>CM076996.1:99383717-99968717 GCA_039090855.1 Macrothele yani | reverse complement strand
CGACTGCTTTGTATGAAAGGAGCGCAAGGCAAAGTCGTTGGCTGGAAGGAAGTTAAGGAGGGGAAGTACTGTGTCTGTGTGGCACAACGTTAAAATTTGATTTAGACAAACAAAAACGAAATTTTCTTTTAAATAAATTGTTCAAGTACAGTACTATTTTCGTAAGCAAAAATGCATAATTTTGAAAAGCAATTTAAGACAACGCATTCAGAGTAAGCAAAAACTTGAAGGTGACATTCTACCAACACGTGTATCTTACACCAGTGGCGTAACTAGATAAATCCGTGTGTGTATGTGTGTGCAGGTGGAGGGGTGAGGATTGCACGAATTCCTTTGTAGCCGGTAGCGAAAAGCATTAAAGCTGCCCCTGTGGTGCAGTGGTCTAAGCATTGGCTTATGGCCATTCGTCTGAGAAGAGTCAGGGTTCGAAGCCCGCTGAGGCATGGATGCTGTGTTTGTCTTACGGCATAGGCCTTCTCACTTCCCTGGAACCAGTGACCTTAAATTAGGGATAAGCAACTGCTTATAGACCATTGAGTTGCCCACAGGGGTTGTTAAAACTTCAATCAAAAGAAAAAAAAAGTATTAAAATCCGTTCTGTCAGTGTTTTGTAAATAAAAAAAAAGTTGCTATCAAGCTTGCCCCACCAAAAATAATGCTCGCCCACTCCGTCGCCCATTATGATTTCGAATTCTGGTGATGTCCCTGCTATTAGGCAGCAGTATGTAGTGACTACATCAACTGAAGTACTGAATTCTGGACTAGAAAATTTGAAAAGTGTATTATTTATCCAAGTGAATTTGGGAAGCAGACAAAGTCTACATGCTTCAGCTGTATGTGAACATTTTTCTTATTGCAGTAATAAGTAGCTTTATGTATACAATATTGCAAAGGGCATTAGAACACACAATGCAGGCAAATATATATCCAAATATTTAATATTATATTTTTAATATGGCGTAGGTCCATCTTTTTGGTTTGTACCACAGCATGTACTCCATGTGATAAACTTCATACACACTTCTGATAATTTTCCTGGAATGTTACTCTCTCATATTAATGCAGAACTGTATTGAATTTTGCTTTCCATAGAGGATTCTTCATACATTGTTCCAATTCATCTCATAAACACTCTGTCAGATTTAGACTGGCACTGAGAGTTGGCCAGTCCCTTAGATACACATTGTGATCCTCAAATCAAGTCATGCTAACATGAAAGAGTAAGAGCGGAAACTGTCTTATTGAAACAGATAGGCCTTTCACTATACTATAAAATGCAGCAAAAAAAAAAAAAAAAAAAAAGCAAGATCAAATATTGAGCATATAAACATTAAAAGACTTACGTGCTTTATGCGGGTACACTTTAGACTTCGGCTCCTGTCGTCTGCTTCAACCAAAGCGCGGATGGAATCACGAAAAATGGCACGTGTAGCGATAGGTGGCACTGCTGCTGCTTGCTGTTACTCTGTGTTTGCTCCCTTGCTGTGTGTGTGTGTTACGTAATCGCTCTTTGCTCAGTGCGTGAGCCGTGCTTCCAACCTAACGAAGATGTTCCGCAGGTCATCCAATGAGTTTGTGAGTGGATATGTGTCATTGTTTAGGACAATTCAGGTGTAGGAAGAATCATGTTACAGGGGAAATGAGCAGTGTTCCCGTTTATTTGGGACTTGGTTTGAAGCTGCTCGTGTTCCTCTTGATAAGGTGATGACTCTTGTATATTGTTTCGCCAAAGGATTTTCCTACGATGATGCAATTGAGGAATCTTCCCAGGGTGGGGGTTTCCACATCCTCTGCGACAGTGAGTGACTATTATCAAACTTGCAGAGAACTAGTCACAGAGTTTATGGTAACCTACAAACAAATCAAAGGACAGCTTGCAGGCCCTGGTGTGATCATAGAAGTGGATGAGGCGAAGGTTGGGAAGCTGAAGGAATAATCGTGGTCTTCACGTTGAGGGCACCTGGATCCTTGGCATCTTTGAACGAGATTCTAAACGATTCAGGGTACAGATCTGCCCAGAGAATAACCACTCTGCTCAGACATTGCTGCTGCTCATCCAGAAACATGTTCAACCTGGAAGTACTGTAATGACGGATCAATGGGCTGCATACTGCAACCTCCCATCCTGTGCTTTCCAACATCTGTCAGTCAACCACTCACTCAATTTTGTTGATCCAACTACTGGGGCGCATACTCAAGGTGTTGAGAGCAATTGGCGGCCCCTCAAACGCACACTATCTAATGGAATTCACAAAGACCCACTTGGCAGACCACATTCTGGAATATTTATTCCGACGAAATTGTAGTCTTTCCTTTGAACACTGTTTGGAGGTGATGATTGGTATCATCAAACAGTTCTTCCCTAGTACGTAATGTTTTCCACTTCAATATTCGTACTAGATAGACAGGTTCTCAATGAGGAGGAAACGCTTCTTTTCCGTCGTTATAAATATTTAACAACACCTGAATACTCACATTCCATAAACCCATTCCTTTAAACAATAACCTACGCCGCATATTTCGGGTCCTTAACACTCGTCCTGCACAAGCCACACACCGATTACGTAATTCACGCAGTGAAGGAGCAAACAACGCCGACACAGCTAAAGCGCCACCTATCGCGAAACGTTTCTCCCGTGATTCCTCCGTGCGTTGTTTGAAGCAGACGACAGGGGGCCGAAGTCTAAAGTGCATCCCTTTATGCTATCTCCCAGTATTATTTAATAATGACATTTTGAATGCATTTAGGGTTTGTTTTTTTAGGACTACATTCTCTCAGCAACAACCAGAATGTTAAACTCCATTCAAAACCAACATTCATATGATAAGTAAAGAACATTAAAAACAATTAAAATATCTACATACATACTGCTAGGAGATGTAACATTAATGCAAACCAACCACCAAGCAACACATGCTTATGATGTACTCACTCAGACAATTTACAAATTTGCACATTTATCAACCAACACTACTTTAAGTTACATTCTAATTAAAAATACTAGTATTAGTTTAAAAAATTACTTGATAAAACTGCAGGTTACTGCTCCCGAAAATGCTGCCCTTCAATCTAACTTGAATGTTTTTGCTGACAACATATCAGCATCTTCAAGGAGGAATACACTAGTGGTTGACACCACAGAACGAAGCAGTCTGATGGCTTGGAACTGGTGTGGCATCCTCATAAAGTGCTTGGTGATTATCTTGCCCCTGACATTATCTACAGTATCAGAACACAATCCAAAACATTTCTTTTTGAAAAATTTTCATGCCACATCAGTCTTGGGCCATCAGACTGCTGTGGGCAGCAGCACTGACCACAAGTGTATTCCTCCTTGATGATGCTGTTGTTGTCAGCAAAACCCTTTGAGTTAGATTGAAAGAGCATTTTCAGGAGCTGTAACCTGCAGTTTATCAAATAATTTTAATTTTTTTACTATTTAGCAGTATTTTTAATTACAATATAACTTAAAGTAGTGTTGGTTGATAAATATGCAAATTTGTAAATAGTCTTGGCAGTGTCGGCTCGTGGGTTCAAAAATAGGGTGTTGCACACATATCTTTTTCCTTAGAAACACTACTCACGAGCGCTGTTTTTTTTTTTGTTTTTGTTTTTTTGTTTGTTGTTGGTTGTGGTGTACTTGAAGGGGAAGGATGCTGCACAGGAGGAGTTTAACATTAAAAGCAACATAATGTAGCAGCAAGATACTTTCTACATAATTACCACATTCAAAAATTTCAAATTACGTAATTACAATTAATGGATAAGAAAATGAAATCAGTTCTTACAAGTTATTTGAAGAGAAAATCCATCCTTCTCTCTTTCTGCGTAGTGAATTTGTCAATAACTATTTGGTTGAAGTCAGGAATACCCATGATAAGATCCTTTTCAATAGAAAGCATGGCCAATGCTGACAACCTTTCCTGTGTCACTGAGTTCCTCAAAAATGTTTTTATTCTTTTTAAAGTGGAAAAACACCGTTCTGCTTCTACTGATGTCATAGGAATTGTTAGGATAAGTTTCAGTAACATGTAACATTCACTAAATGTTTTTCCTAAATTGTTCCTCATGATGAACTCGCATAAGTTAACAGCCCCTAAGAGTGATTTGAACTCTTCTACACAATAGATGGACAAAAGTTCATGGCGGAGTTTTATTTTATCTATAAATGGATACATAGCACACACTGTTTTCAATGTCTCTGATGGGAATTTAGTGGCATAATGAGGGAACATTTGTGGTGAAAATAACAAAGCTGCAACTAGATGCCCTGTGAAAGTAAACCTTTCCTTAGCCTGAGAAATAATGACATCACAGACTTCTTTTGCTTGTCTTATCCACTCAAGAGTGGTCAGTTTTCCGTTTTTTAAAAGAAACAGATGTACCCTGTGTCATTGCACTGTCATCAACATCAATTTGTTCCCTAATTGTTACTACATTTGTCTCAAAAACAGTAATAGCTTTCTTTGCTGTAGAGGGATCAAGGTCACTTTTTTGAAGTTGACTGAGCAAAATTTCTACAAGAGCCATGATTTTAGCGAAAAATGAAAGCCAAACGATGAAGCTGTAACTTGAAATAACCTTTAAATGACCATTAGCCTGGCAAATAGTACTTTCACTTTTAACGTCATTAGACTTGAGAATGATCTTCAGGCATTCGATAATATCTCTCTTTTTATCAAATACCGTATTGACACTGCACGAGAGAAAATTCCATCATTCCATCTTGTAGGGGAAGCTCGGGGTAAATTCCATCTTGCAGGGGAAGCTCGGGGTAAACGTTTTTTCACAACCTGATCAAGTACTGCAGTTTGTTGTGGGCTATTTGAAAAAAACTTAGTTGCTTTGCAAAATAGAGAAAAAATTCGTACATTTCTATTTATAGAAGAAGCTTTCATCATAACTAAATTTATTTGATGAGCATAGCAATGTATGTATTCAGCAATTGGATAAGATTCCTTCACAACTGCTTGCATGTCGTGGGAAGAACCGGCCATAACAGATGCTCCGTCATACGTTTGTGCAATTAATTTTTCGGGATTTTCATTAATTTTATGTTTCTTCAGCTCTTCTAGTGAACAAGAAGCCGAAGTTTGTGCGTCACGTTGTGGAGGAGAAATAAAATCCCAAAACCTTTCAACTGGTTTTCTTTTTACCACGTACAGACAAACAATGGCCATTTGAAGTGTCACTTGTTTCATCCGCAATGATGGCTAAAAACTGTGCTTCTTTCATTTCTTTTGTTATTTCATCATGACACACTTCCAACATTATTTGCAAAATTTCATTTTGAATTGTTTTCGATGTTCCTTTAAAGACAGATGCCTTTTCTAAATGAGTTTTTAATGCAGCATCTAGTTCCAAACTAAAATTAACCAAACCTTTAAATACTCCAGGGTTAGATGATATTTCAGTTTCATCATGACCTCTCAATGCTAACTCAAAAACCCCGCAAAACCTAACACAATTTATTAAAATATTTAAAACATATCTGTTATGCCTTATCTTTTCATTGTCCTCTAAAACTTTTCATCTATATGCTGTGTCTAACTGTTCAGCTATATTGACAGCACCAAAAAGTGACAATTTTAAAACATTTTTAATGTGCGTCTCTGAAGTCTCGTGTTTTTTAATGCGAGTGGTCAAATGATTAATATCTGCCATGCCTGATTTTGTCCACGAATCCTTGCCTCCAAACAATAAACACGGCAAACAAACTAGTGCATTTTTTACATCACACTCACACAACCACTCATTACTTACGTAGAATTCTCTTTTAAAAAATCTTTTAAATCGTCGCTTACCAGTTGTTATGTTCTGGACAATATTAAAGTCAGTAAATGGCTGTCCAAGTTTACATATATTTTGCTTTTCTTCATAGGAAAGTCCAGGAAAAAGATTTGATAAAAGATTTTCAACACTATTCATTTTAAATTTGCAAAGAATACATTAATTTATTAATAACAACAAAGCTAATAATGTATGTTTCATTGGCACAATAAAAGAATAACGAATTTGAAAATTAACAAATACTACAAAACACACACATAAGCTTCCTCAAATACAATCGTCCGATGTCAGACTATTAAGTTTGTACATGGTTACAAGACAAGAGCGCGGAGCTCATCTGCGGGTTTCAGTTTGCACATGATCTCGAGAGTAATGGGTTAGTGTGCATGCTCTAGCGGGAGAAAAGTGAAACGAGGTCATTGGTAGTGGGGGTTGCAGAGCGTTTGCAACAACCACGTATCTTACTGGTTGGGAATGCAACGACTGGGTCTAGCATTTCGCGTCATACCTAGGACATTGCCATGCTGATGTTGCAGCTCGTCGCCAACCCCCAGTCAAGCGACAGCTAGCTCATACACTACTCCCAACATCGCATCGGTTATTGGATTGTTTGAGTTGACTGTACTTATTTTTGACTGATTTCAAGCTAAATAAACCAATTTCTCATTAAAAAAATAATGTTTTATTAACAAAATTT
Organism: Macrothele yani; assembly: GCA_039090855.1. Lineage (NCBI taxonomy): Eukaryota > Metazoa > Arthropoda > Arachnida > Araneae > Macrothelidae > Macrothele > Macrothele yani. The sequence continues at coordinate 99,962,229 of CM076996.1, read as the reverse complement.
TATTTTTTTTTATAATGAAACTGGTTGTTGTGCAACACTGCAACTTGATCACAGGCCGCCACTGAGTCTTGGCATGAGTGTGTTGATTTGGTGCTCAGTTTGTATCAATATTATGTCTTTCAGTATTATGTACATAGATATTTTAACTGTTTTTAATGTTCTTAACTTATCATATGAATGTTAGTTTTGAGTGGAGTTTAATATGCTGATTAATGCTAAGGGAACGTAGTCCTAAAAAAACTCGTGCATTCAAAATGCCATCACTAAATAGTATTGGGAGATAGCATAAAGCACATAAGTCTTTAATGTATATGCATCTGATATTTGAAAGATATTATGCAAAATAATTATCAACCCTAAGGAAACTAAAGTTTTTCAAGGTATTCCATCAATTTAAATGTACCAAGATGTTTAGGGATGGACAATAAAAAATAGTTGACTAATTCCATACCATCACACTTTCCATTATGCTTCAAGGTTGGGATGGTGAAATCCTGCTTGTAGCATTCACTGCACTGCCATCACATTCAGGTTCTATTGTCTGATGAAAACACATTGTGGTCATATATGTAACATCTTCTACAGCACCAGTTTAGTCATCCAAGGTCAAATTTCTGTAGTTTAAACATTGCTGCTTGGCATAAACTTTTACTGCCAGCAGTTTATGGGCAACAGCTAACTCGTGAAAATTCAGAGCACACAGAAAGCTGCATACTGTTAACACACTTGCATTCACTCTTACACACTTTTGAACTTCTTGGGTGATCACAATGCAACACTTCATGACAATACATGGTGCAGCCGTCGGATTTCATTCTGTGAAAACGTCAGCATTTCCAATCAGTGCCTATTTTTATACAACATTCTATAGTGCTGTGCTGTGAAAGTTTACCTCCACAGGAATCTGGTGCTCAGCCCCACAATATGAAATCTAACAACCTGGTGTTCAAAATTGCGAAGTTCTACTCTAAGGACCATTGTAGTTGAAATTTAATATGACAAAGTCGATTTATTATAGCACCATGTAATTTAAATAAGGATATCCTCTTCAATGTTAAAAAGCACAATAGAGTTGATTCAATTGCCATTGAAGTTCATTGATGGCTCAGCTTCATCAGGACAAATGGTTAAAAACATTAAAGTAATAAGTTAACAGAATTATGTCTAAAAACAAAGTTCATATTCTTTCTGAACATGGTGCTTATTGACATTTCCCTTACATATATAACTTCCTTGAATTCTACACCGTTCACATAACCTTTATTTGCATGTTCTTTACAGGTACACTTCTACTAGGAGGTCAAAATGCTTTTCGCAACATATATACTATGCTAACGGCAACCTTCCATCAGGTTTGATTTCCAATTATATAAACATTCCATCATGCTCATTTTTCAATGAACAAGAAACAAAAACATATTACAAGGAGATTTTACAATAACAAAAGTTTAATAAGAACTGAAGTAAATATATCTCCATTTCCAGAAATCACTGTATCTAGTCCAAATATACTAAACACAAGCATTTTCTATTTAATAATATGTTATTAAACAAATATCTACAATTTACACAACTAGTAATAGTTTTGTCTCTATTTCTTTAGAAATTTTTCGAATGCTTATATGTCATCAAAATATCATACATTACTTTTTTAAATAGTGCTTAACCCAACATTCACAACTTCAGTTGATGTAATTGTTTTACATAATTGCTTGCCGCTTAAAAGAAATAATTGCATGAACAATTTCATTTATAGATTCTAAACAGCAAGCAGTGGCGGCTTTTCAGGTGAAGTAGGTGAAGTGCCTCTTCACCTATTTCATTTAAAATAAAATTTTATTCAGTAATTTTGTGTATATATTCTTCTTTGCCTTTATTGAGTGCCAAAATGCTCAAAATTCTTATTAGATCAATTCACAATGGGTGTTCAATACGGAAACCAAGTCTCTCTACGCAAAACAGTTCAAGTGAAGAGCCAAAATGAGAATGCTTGGAAGTCGCAGTTATCGGCCGAGTTCCCATGGTAACCGTAACATCACAATCTCCTATCTGCCGGGCAAATGAAGAGTTTTTGCTTGAGACACTCAGGCTCTGCACCTGGAGTCGTGACCTTCGGAAGAGATCGCGGAGGAATGGGACGGTTTGCCCAGGGTACCTTGCAATCCACTAGGGTTTTCTCGTTGCGGTACATGCTTTCCGAAAGAGATTTGTTTTTTCGTGCTTTGTGATTGTTTATCAAAAACTTCACCTGATACTTAAATTTCATGTACAGTTTAACTGATAGTTTTAGTTTTTAGTATGTATTCTGTGAACGGCATTATCTGTAATTTATTGCAAACTCCATTTGATCGATGGAAAGATGAAGATGAAAGAGACATTTTACTTCAAGGAAAAATGTCTCTTTTATCTTCAAGGATTCACTGATAATTGTCGCCAAGAAAGAAATCAGGAAGAGCGGTAAATCTTACAATTTTAATTGTAAAAACTGTTGGTTTACTGAATATCTCTTCTTTCTCATGACAGAAAATGGCTTTGTAGCACTTCTGTGTTACAAAAATGATTTTCTTGGCCGTGTTACTTTATAGTAAAAAACATTCGGCGTGGAATAAAGACGGTTTCTCAGATTTATTAAATATAACACGGTCACTTCAAAAACATTCGGTCATTTCATAAACATGGTGATTCTAGCGAACACCTGAAATGCGAATAAAAGTTAAGGAATTTTGAAAAGAATCAGAACATAAGGGAGAGTGCTAGGCTTTTGAAAAGGCATTTCAACGGAAACGTTTGAGCAAACAAGAACTAGCATTCCGTGACCATGACGAAAGCATCGACTCAATAAATCGTGGAAATTTCACAGAATTACTTTCATTGTTGATATCAAGAATTCCTTTAGAAATTCAAAATCAATACAAAAAGATAAAAAATGTCTTCACAGGTGACTCAAAAACTATTCAAAATGAATTAAGTGAATGTATTTCTGAATATATAAACGATCACGTTAAAAATGAAATAAATGAAGTTGAATGCTTTTCTATTCAAGTAGATGACACCATAGACATAAATTAGACTTCTCAGTGCTCTTTAATAATAAGATTTGTTGTTCGGAAGGTGTACTGGCTGAGCGATTTTTGGGTTTCCATGAAATTTTGGAACAGTTTGATTATCAACACAAATTAATAGGACAATGTAACGATGGGGCAAGTGTAATGTCTGGACACTTGAATGGACTCCAGAAAAAAATCAAGGATAAAGCTTCTCAAGCTGTTTTTGTTCATTGCTTAGCGCATCGTTTGAAACTTGTATTACAGCAGAGTTTTTCTAAAATTTCTAAGTGTCGAATATTTTATGCAAGTCTCAGTGGAATTCCTTCGTTTTTTCACCACTCAGCGAAGCGATCTTATACACTAGCATCAACAACTGCAAGATGCATATTAACCATAACAGAAACTCGATAGTCCTCCACTTCGAAGTTAGTAAGTGCAATTGTTGAAGACTGGCATAAATTGAAGGAAGCATTAGAATTTCTCACAAACAGTGAACAATCAGACAAGAAATCAATTCAACTTGCCGAGGGATTTTTAAATGGTATGAACACTTTTGAATTTACATTTTTGGCAATAGTATTTAATGAAATTTTTGGCTCCACTGATCTATAATTCAAAATTTTGCAAAAACATCACTAGACATAAAGTACTGATGTGTAACTCAAATTAAAACAACTCGTGAAATTTTGAGCCATAAAAGGAACGATGAGTAAGGCAACCCACTTTGTGCAAATAAAATTTCAGAGGATTTAGTACTTAATTTGAATAAGTAAAATATATATACTTATATATATATTACTTATTCAAATTAAGTACTAAATCCTCTTAAATTTTATTTGCACAAAGTAATTGCCTTAACGATGAGGTATTTGAAACACTGTTTGGAAAAGCTAGCAAATCACAGAAATAAGCAGATTTATACGGGAATATGCTGCTCTTACAGAAGAAACAATTTTTCAAAATTATATTGTATTTTGAAATTTCGGACCACATTCTTATGGAAATGGATATAAGATTTGAAGACTGAGAAACTTCAATTTGTCTGTCTTGCTGACACAACCAAGTTCGACCAATTTAATCCATGTTTTCCCTCAGACGCTTTTGAAAATCTACAACATTTTTACGGGAAAATATTTACTAAACTCCAGCGCCTTAAAAATGAACTGAGTCTTGTATATGCCGATGAAAAATTAAGGAATATATCGACTAAAGAACTTCTTCGAGTGCTTCATGGAGATAAAGACATTTTTGCAGAAGCTTGTAAATTGGTTTCCCTCATTTTAACAATTTTATCTACAAATGTGTCAGTGGAAAGAAGTTTTTCTTGCCTTTAAAGAATACAAACTTACTCAAGAAACACTATTTCTCAAAATAGACTTGCTTCTTTGGCAAATATTTCTATTCAGAAAGATATTTTATTGATGCTCACAAAGAAACAACCATTCTATGACGACATAATCGACAAATTTGCAGCTTTAAAAGAAAGAAGAATTGACCTAATATACATAAAATAGGTCAGTCCTCATATAGTGATTTTCATTGAAACAGTAGATATCTTTTCATATTGCTCTTGTAGCTCTTCACCTATTTTTCCAACCACGAGCCACCACTGACAGCAAGCTGTTATATCTTTCATTTTAACATAAGCTGGGCATAGTAATAAATGAAATTAGTGCCACACATTTCTTTCTCATGCTCACATATTATGTAAAATCAATTTTGATCTGTATTGCCACCTTGGCTTTAAGTTTCATCACATCAAAGCTAAAGGTTGCTGGATTTTAAGCAGAAACACTGGTTTGAGTCTGCTGAAACAAGATTTCCTAGTTATTTGGACTTTCGAAAGAGGAATTGGTGCAAAGAAAGATTTTTAAACTTTCACAGTAATATATTGCTATGTGGTTGCTGAAGGTGAACAGTATAATAAAACAAACATAATTGCAAAACTAAGATAACAGACATATCTTCACAACAACTTGTACATACTGGCTTTGTGGACATCCAGGCACACACAAGACTTTGCTCTCGGTAAAACTAAGATAGATGAACCAGATATCACTGACAAAAGTAACACAGTGAAACTTGTTAAAATGGAAATTCGAGGGAATGAAAAATTCCTGTTTTGGAAACCTCCTGTTTCATACAGGTTCTTTCAAAACAACAAAACACTAAGGCTTCCCAGATAGAGCCAGTCTTATGCATAGCTACAAAGATGAACCAAAATATTCTAAAGAGTAGTTGGTATTTCTTGATTAGTACTTGTTTATCTTAAACATAAATTAAACATAATCAACTTCATAATCTTTGTGTAATTTAGATAGTAGTAGGCACAAAAAATTAATTCAGAAAAACTAATTTTGTAACACAGAATTTTTTCCTCGTTAGCATATCATGAAACCTATAAATATAAAGAGTTAATTGTCTTTACAGAATGAGTAGCACTGGTGATCATAGAAAAAAATCCAGCATGTATAATTTTCACAATAAAATTGTGATTTTTACAACAGAAGTACAAGATCAATTTTCAAAAAGTGCAACAGCTTCTTTAATGAGCTATTCTTGCATATCTACTGAGCAGCACCTTTAAAGTAATCAAGCACAGTTTTCTGTACAGATGACATTTGCTTAACATTTCTAGACATTCTGTAACACATTAGTGAAACATACATTCTCAAAAGTCTGATACACTTTGTAGAGCACAGACATAATATTTTACAATTAGCTCTTTTTTCTGCACTTTTGTTATTGGTGAATGTATCCTCATTCTCACTGCTGCCACTGTCCATCATTTAATGCCTCTAGACAATGCTGCCTGAACTTTCTGAGGGGCTTTAATTATTATATGTACATCTATATGCTTATCCATACCTGTTTCATTAAATTTAGCTAATTTTAATGTTGTTTGTAAGCTGCCAGTTTTACACACATCTGAAACTTTATCAAAACGAAACTTCCTCCAGGGAATATTGTTTTTCGTTAGCTGTCTTGTCTCTGACTTTTTGCTGACATGCCGTCAAGAGTCACATTGTGGCATCAAGACTGGTTACAGAATTTGTTGATTTGGTAGCAGTTGAAGCACTTTTCATGTTGGTCAGTAATGACTGCATAACTAGTTTTTGGCATTCACTTTCTTATTGTGAATAATTCCTTGAACCATTGGCTTAGTAATGTTTGTAGTGTTTAGTGGTGGTCATAGTAGTTGAGTATTTAATTATTCAGTATGCAAGTGGTATTATCCACACAAAAAATAACATGCCACTTTTGTTACTCCACTTTTGAGTTAAAAGTTGTTAATCATTCCTTCATAATGTTTGCAGTTGCAGTCATTCAGAACTTCATATTTGATTTTCAGTCAACTGATAGTTTTTTTTTTTTTTATGTCTGTTTACTTAAAACAATGTGCTTTTGCAAATCTGGGGGTAACCACGGGCTTCTTCATCCAATCTATCATAAAAGCCCACAACACAGATGTCCTTTTGACTGTGTTCCTGGCATACTATGAAAAAATAAACCAGTTTAATTGTCCTTCACTATGTTTGGAGGCTCATATCTTAGCAATTTTTGAATTCATTCTGTCTATTTACCCACTATTCCAATGGATACATCTCTAGCTTTGCCACAAATTTCTTTGAAACTGATTCCATGACATTTCCTGAAGCTGGCAAAGCCATCTGTTAGATGCATGAAAATTTTCCTTTCCAAGTTTCATAGTGATTCTGTTGGCATGCAAGATCAAGATGCAAGCAAATTTTGGGACCCTGCACCAACAAACCATCACAAACCATTTCATATTTTTCTGCCCATTACCAATATATTGATCCTCTCTCTTTTAGTTGTACCATTTCCATACAACCATCCATTATCTTGTTTTTCTTTTTCATAATCTCACAAAACAACTTTTTCAATTTGAAGCTTCTTCAGAATTTGTCTCATGTTAGAACAAGCGTTTTCTTTCACTTTGATGACTTTGATTTTAGTGGCAATGTCTAGTATGGGCTTTGTGTATAATGCCAACGTAAAAAATCAAGTTGTCTCAAACACAGAAGTAAAGGTGAATGGAAGTTGAATCAGAAAATATTGTAGAGCAGTATCAGCTGAAATAATAAGCTAAGTGTTACCTTATGATTCCACAGTAGTACCTCTCAAATATGAGCTTGCATGCTTTATCTAGGAGATTTCGAGTTCTGTCTGGATGTCTAGCAAGCTGAGTGGAATTTTAGTTCATGGCCATGTATAAGTCAGGAGTGTTATTTTGAACAGCTTTGAGGAGTAAGAAACAAAACTGTTCCCAATGCACATGTTGCATAAAAACATTATAGAGGCAAAGGCCAGGCTTTATTGTAATTGTGTAATGTCAGTTCAGGATGCGGATAGATGACTCTCTTCCTACATGTTGGTCACCTTGCCTTGAAGGGACTGCTTGCTTCTTGTTGACTACAGACTAAAATGATACAATAATTACATATGTGCATTGTGGGTTACTTTAATTTTCTAAGCTTAGAACAAAGCTCAGAAGGCAAATTTCCTACATTCTCCTTATGGATGGTGCTGTCATTGGTACCAGTTCTGTGTCATCTGCATATACTCAGAGAAGTAGAAAAGTGGTCTGCTGGCCACTGTAAATAAAAGAATCATTTTCTTTATGCAAGGTCTGGTAAGTCAAAAAAAAAAAAAAAAAAAATTCTTCCTTCAAAAGGGCTAATAAGCTTAAAAAGAAGCTGAGAACTTTTCATTACAAAAGATTCCTCTCCAAAAAATATGTGAAACATGGAGTCTGTTTTCATTTTAGATAGGTTCCATCACATAAAGGAACTTCCTATACATTTTTGCCAAGGCTGAAAAAAATTTTCAACTTGAACAGGTTTCCACTTTATATGCAGTCCCGTTTAAGAATAGGTTTCAGTGTATTTACCAAAAATTATTTGCCTCTCTAACCCCTTGGTCATTTACTATAAATTATAGTGGAATGAAAATTTATTCTTTAACTGCTACAAAAATTAGTTTACATGATTGTAAAAGGACTCAACATATTTCCTCAGAACATTAAAAGCTATGTATGTAAATGCTTTGAAATGGTAACTGTTCTCAAATAACATAGGGCTGCATTCCTTTCACCTGCATTCAAAGGAATGACTGCCCTCCATTCCTTTCCTTTCAATTAGTTAAGTCTTTTATCACAGGACCACATTCTGTGGATACAGCCCAGAAATTTCATTGACATTGCACAGTGTTTGCCACTTGCATAAATAATCTCTACTTCAGTGCAATGCTACTTAAATAAAAAACATTTTCACTTCATTCCAAAAAAAAAAAAAACTAGCAGAAAAACATTACTTACCTTGGATGTAGATTTAGTTGCATCCATTGACTATATACTTCATACAAAAAATATCATGCAAAACTTTTACCTGAAGTTAAACTAGACTTACTTGGTTAATTTAATAGACTTGTGACTGCCTTAATTCCACCAAAAAGCATGATTAATTTAAAACATTTCCTAGAAAAGCAAGAAGCTCCTACGCATTCACCTCTTTACTCTCTTCAGAAATTTCTATGCATCACATTGGCAAAAAAATCACAAATGCTTTATCACCTACCATCTCAAGACTCATGTCGATGCTTTCATGATCAGACCAGACCAAGAACTCTCTTGATTACTCCAAGGTTTGTCCATCAAGTTTTCAGTGAACAAAAAAGACTAACAGCCTCATTCATTTACTTGATTCTAAATTTCTGAGAAGAAACTTTGAACATCTGTCTACAGGAAAACCCAATTTTTTTCTCAACATGCAGAAACCCTCCCATATTATCCTATATTTTTCTAATTTGGCTAGAACCAACATACCTTTGAACCTTTTATATAATCCTTTACAGATTGTGTTAGCATTATCTGCAAGGATTTTATCTCTTAAGGTTGTGTATCAGCTTAGAATTTAATGCAAGTCAATGAAGCTGTGAAAACACCTCAGCACTACAGATGGCCACCACTAAATGATTAGGTAGAAATAGAAACAACTGTTGAATGTGTGCGTGCGTGCTTGCTTCTGGTCCAGTCATTAAAAAAAAAAAAACATTATGTGATTACCAATATATTCCTAGCCTTTTATTTATACATACTAAAAGGAAAATCCATATACACACCCACCTAATCAAGGTTCGTACTCTTCCAAGCAAGATAAATTCAAGCATTGTTCAAGGACTTTTTTAAACCAAATTATCATATGTGTGTGCTCTCGGTTGGTCAGCAGGTAGGTATTTTAGTAAGTTCAGACCGTTGAACATAGCTGGAAGCTGGAATAGGCGTGACCAACCTGTTACTCCTTGCCCCCCCCCTCCTCCCCATTGATTTATTTTATTAGCCTTGAACTGCCCCTCTGTTTTTGGTGTTTTTCAAAATCATTTTATTTTGTGGAATATTTTGAAGGGGTACATTATTTTCGTATTCATCTGCCGGTGTAATATTTATTGTTTGCTTAACTTTTTACTTTTGATGCAAGACTTGATTTTTTGAGCCGGGAGACAAAGGGTCCACACATGAAGTACAAGCAATTCCTGGAAGTTCCACCCTCCCGCAAGAACACACCTTAATCCCAGACAACAGAAGCCCATCACCATTCATGAATATATCCTTCCACTTAATTTACTCCCAGGCTGATGTTTTACTCTGTAGTGATGTCATAGCCAAGGCACTTGCGTTCAATGCACTCTCCTGGGTTGAACGCAAGTTCAACACTATTTAATCAGCTTGGTGTTTTTATTAGAACTACACAGAAATATCCTATACAACTTTTTACCACAAACACTTATTTTACATAAACTCTTTCATGCCAATACTTAAAAACCAAAACATTTTTTTTTCAAGTACTATTTATGGAGTCTTAAACTTTATCAAGTACTTTCAAGGACTTGAAAATGAACTTTTATTTTTCAAGGACTTTTCAAGGTTTTCAAGGAGCGTACGAACCATGCTAATAATGTGTGGGCCCATTTTTTGCCAAAACAGCAGCAACATGTTGTGGCATGGACTCTACCAGATGCTGAAAATGTTTGGGTGGTACTGTGGCCCATGATTCCAGGATAGCTACCTGTCACATGCTGAGAGTTGCTGATAGTGCATTTTGTGCTTGAATGCATCATCACTCCACTTTATCTCACAGATTCTCAATTGGATTCAAATCCAGAGAGTGAGAGGGTTATTCAAGGGTTGTGAACTCATTGAAATGCTCCTCCAACCAGTCTTTCACCAAGGTTGGGCAAAGAGACAGGCATTGTCTTGTTGAAAGAAGGCATCCTACAGTGGAAAATGGATAGCCATGAATGACTGGGTGGTGATGGTGATCAATAGGTACAACAAGGGGCCCCAAGGTGGCATATGTAAACATGCCCCAGAACATTATACCACCTCTACCAGCCTGTAATACTTTGACTTGACAGATTGGGGGTCCTCATGTGATTTACATCGTATGCACACACTCCTGTCAGAATGTTGCAATTGAAACTTTGATTTGCTGCACTATTGTTGCAACATTTCCTGTCTTCCACAGTCCAGTGGTAATGTTCCTTCTCCCACTGCAGCCTGATATCCTGGAGCATGCTGTTAAAAAAGGTACTCCATAGCCCAGTGCTGCCATCATACATGGAACAGCCTTTCCACAAACTTTCGTAGGTATGCCACCATTGAATGCTGGCATTATTTTCGCCACTGTAACCCTTCATTATCGAATGCCCTAAAAATCTGATCATTGCACATAACATTGTCACTAAATCTCATTGAAGTCTGACTAATCTTAAGGATTTTTCAGTTTTTATTAGTGTATATTCAGCACTCATAAATGTAACTATTAAACCACACTAAAAGTAATGCAAGTAAACACAAAAATTCAGCCTCAAATTGTTTACTATTTAATTATTATTAAATTAACTATTATTACTATAAATGTTACTATTTAATTTGACAGCTCATTTTCAAGATATGTATTTGACCATTATAAATTGTTCCTGACACCCAGGGTTAGTATACTGCAATAATGTTTCTCTGTGTTAACAAAAAAAATTGATACTCCATTAACAAGCTGCATTGTAACACAGAGAATTAAAATAAATATTGCAAAGATCCATGAACAATTTCTACAATTCACACAAAAGGCACAGAAACTCATTACTTTATGGCATACAGATGCCTTAATTAACTTTCATTCATGTAGTCAACCCTTCAATAAACTCAAAAACGGCATTCTCCGGGAATAGGAAACAAGCCTACATAACCAAATTTCCAGTCAACTAGGCTACTGTTGTATCACCCAACTCACTGTAGTTCCAAGTAAATAAAGCCTATTACATAAGACTTTGGACAAACTTTCAGATTGTGCTAGTCAAAGCTCCTGTCTCCTCATAGCAGAAACAGTTACTTAAATGACAACCCAAGCCTGCCAAGGATGATGCAAATTTCAAGTTTTCTGTAAATTAACTTACATAGATGAAAGTTAATTATTGAATCTTTAGGCCAAAAAGACACCAAAATATCTTAACACATGTACTCGTATGTAACAGGTATACTAAGTAACATACTTCTGGATAAGCATCACGGCCAAAGGCAGGAGGAAATTCAAATTCACCCCATTTGTGCTTGCATATGAAGTCTGCTGTAGAATCTAATTTGGCAGCAAGATCAAGAATGTAGACTTTCCCATGAGTCAATACTATAATGAAAAAAAAATTAAGTCTTTACTATGAATTTAAACACTAAGCAATGCAAACAGAAAATTACCTAAATCATACTGCTAAAGTATGATAAAATAACTGCATAGTATTTTCTTTACATTTCCTCTTTACGAGAGAATAGCAATACACATTTAGTTACCTCTTCCCTTTGGTAATGAAAAACCAACAGTAATGAACATACACACATTAGTGTGTACACGTATGTATGTACACACTAAGTTGTTTCCTGAGATTCAGAGGTTAGCTCCTCAAAGAAAGTCCGTCTGGAAGATTAAAGTTTAAAATTTTAGTAACTAGATTTTACTTACTGTTCATATATCAAACACCTCCATTTACAATGATCTCGGTACACAGCTAGAGCTTCACTGACATCCATCACACGTCTCAAACAAGAACTTTTGTACTTCACACTCATCTTTTTCTCATGCAAAACATTCCAGAATCTGGTTCTCTCGTGATTTCCTTGACCTTCCTTTACCTTTCTTTCTTGCCACTTGGGCTGGAATTCTCTTACTAAGCATCACACCACTCATTCTTTCAATATGACCAAACCACCTAAGAATATTTTTCTCCACCTTACTTTTAACAACATTTTGCTTCACATTACACATTTGCAACACATCTTCATTCCTCACTTGATCAGAACCTGTCTTGCCACAAATCCCTCATAAGTTACACATCTCTCCAGCACACAAACAACTCCTGTGTCTCTTCTGCAGTACCCAGATTTTACTGCCATACATCAGAATAGGAACAAATCTGCTTTCATACACAGGCAGTCTGGGCTTTTTTGAGAACCCATCATTCCTGTGAAATCCTCCTAAAGCAGATACGGCTTTCAAAGATGAATTCACTCACCTACTAATTTCACCATCTAATTTGTTCTCTCTGTCAAATATGCTTTCTAAATACTATAAAAAATCATTCGCCTGGTTTATCTCTGTGCCATTTAGACTGATCTTGCATTCAATACCAACAGTTCCCTGCACAAAAGAACCTGTTAGTACTGACGGCATAAATATTGAAGGCAAAACTGGAAGATGCTAACACAGCATAGATATTGAAAGGACAGTTGAATGCTAAAATGCTTCATGAAAGCTCAACTTTGATAAGTTATACTACAAAAGTGAGAAGAATTGGCACGGAAACACGTAACATGCAAAACATTAGAAGAATTCTTGATATTGTCATATCACGCATAAGTTACGTTGAAAATTATAAGCGGGACGTTTCGGTAGCGACTTCTACCTTCATCAGCCATGGAATGAGGCATGTGGTAAAAGCATCAGCTGTTGCCAGATTTCAAAATCGCTTACCAAATGATAAGGATGTTAAAAGGTGCGTCTGTATTGCAGGTGTTAGGGGTACGGTAGATTGCAATGCTTTCGCGGTACCTAAGGGCTCTCTGATTGCTGAACGGGGCCATCACGGACGTATTGCTGATGGTTAAAATTGAAAGGGAGGTGGAAGGGCTGCCTTTCTTAATATCAGCGATATGTTCCATTAATTGTCAGTTTATGCTGTGGTAAGTACTACCAATATAGTGGGTAATGCCTGTGGAAGTGTTGATAGGGATAGAGTAGATGCCTTGTAACTCTAGGGGTTTATTGGGATCTCTGTCTTTATGGATAAGGTTGAGAAGATGTTTTTTTTTTTTTTTTTTTTTTATTGGAGGTTTAACGACCACCGTGAGCAACTCAATGGGCTATAAGCAGTCGCCCGTCCCTAATTTAGGGTCAAACACAACATCCATGCCTAGGGAAGGGAGAGAGCCAGTGCCGTAAGACAAACACAACATCCATGCCTCACCGGGATTCGAACCCGGACCCCTTACGGACGAATGATCAGAGGCCATCGCTTAGACCACTGCGCCACCAGGGTGGCAAAGAGAAGATGTGGAGATGGTTTGACTGCAATCCTGTAGCCAAAAGACTTGAAAATAGAGCAAACTTTATGAGTAAAGGACAGGCTAAAGGGCAAAGCACCAACAAACTGATGGGTGGTGGAAGGTTCAGGCAGTAAACTAGTAGATCTATTCTGTGATTCAAATCTCTTAATTATCATTTGGAAAGCGATTTTGAAATCTCGCAACAACCGATGCTTTTACCACGTGTCTCATTCCATAGCTGATGAAGGTAGAAGTCGCTACCGAAACATCCCGCTTATAATTTTCAACGTAACTTCTTATGCGTGATATGACGATATCAAGAATTCTTTTAATACTACAAAAGTGATAAAAGATTAGCTTGCCACTGTCCATGGGAATGCATAAGGAGTGGTGGAAAAGCTTTAGTTTTTTTAGTTGCTGTTGTTTAACACCTTTGATCTGTCTGCATACTACTCCCATTAACTTTTCTCTAAGTCAGTGATGAGCAAAGTCCGGCCCGTAGGCCAGATGCGGCTTTCGGACAGGTTCAATGCGGCCTGCGACAGGATTCTAAATGCTATAATTTTTGTATTGTTTTTTAATCAGGAAAAACGGGGGAAATGCATTTCGTACTCGATTGCTCACTAATTAATGCGCTAACCATCCATGAAAGTCAATGCACTAACCATCCATGAAAGTCAATGCACTAACCATCCATGAAAGTTATTGCGCTAACCATCCATGAAAGTTGCATTAACAGATTAACTGTTAATCATGAACAGTGTTAATGTAACTTGCAAGGATGCTTTGCTATCAAAATCGTTACTCTCAACCCAATGTTATTTACAGTTGGTTGTGAGTAACCATTTTGATAGCAAGCCCTGGCAGCAGACATTTACTGGTGTAGTCTGGTTCAGGTTTTAAAACTGGCAACTTCAACTACGACCCACTTCACTTCCATTTGCCGTTAGCTTGAGGGGGGGGAGAGTATGCAATAGCTCTCAGTCCGAACATCATGTGTCCAGTGTCTAACTCGTCAGTTTATTATTATTTGCTAGTTACAGTGAATGTCTGTGAAACGTTTCCGAGTTTTACAAGATGACAACTAAAAAACGCAAAATTGATTCCGAATGCCATGTTTTCAAAGAGGAATGAGCTTGGAAGTACTTTTTCACAACTTTTAAAGGTAAGCCATTGTGTCTTATTTGTAATGAAAATGTGGCAGCCTACAAAGAATTCAACATTTCCCAGCACTTTACCACTATGCACAGTGCTGCTAGTTATGCAGCCATGACCTAAGCTGAAAGGAAACATAAAGCAGATCTACGAAAAAAATTGTCAGGCCAGCAAAATATTTTTAAGAAACAAAATAATTCTCAAAAAACAGCTACACATGCAAGCTATGTTGTAGCATACAATCTTGCTAAAAGTAACAAATCTCTTTCTGATGGGGAGTTTGTGAAAGACTGCATGCTCAGTGTTTGTGATATTTTGTGTCCTGACAACAGAAAATATTTTGAGACTGTAAGTTTGTCACGAAAAACAATTACTACTAGAATCGAAGCTACAGATGAGAACCTAACATCACAGCTACAATCCAAAATTGAACAGTTCAAATTTTGTTTTATTACTATGGACGAAAGCACTGACATTAGCGATACTGCTCAATTACTCATTTTTATAAGAGGTGTTGATGAAAACTTTTCTATTACTGAAGAACTGGCTTGCATGCAACCATTAAAGGGAACTACAAAAGGGTCAGACATTTTTTGTGAATTTCAGCAAGGCCTCTTAGCTTTGAAAGTACCCACTTCCTGTATATGCAATAATTACGACAGATGGAGCACCAAATATGATAGGGGAAAAAATTTGGGTTCGTCAGGATATTTAACCAAGAATATCCTGACAACGATGTTGTATTTTTACATTGTATCATACATCAAGACGCTCTGTGTAATTCTTCCCTAGATATGAAACATGTGCTTGATGTCATTGTCAAGCTTGTTAATGCTATTCGATTGTGAGGGCTTGCTCAAAGACAATTTCAAGAGTTTCTTGACTCAGTGCAAGATGAATACTCTGATGTACTGTACTACACGAAAGTAAGGTGGCTCAGTGCAGGGCGCGTTTTTGAACGAGTTTGGGAGCTGAAAGATGAAATAGTCTCATTCATGCGTGAAAAAACATATGTTTGAAGAGTATAAAATGTTGGAAGATACAGCATGGCTTTCAGACTGCATTTTTCACTGATCTTCTTTGCTACATGAACAAATTAAATGTGAAGTTGCAAGGAACAAATCAATTTGTGGATGATATCTGGGGTCACCTGAGAGGGTTTAAAATGCAACTTGTGCTCTTTGCTAATCACCTAGCAAAGAATGAATTGTACCACTTGCAGAGGCTGAATCGCCCCAGTGGCAGAATACAAACATGTGAGCTATGAGGCTAGCGTGAAAAGACTCCATGGTGAATTTGAACAGAGGTTTCAAGATTTCAAAAGCATTGAACAAGAATTGGATATTTTCAGTATTCCATTTAGGGTGGACTGTAAACAGTAAAACAGGACATTCAGCTAGAATTAATTAAGTTGCAATGTAACACTTAATTGAAGCAGTTGTTTATCAACGTCCCAAAACTTGACTTCTACAAGTCCTTACCAAAATCAAGTTTCCCAAATTTGATTTCTCATGCCCAGAAGGTTATCAAAACAGACTGACTGACAGACATTTGGCTTCATTCCTGAGGGTGACCTCATTCCAGTTGCAACCAAGCTATGAAAAGTTGTTAGAAGCACAGTCACAGTTCCACTCATCCCACACTCCTTCATATACACTACCTACAGTGCACCTGCAAATATAACAATAGTTCTGTAAAATTTGCCATTTTAGCATTTCAATGAAAAAAAATATATGTTGGCCCGCCTCATGTATTTGTTCTTTTCTTTTGGCCCGCCTCATGTATTTGTTCTTTTCTTTTGGCCCGCTCCATAAAAGTTTGCCCATCACTGCTCTAAGCCATTCAATAACAAATTATGGATATTATAAATAAACCATCGTTCTTTCACGTTAAGCAACGCACAGCAACCGAAAAACTTTGGGGATTTTTTTAGTTTTTTTATATTATATTTTAGACAGCACATCACAAGTGCAAAATTGGCACTGTGACAAAGGTTTTTCTTGCTAGGGACATTTAAACTAAAGCAAAACATTATATTACAATTATTATTTTTCTGTTCATGTAGCACCCATGGATATGAACTATGGTAAATACACTGCATCTGTACAACTTACTAATAAGTGATGTATGCAAGTCAAGTGGAATGATGGATAATTTTAGCTTTATAATATAATTTTAGCCAGTCAACAGAAATATTTACATGAAATTTTTCCCTTCTCCCATGTGATCCAAATGGCAAAGTTGGCAGAATGAAAAAGGAAAAATGAAATGCAAACTGTGTAGATTATTTATGCATATAATTTACATCAAATGAAGTCATGATTTCTGGATTGAAAACTGTTTTTAACCAAAATTCATATTTCCTGATGATTTTCACAAACAAAAGAAAGTTCTCAATACATAATATGCAGAAATTTAGATAAAATGCATATATGTGAGAAGCCTAGGTGCAAATTCTGCTGTCACACTTCTCATTACCAAACTGTGTCAGAATCACATTATATAATACAGTTGATATGCCAGTTTCACTACACCTCCCTAACAGTCAATCATCTACCACTTCTGATTACTTCATTCACTCAGGCAATGTAATCATCTGTTCTTGAAATTGATGTGAATCCTGGCGGAGGACATCTTCACTTGCTGTTTGAACTTCTTTAAATCTCTTAAATCAGTCAAAAGTTTTTGAATGACTTAGAGGTAATTCTCCAAATGCTGTTTGTAACATTCAAAATGCTTCTGAGTCAAGTTTCTGGCAAAATTTCATGTATGCTTGCTGCACATTTATGTCAGCCATTGTAATATCCACCAAATCACAACAGAAAGCATGTGCAGATCTGAAATTCTGCTTGACCTGAAGCAACCTCATCACCATCGTATCTATAAATAGAACTCGAGTGTAGCACACTCCCCACAATAACTAGAACTGTAGTCTCGGTACTTTTTGAACATGTCTCATATACCGTACGCGAGTGTCTAAATATGCATTTTTGTTCTGCCAAGAAAAATATAACGAAGTGGTGTGCAACCTATACTGAGCCAGACAGTGTTTAGAAAACCCAAATCAAGATCAAAACCGATACAAGAGTATTTTTTTTAATTTAATTTCATATTTTTGAAAGTAGTATGTTAGATTTAAGAAGCACATCAAGTTGTAGAAATCCATAGAGCCAAAAGTGAAAAGGCTGTTCAGATATACAGCATCTGTCAAAATGCAAAGAATTAAAAATACATGAAACTTGGATTAATTACAGTAAAAACCAGTGTCTTAAATTTGATGTGCTAAAATAACACTTCAGAAAATTAAAAGAATGAAAAGCTTCATTTCATATAGGAAATACTGAAAAAATTTGGAAATTTGTCTGCATAAACATATGAAAAACTGGAATCCAAAGCTTTACACTAGTGAAGCTTTTCTTGGACAATTTCAGGATTGGAAAACAGGAAGACTGAAAAAATCTGAAGCGGTAAACATAATTATTGAAAAAAAAAAAAAAATACTATGCATACATGCATGTCAGTAAACCTGAATTGAATACATGATGATCATGGAAAAGTAAAGCAAAATACTTAGAAAACCCAACTAGTGGCAGCAGAAAGGACCATTAGCATGTTGAATTCATGGCCTGAAGATGCTCATAGCCATTTGTAAGTGAAATGCATTGCCAAGAAAAGCTTTTGCTCATTTTTTAGTGTAACAAGAGATTTCCTTAAACTAATTATTCCACCACAGGATAATTATCTCAAATCTTTCCCATTTTTTAAATGTCAAAAAAAAAAAAAATTCACTAGACATCACTTGTGTTACCCAGGATACAGCAGTTGGTCAGATGGGAAAAATTATGGAAAAAAAGACTTTAGATCAACATTATGCCCAGAGTTTACAGGACCTACATGTGTCAAAAAGAAGTATGAAAGACCTAAAAATATAAAGTTTTTAAAGAAAACTATGGCTCAAACACACAATTTTTTAACATATAGGTAAATTTAAGGAAGTATTTGCACAGAGTTCGATGAAAATGTAACATAAGAAACTCTGTAAAACATAACATGCAGTTATTTGAATGCTGCCAATTTGAAATTATGGGTGGTTCAGTGGTGGTGTAGAGAAAAAGATCCCAGAAACAGATTCAGGAGAGGAAGTTAGATTCAAAAGCAACTTTTAATATACAGTAAAATCTCTCAATAGCAGATACCCTAGGACCCCAACCTTTTGACATTTGGGAGGTTGACTTTTGAGCCCACCTAAGAACATCACACAAAAAACTACATACTAAATATGCAAGTACAATATTTAATTAAAACAATGTTTTTTTTATTTAATGTTAAATTGTTGGCAATAGTTTACAAGTGGGAAACAATACACGTACAAATTCGTACATACATACAATGTGCATAACAATTAAATATGTTACTTCCTGAATTTTAAAACATACGTACTTACCACTTACTATTTAATTAAATCAGTCAGCAATTTTTGGCTACAAAAATATCTGATAAAAGTGTTTGTTTTACTTTTTTGCAATTTGTAGTCTGCTTTTCAGTATGTGTTTTCAAATTGCTCAGTACTTCTTATTCATCCAAATCCCCTTAATTTACAAAAATCTTTTGCAACTCTTAATTACACTTTACAGTGTTTTTAAAGTCCTTGACGTCACACACCAAGTGGTGTAACTATCACAACATCCCCCCACACACACACACAAGATTTACTTCAACATCCCTACACACTGTAACTTTCCTAGGATTTTGAATACGAGGGAGGATGCATTTTTCGCGGTGTGTGTGTGGTGAGGGGGGTTAGGAAGTCAAGCAGAGTGGCTGCAAAAGTAATGGTTGTACCCCTAGCACCCTGTAGTTTTAACTTTTTAAGTAATAAATTTGACAATACATGTAATTGCTTTGTCCAAAACTAAAATAAAACACTCGAAGAAATCGCCCTCTTACACATGGCAGGTCTGCGGCTTCTCTGAATAAATGTTGACGCCTGTCGTGCATGTAATCTTAGGTAACTAACTGTTTTCCACGTCCTCCACGGGGAATCTCACTGTGGCCTTGCACTTTTTCTCAGCAGCACAGAGAGAGGGCGATTGGAGAGCGATCATATTATTTACAACCCATTGCAGAGCAATCGTATTACAACCTGAAGTCAAAGAGCCGAACACTTTCAATCTGTAGGACATTCAGTGTTTTAAAAGTGAAACTAGGCATTTATTTAGGTGAAGCTAAATATGTATATCTTAAAGCAAAGTAAAAATCTTTGGGTTAATTATTGTGCGTGTTCGAATTTTTTCATAAAACTATAACTGGCAGCTGCAGTACGCCCCTTCATTACCTGCCCCCCCCCCCAGCTGTGGGAGCTGCGGGAGGTGGTAGTTACGCAACTGCACACACCTCTCCTACAATGACATCAGATGCTTCCTCAATCAAATCTTTTTAACTTATTTGTATTCTGCCTACTTTGAAGCATTCGCCAAGAATCCTCACATTAAAATTTTCCTTTTCAGCCACATTTAAAATTTCAATTTTTTTCTTTCAATGTTCATAGTTTTCTTTTTTGTTGCCATTCTCAAAACCAACAAGACATCCACGCAAACATTTCATAAATTCACTGCAAGCTATGTAAGTACAAAATCACAGAGCGACTGAAAGAATAGTGACAGTTGACAGTGAAACGAGATAGTGAACCGATTCATTTTCAGAAAGAAGTGGTCAGCTATATCTACTCTTCATGTTCAAGGTCTCTCACGCTGGTTCTCCAATGAAAGGGAAAAAAGCGGATCATAAAATGAGCTCTGGACCCTATTTGGGAGTAGCTCGCTAGTTCTATTTTAACTTGAAGATCTTTCAATTTAACTAAACCTCTTCTGAGTTACTTTGTTTTTTCAGACATTTCCAGCCTATAGATGTTCATCAAGGCCTGTTGTCAATGTAGAAAACATGTAGCAAAAGTTTGTTTGCATAGAAAGAATTTAAATTTTGTTGCCAGGTTCTTTTTCAGTTGCCAGTTATTAAATTAAAATATTTTCATTAAATATTTTGTAAGACTTATTTTTGAATTGAGTTGTTGAATGCTATTTATAAGTTTTGTAGGTTCATTGATGGACCTGTTTTTTTTTATGCAATAACTTTTGTTAGAAATTTATTAGATCAAATGGATATAATTACATTTAGAAAGTTATTAGATCAATTATATGTAATAATTTTCATTAGAAAGTTATTGGATGAAATGGATGTAATAACTTTTGGGAAGTTATTACATCAACTGGATGTAATAAATTTCTACTGAAAATTATTACATCCAAATAAACAGGTCCATCAATGAACCTACAAAACTTATAATAGCACATTCAACAACTCAATTCAAAAATAAGTCTTACAAAATATTTAATAAAAAGATTTTAATTTAATAACTGGCAACTGAAAAAGAATCCCAGCAACAAAATTTTATTTTTTTCTGTGTAAATAAAACTTTTATTACATTTATTTGCTATAAATTTCTTTTTTATAGGAAATTATTTAATTTCAAACGTGTGGAATAAAAAGAAGAAAAAACTGCATTAGTTTAACATTGCATTCAAAATAACAAAGAACCTGATTTCGAAAATACCAAACATTTACAATCACATTAAAACAGAAAAAGAGATCAGAATCACAGAGTCAGTAATTATCGAAAAAACTGGAAATACAAACTGCAATATAAATCAACCTAACGAAATACCAGAAAAAATTCAATACCGACGAAAAAAGAAATTAAGGATCAAATTGTGATATCCAATAGAGACATCAGATGGCACCACCAAGAATGTAATGAACATGAGAGCATTACGTGATAACGACAACAAATCAGCACTAAAAGGGAAGGGGCCAATTGAAGAAAACCCCAAGGAACTGCAGGTGACAAGCCATAGCAGTTGTTCCGAACTCTGAAGATGGGCATACGAGCCCAAAATACATGTCAGTTACATTTGAGTGTCCTTTGACACAACATGCGAGTCTGGGGGATGGCTGGAGGCTCTTAATGTTTTTAACTACGAGTTTTGAAAGCTCGTCATCTAATGGTTTTTATACTTTTTCGTGCTTCATCGTGGTTTTTAACCTAGATTGTTTGTTTTTTTGTTTTTTTGATTGGAGGTTTAATGACCACCGTGAGCAACTCAATGGGCTATAAGCAGTCGCCCGTCCCTAATTTAGGGTCACTGGTTCCAGGGAAGGGAGAGAGCCAGTGCCGAAAGACAAACACAACATCCATGCCTCACCGGGATTCAAACCCGGACACCTTTGGGACGAATGATCAGAGGCCATCACTTAGACCACTGCGCCACCGCGGCGGCTTAACACCTAGATCATCATTTTTAAACAACCTTACTTACTTACCTGGTGACATGCAAGTCCTGGGGTCCGCTGACTGCGGACCCACCGAGCACTTGTAAAGAAATTTGCATATTCTCCAGCAGATGTGTAGTATGTCAACAATGTTTTTCGTGACTGAAAATTACATTTTGTATGTACTTCGAGAAGAAAATAATAAAAGAAAAGGACCATCAATAACTTGTGAGTACAGTTTTTATTGTATTTTGCAATAGTATTTCTCTAAGAATGCAAGCAATTTCTTCAGCCAGCCAGAATATAACATGTCAAAAGCGATTTTAAGTCTTTCACTAATGTGAAGATAATGGATATACTTTTGATACTTGTTTTCTACATTGACAACAGGCCTTGATAAACATCTAGAGGCCAGAAATATCTAAAAAAGCAAAAGAACTCAGAAGATGTGAAGGTAAATTGAAAGATCTTCAAGTTAAAATACTGTAGAACTAAGTACATTAATCTGAGTAAAACCTTGAGTAAGAGGTTTTAGCTTGCTTGTGTTGAAAAAAAAACAGGGTTGGGGTAATAGATTTAATCCTGTTAGGAAGGCAGCAAAAGAGACTGAGGAATATGCTTCACAGTTGCTTGAGTTAATAAGAGAATCACAGTGAGTTTTTTTTATCCAGTCTAAGAAAAGATCATACATACTGAAATCACAGACCAATAGATTTGTAATGAGGATCTTGAGGACAAAAAAACACTCTGCCTTCATTCAAAAAAACGAAGGAAAATCTTCATGGCAAATATTTGCAGATTTTATTTTTTATTTTTCTTGAAAATTCCTGTTCAACTGTTTTTTGACCAAGATCACTGTCTATTCTTCAGAGGGTCCATTACTTGGAAGTAAATATATAGAACTGTATAAATTTTCATACTGGGGATCACAAAACTGTCCACTAAATGGAGGTGTTTGCTACTTGGGATTGTCCATTAAGGAGGTTTTACTGTATGTACAATAAGATACCTTAAGTGAAATGGTGCAACATTATATGTACAGAACTATGGATTAAAAGTGTGACAGGATCCCTGCTACTGCATCCAAAAAATGTACCTTCTAAAATATCAGTGCTGTGAATCTTCATTTACATGTTTTGTTGGCAAATCATTGTGTTTTACCTTTTATGTGATTGGAAACTTTTGCACAATACTAGCTTCTAGTTTTGTTTTTGTTTTTCTTAATTCATATGAATGCAGACATACCCGATTTAGCACAGGGTATCACATTCCTAAAATTGGGAGTGCTATCTGAATCAGTACCATACAAGGTCATTACAGGGTCTGTGAAAATGAGTTCCTGAAGCTGTGATTTATTACCTATGACCAACTATTGGGGGTTTGTTGAGTTACTTAAACACAATTAATATAGGGGGATGTCATAATTATATTTTCTATGATCAAATGCATATTAGTGAAAGTAAAATTCAATAAAATTAAAAAGTACTATACTCATCAGTGCATGGTGCAAAACTGACTATTATGGCTTTGACAGTATTGGGAGGAAAAATGGGAGTAATTTGCTAGAAGATTGACCAGGTTGTGGCACCTCCTTCTTTAAGCAGAGATCAAGGGTTGATTGCCTTTGCCCGGAGCAAATTTCTTTACAGCAGGAGACTTCAACAACAGTTCTCTTCACTGCAGTGCAGTGGTCAAAATCTGCATCCTTTTCAGTAAAGGGATCACAGATGTCCATACTCTTATTTAATGGTCTCTGTCAAGATTTTTTTGGTGAGGTTTCTTTGGGTGCATCTTCTGTGGAGTATCATCACATCAGAATGCTGGTGTTCTAGCTCTATCAGCTCTCTGTTAAATATCAGCTACCCCCAGTCCTTATTTGCAGGAATGCTGAACAATGTCATTGACAATCACTGTCATTCACTTCAAACCTCCTGTAGTCTTCATATGCCACCAGACATTTTCTTCCATCTACTGTTCATAAATTGTTCCCCATTTCCTTCCAGGCAGCAGTTATAATAATGATGACCTTCAAAATGGTAAAGGACTTCTACCAATCTCAAATTGACTGCCAATCCTCACCATCTAATTCCTCAATCAGTCCCTTGAAGATGCATTGCAGGTAGTAAAGTTTTAATTTGTTTTGAGGTTCTGATTCATCGGCTAAATTAGTGAAGTGTTTGCTACACAGAAGGCGACTTCCTATGTATGCAATATTTTTTTAATTATAAAATATTTCTAAAATGATCATCACTACAATGAATCAGCACTGCACAGGGCAGCACAAATAAGAACATCCTGCATATGTAAACTATGATAATTCTGTGCCCTCTCATTGTGTTTTAAACTCTATATGCCTGTCTAACAGTTTGTGATATGTTGAATGGTTTACCACTAAAGGAAACAGGCAAAACTAACTTAGTCATAAGTGAATTCCATATAAGAGTTAATAGATGATATAAACAAGGATACGTTTAGTCAAGAAATGTTACACACACGAAGCAAAACCTGAGTTACAGACTGGTGAATGCGAAGTTACACGGGACTCAGACTGCGCTTGACTCACAATAAAAAAATAAAAAAATAAACATACAGCTACATTTTAAATACTGGCATGATATCATGGTAACCCTGCACATACATTCACACACCATCCCCACCACCCCATTTATTCTGCAAATACACTGCTGAATAAGTGCACTACATATTACATGCTAATCTTACCTAAAGGATTGATTTCTAAATATGTGAAGTGAAGATCCAAGTACACATCATACAGAGCAGCAATGAAAGTTGCGACATAGCTGGAAATTACAAAAACAAATATTACAAGTTAAAAGAGTTAGAACTAATACCAATAAAAAGATCATGTACATTCAGAATGAAATATGAAAGCATAAAATAACAAAGAAATGATCTTTTTCAGTATGTTGGAAGATGCAGTATTAAAACTGAACACATCTGTGTTCGATTAACTATTGTAAACTGTGATCTCAAGTAGAAAACACACAAGAAACTTCTGGGTTAAAACTACATTTATACTAAAAAATTACAATGGCTGAGTCATTTACTTGTTAAAAAGTGCACTGAATGGACAAATTATTATATACACTCTGATGACACTATGCAAAGCTGAAGTATCATGTCCAGTCACATGGGATGCTGATGCTGGCAATGCCTATAAATAAAGCAGGCTGCTATGCACTGGAAACCAATCACAGAAAAGTAATCAAAGGTAAAAGCAGTAACATATATGTGTTTGACCATGGCCAGATATTAGTTGTGAAGAAGGCCGGACGTTCAATCACAGCAACAGCTGAACTGCTGGGATTTCCCTACCAGGTCATCATACATGTATACCAAGACTACATGAAATACAGCAAAACTTTCAGCCAATGGAAGAAATATGGCTGTAAAAGTGCAGTTGACTCTTGAGGTGAGGGCAGACTGTCCCACAAGAAAGTCTGTGTGACAGTCAGTAGCTGTGCAATTCTTGTTACAAAGAATTGCACAGCTACTGTGGAGCAGATAGTGATGAAATTTAATGAGGGCACATCCACAAGCTTATGTACAAAAGTATTTATCATATACTAAAAATAGGCTTGGTAGTCAATGTCCATATCGTGTCCCAATGTGGACTGCAAGGCCCTGAAAGATTAGTCTGTAGTTTGCAAAGGTTTATTGCAATTGGAGTGTGGAGGACTGGAAACCCATCATCTGGTCTGATGAAACATGATTTCAATTCTATTAAGCCAATGGGAGTGTGGGTGTTCAATGTATTGTTCTAGGACAATAATATATTGGGACCCAGCTTGCTAAGTTGGGAGAAGACCCAGGGGACCAACAGGAAGGAGGAAGCAGTGTAACTGTTTAGGATGCATATACATAGGCTACTTTAGGGCCCCTCACACGTGTCAAGACCTTTGTCACCAGCAGAAGGTATGTTAACATCTTTGCTGACCATCTACACCGGTTTGTAACAATTCTCTTTCTGCACCTTAATGCCATCTTTCAACAGGACACCAGAACACCATATACTTCTCAAGTGGTGATCAACTGGCTCCAAGAGCATTTAAGTGAGTTTAACACACTCGCATGGCCACCTCGATCACTAGATCTAGACCCCATTGACAATTTGTGGAACGAATTGAGAAAAGTTATGTTCAAGATCCCAAGCCCCCACCAAAAACTGTGGATGCCCTACAACACGTAATCCTCACTTCATGAGTAGCAACCCCGTCTACATGTTTTCAGCACCTTATTGAGTCTTTACCAAGACATCTGGCTACTGTTGTGAAGGCAAAAGGTGGAGCAACAAGTTATTAGGTAGGTGTACATAATAATTTGTCCATTCAGTTTATATATAATCTAAACAATTAAATCTCAGCTTTAATCAGCAGAAACCTTTCATGGAGAGAAAAACATGGGATCATACTGATTAGACTTGACATGTGCAAAAATTATAATTAAAGTTTTTCCTACAAATAATTTTTAATATTGCATAATAACAAAACAATATTTTTAAACCTAAGAAGAAACAGTATGTCCTTATTACTTTTTCTACCCGTATTCCATTGCTCATTGGTCCCAAAAGACCAATTGTTCTTTAAAATGATTGTTCAATGATCTATTGTGAGAAACAAAGTATCAAAAGTTAAGAGCTGCCCATTCCAAATTTACAGCTACCACTTTCAAGTGAATTTCGACTAATCATTTCAAGTATTTTTGTGGTACGAGAGCCAGAAATGGCCAAAATGTGACTAGTCAAGAAAAAAAAAATATGACAGATCATACAGAAGATACTACAAAAACAAGTTTCAATTCAGAAACAGCACAGCAGCAGTTACAAAATGGTAAAACTTAAAATTTTACGGAATTAAAACTGTACTGCAAAGGTGAAAACTACTGGATTCTCGTTTATCTGCAGAGGGGCTGAATGAGACATGATGGCCCAAATTACAGGGAAACAAACATAATAGAACAATTAAATTAAAATAAAAAGATCAATCTTCCAATGGAAATAATAAAAAACCAGGGCCTGAAAATTTTCAAAATTGTAACATGCCCAGTCGGGCACGCTGTCCAAAAAAATACATGCCTGAACAAAAATTTCACAAATGAAGGAAATATGACGATGATGGGCAAAAACACATAACAATAATAGCAAAAAAAAAAAAAAATTTTCACATGTCCGAATACACATACATTATGCACATACTGTTCTATTTTTTCTAATCATTTCAGAAACAATATAAGAAACAAAGTACTTTCACTGCATTTCATAAATTCTCTCTCAGCAATGAAATTTGAACTCACCCATATTTCACTGCACTTTATAAATTGCACCCAGCAGTGAAATATGAACTCATCTATGGGTCACCCCGTGTCAAATGAGCACAAAAAATTAAAAAAGTAACATTTTGACCAGAACCCTTTCAATTTTCATGAGACCTGGTAAACTAACAGGCTTTATACTCTATCAGTGCAAAATTTCAGCTTCCTACATACAATACTTTCACAGTTATAGGACTTTTGACATTTACAAAAAAAGGCAGTTTTGTGTCTACCATGCCTATCACAAATGAAAATAACTATAGACCTCATTGGAGAACAGAGCTTGTATTGGGCTCATTTTAAAGCTGATTACATGAGCTTTCTTTTGACATATCACACAATTATATTATGAGCAATTTAGTTTTTTAGGTCTTCCATTTTGACCTTTAATTTCTCAAAACATCCCACTAATTTATATTAAATAAAAGCACAGTGAGGGTGGGAATTGCTGATAGTAGTAAAAAAATTGACTGGGAAATAAAAATATTATTATTTATTTTTTTTTTAAGTTTTTGTCCAGTAGAGGTTAGATTATTTATATGCCTGATTGGGCATGTAGGGGGGGGGAAATGCATGCTCAGACAGAATTTTCACATGCCCAGTCACGTTGGGCAATACAATTTTCGAGCCATGATAAAAAATATTTCTGAAATATTTGTGCAAAAACCAACCAAGATTCATACTGTTACGTTACTATAAAACAAACAATGTGAGGATATGAATGATGAAAGAAAACAATAGAAAAATATAACAGAAGTTTAAAATCTTTCAAGTCATGTAAAAATAATGTCAACACTTGCCCACACTATGACTTCTCATTGCTACATATTAAACACACAAAAAGGCATTATTAGTCATTTGAAAAATTGCACTCCCTACATTTGAGATCGAGTAAACTCCATTTTTTGTCATCGCAAATGTCAACTGGTGAACGTGGCTGAGACCTTGAGTCTGTTAGAGTGTAAGATGTTTTGAGAATGCTCCCAGTGTGGGGTGAAAAGCTTAAACAAGAATGAGGTTATGCCAGCATGAGTCGGGCACCATGAGTGGAGTGCAAAAAAGGTGCGATTGTTCTGTTTTAAATAGTTAGTGAGTTTTATTAGTCAATTTTTTTAGTAAAAAGGGATAAAGCATGAGTTGTATATACACTATATTGATAAAAGTCACCGGCACCCCTTCAAAAGCAAATGAACGGATCCACTGTGTTGTTAAGATGTGCACAGTACAGCTGCAAACAGTATAAAAACAAACCTGCAGCTGACCGATATCATATCGCACTGTGAGGTTGAGTGAAAATGTTGCAGCGAGAGAGAACTGACTTTGAGAAAGGAAAGATTGTTGGGTGTTATATTAGTGGGTTGTCCATAAATGAAACCGAGAGGCGTTTAAACATACCCAAGTCAACTGTTTTGGATGTACTAAATAAGTGGAAGACACATGGCGTGCCTGAAGCAGCAAAATGTACCGGCAGACCAAAGAAAATCAGTGATAGAGAACGTCGAAGCCTCAGGAGAGTTGTTACAAATAATCGACAGAGTACTGCACAACACCTCAATGTACAGGTGAGTAAAAATGCTGAAACCTCAGTATGTACACGTACCATTCGCAGAGAACTTCATTCCATGGGTTACTGTGGTCGTGCGGCTGCTCGTAAGCCTTTCATCTCCACTCGGAATGCTACTCGTCATTTATCATGGGCCGTAGATCAATGGAAATGGGTCCTATGGACTGATGAATCCAGATACATAATCCATCAGTCTGATGGCAGTGTGCGGGTATGGTGGCAGCAGGGGGAACACTATTTACCACAGTGTACTGTTCCTACGGTCACGTTTGGAGCTGCCAGTGTACTCGTGTAGGGGTGTTTTTCGTAGTATGGTCCCGGCCCATTGGTTATCGTGGACAAACCTGTTAACCAGCACATCTACCTCGATATTCTGGACAATTATGCCCTACCAACTCTGTGGCAATACTATGGAACCAAGCCTTGTTGGTACCAGCAGGATAATGCACCAAGCCATAGAGCAAGGACTGTTACGGCGTGATTTGATGATAATTCCGTATCGTGTGAGGACTGGCCAGCACAGAGCCCTGATCTTAATCCCATAAAGCACCTATGGGATGAATTAGAGCGCCACATAAGAAGTTTGAAACCAAAGCCTACTACTAAGCAACAAGTAGCGGCAGCATTATGTACTAAATGGAAGCGCATACCTATCACAGTGTTCTAAAACCTTGTCGAAAGCATGTCTCAAAGGGTCAGTGCATGAATTAAGGCCAAAGGTGGATCAACACCATACTAATGTAAGTCAATAATGCTATGTTGTGTTTCTCTTCTAGGTGTCTGGTGACTTTTGTCAATATAGTGTATGTGAATGGTGCAAAATTTTAGCCTTTGACATAGAATTTAAGATTTATGTTGGTTAGATAGTAATAATAGGCAGTCAATTTAAATGTTCTTAATGGTAATTTGTAATAATTAAAGTTTTTAAATATTCACATGCACATACTTTGCTCAGGGGTCACCATGATGAACATCAGCATTTTTACATGTGTTTGATATGTAGCAATGAGAAGACATGGTGTGGCTAAGTACTGGATTTACTTTTACATGACTTGAAAGATTTTAATTGTTTGTTCGCACGTTAAACACAAAATAACTAATTGTGCCGTTATTTAACTTTCTCATGATGTTAGTTAATATAAGGCAAATGGTTTATTATAGTATTCCACACAATGAGCACTGTCATCATACAGAAAGTAACTATCTGTGAAGAGGAGGTGAGAACATCCTTATCTAATGAAGGACTTGAAACCAGGCCCTTGGAAAAATTTAACCCCTCAGCCAGGGAAAGATATAATTGATACTATACTTTTCAAAGTACAAATAAATACTTTGTGTAACAGCAAAATTGTGCAGAAAAATCACAAATAAGTGAAAGTTGGGTCTTGATCATAAGAAAATTTTTGCAATCTGACTTCCAGAAGTTAAAACATATTCACTCCATCTTGCACAAATATCTTCACTTCTGGAAGTCAGATAAATGAACAAAATATTTAATATACCATCATAAAAAAGATGGAAAATATGTGGGTAGATCTAATGCATAAGGTTTCACCAAACCAATTTCCAGAAACAAATATTCCAGAAAATGCAATACACAAATACCCCAATTACTTAGAGAATATTTTGCATTAAAAAAGTTTGGAAATGCATGGAAAAAAACTTTATCACAGTTACAGCTACTTAATGCAAAATATTTTTTCCAGTTGGACTTTTAGAAATAGATACTGCACCAAATACAAATTAATGATACCCGTGCAAATGTACATGTATGTTTACTCTACTTAGTGGGAAAATCATATACCATTAAAAGAAAATGCATTGAAAGATTTAGCTTTCTTCCACCTATGTAATTGCAAACAGAAATTTTCCAATACAGCCTCTAGAAGGAGAGATGTCAAGCCAAATTTACAAATATGCATTTCATTTGCATATTGGAAAAGCATGGATCATTGTTTTCATGGTCACAATAGCTATCAAATAGTTGTCTTACAAATCCAGTTGCACTACACAAATAGATGGATAAAGTGATACTACAAAGAATTCAGTTTTTGAGCCCCCATTCATTTCAGACAAATGTTTATAGTTTAACAAAGTATATTACAATTAATTATCTGGTGAATCAAAAATTAGGTACATGTGATCAGTTTCCATCATAAAAACACTTCACAATAAAAAAAAACTCAGAAAATATTTTAATAAAACATTAACTACAATACTTTAAAGGAAAATGTAAGATCAAATTTAAAAGGGGAAAATTAAGATTATGTTCATTTGTAATAGAAAATAAAAAAATGAGTAAATCTGAATGAGATCATGCAAGAATATTTTTTAATAAGAAAATGAAAAATATTTCTGTGGGGAAATGAAGAACAACTATCTGAATGGGAAAGTGAAGAATATAAAAACATATCTGAATAATTATTATTTGTGAGCTTCTAAAAACCACTGATGATAGTTATTGTGAAACTTATGGATAGATTAAGAAAAAAAAAGTGTTTTTCTTCTGGAAAATATTTTGCACTCCCTGAGAAATTATTTGATGGTTTGAAAATTGAATATTAAAAACAGCTTCTTAAAAAAAACAGTTAAAATATTCTGTAAATAACCACTATTAAAATATTTCATTAAAAAAACTTGCAAATGTCTCTTGGAAAACTTTGGTGTAAGACTTGATAAATCTTGATAGAAAAGTTATATTAAAAAGTAATTAACTCATGGATGCAATTATCTTTTGATATTTCCACAGAAGTAGTTGGTATACTTTATTTCTCATGAGACATTTTGGACATTCAGAAAACACATCCATTCTCAGATGCAAGACAGTCCTACATATGGACTTCTCATTCTTCATGCACTGGGACCAGCCAAAAACCCCTGGAGAGCAAGTCCCAGCGTGCGAACTGCGAAGGAGTGTGACATCACGGTCAGAAGGCCATCGCAATCCCTCTCTCCAGAGAGGTCAAAGGGCAAACCGTAAGGGGAATGCTGATAATAGCTGCGCGTTCATGTGGCATTGGTCAGAATCGAGCTTTCGGTAGTCGTGCACGCGAATTAGCGTTTTTATGCAACATGGCTGGAAAATATTGAGTGCTTTTTTATGTAGATCTAATTACAAAGCATATCCAAAAGCCACTGTTTTCAGCTTTCCTGAAGGTGAAAGCCTTCGAAGATGAATTTCTTCCGTACAAAGAAAGAATTTTGAACCCATTGTGAATTCAAAGATTAGTTAAGCCTAATTGTTCCCATGATAGCATGTTCTACTTTCGTGGTAAATACAACTATAATTTAGTGAATTGTTAGTCGTTATTTTGATTGACAGAGTAAAATTTAAGGGCTAACCTTCCGATTACACTGGTCGGCATGAAAATCGGCCCTGACACCATTCCTGCTGATTCTTATGTAAAACGACCTCCTGAATCCGAATATGACCCCTGTTTTCCTCCATCACCCACCGTTTTCAGCCCCCCCCCCCCCCCACCTAATTTTATCACTTTCCGATAATTTGGAGGGATGAAAAGGATTATTTCAGCCTTTACATTTCTTCTGAGGGGCTACAGAGGTGAAAAGTTATAAAACATGAACATCTGTATCAAGGAGGTTGATTCCCCCCCCAATTGTAAAGAAATCCTTACAAATGATTGATTTTTCCGTTTTTTTGGCAAATTTTTCACTTATTTGCTACATATTCCAGCTTCCAGCCCCTCTGATCCTCCCCCAAAAAACCCGCAAATAATAAAAATATATAGCAACAGTTCAGAACATTCACTCTGCCACGCTGGCCCTCTCAATACTTCGCGCGAACAGGTTCCGACGGGGAATCGCGCACAGGTTTACACGGGCTTTGACAAGGTCAAACTTGCATTGCTCTTATCACGATAATCCTGCACTGTAAGCATTATCTTCCCTCAGTTGATCGTTGAGTCTACTTGTCGGTGTTCTAGGCGGGAATTCTGTGTTTCCAAGTTGTTTAAATTGCGTCAAACGGTAGAATTTTTTTTACACTGGCCTTTTCCAAGTAAATTACAGTACGTGAGTGTAATTTGTGATTAATATAGAGCATTTATCTACTGTTTAATTATGCCACGTGAGTGTACAATTCATCCCGATAGATTCTGCTATGTTTGCGGGGAATTGACTTTTAAAGCGCAACGAAAACCCCTTTCTCCGCTTCTTAAAACTGCTCATAAATTTTACTTTGATAGCAAAGTTGGCAATCAGGACAAGAATTGGGCTTCCACAGTTTGCTGCACTACTTGTTACAGTAGCTTGACCAAATGGCTCAAAGGTACCCGTAAATCAATGCCATTTGCTGTGCCCATGGTTTGGCGCGAACCTCACTGTCATCTCACAGATTGTTACTTTTGTATGACTACCACCGTCGGGTTATCTAGCAACAAAAGTAAGCATACAATTCAGTATCCTAATATCCCTTCAGCTCTAATACCAGTTCCTCACAACGAATCATTGCCAATCCCAGTGCCCCCAAAAACCTATACTCTAGAGCCAGAAATGGATGTGACATACTTTGAGCTACAGCTTGGACCATCACATGATACATCCACCGATGATGAAGAGTGTTCTGCTGATTCAGCTCATCGAAAACCTCACCTCGTTACTCAGTCGGAATTGAATGATCCCATCAGGGATTTGGAGTTACCTAAGACTAAATCTCAACTTCTTGGATCTCGACTTCAGCAGTGGAATCTCTTGGAAAAGGGCGTAAAAATCTCTTCTTACAGGACCAGACAGTCAACCCTGCAATTACTTTTTCGGAAGATGAAGGCTTAGTGTTCTGCCCTAATTCAAATGCATTGATGATAGAACTGAAGATAACATGTGACCCAGACAAATGGAGACTGTTTATAGACTCATCAAAGACAAGCTTGAAAGTTGTCCTGTTGGCCAATGGGAATGAGTTACCATCAGTCCCGGTTGCATACTCTGTGGATATGAAGGAGACGTACGAAAACATCAACCGAATCCTTGATAAAATCTGTTATCATGATTATAATTGGAAACTTTGCGCTGACTTAAAAGTTGTTGCTGTACTCGCGGGCCTGCAATCAGGCTTCACAAAATACTGCTTCTTCCTATGCGAATGGGACAGCCGAGCACAAGACAAACATTACATCGTACGGAACTGGCCTCTGCGAGAAAGTTTTACTCCCGGTCAGAAAAAATGTCGTTCATGATCCTCTGGTCCCGAAGGAAAATATTTACTTGCCGCCTTTGTACATCAAACTGGGATGCATTTCAATTTTTGAAAAATAAAAGACAGGTGATGCATTTAAATTTTTGAAAAATAAATTTCCTCGTCTTAGTGACACTAAAATCAAGGAAGGAGTTTTCGTGGGCCCCCAGATTAGACAACTTTTCAAAGATTCGGCGTTTATTGAACACCTGAATCGAAAAGAAAAAAGAGCTTGCCTTGCATTCCAAAACGTGTGTAAGAACTTTTTGGGTAACAACAAAAGTGATGATTATGCCGCTCATGTTGAGGAATTGCTGTCAGCGTACAAGGCCATGGGGTGTAACATGTCTCTGAAAGTGCATTTCCTGCACTCACACTTGGACTTCTTCTTCTCTGAAAATTTAGGAGCAGTTTCCGATGAACACGGGAACGATTCCATCACGACATCAATAAGATCGAGAGGAGATTTTCAGGCATTATGATGTTTTAGAATTACGAGCATGTTAGCAGAGTACTGCTGGTGTTTGGTACGAGAAACTTCTACCTCAGGGTACAAAAGGAAAGCAAGCACCAAATGAAGGTACTTATCTTATTTATTTATTATACTTTACATTTGTATTTTACTTTTTATATATTATTCTTTACAGCTAAAATAAATAATCCTTTTCACCCCTCCAAATAAAATTCATGTCCATAACATATTACCGAAAATTGATAAAAAAATCATAAAAAATCGATCATTTTTAATTATTTCTTTACAATTGGGGGATCCCCAAATCAACATCCTTGCTACAGATGTTCATGTTTTATAACCTTTCACCTCTGTAGCCCCTCAGAAGAAATGTAAAAGGCTGAAATAATCCTCTTCATCCCTCCAAATTATCGGAAAGTGATAAAATTAGGTGGGGGGCCTGAAAACGGTGGGGGATGGAAGAAAACGGGGGTCATATTCGGATTCAGGAGGTCGTTTTACATAAGAATCAGCAGGAATGGTGTCAGGGCTCGAAAAAAATTTTTTTTTGCCGACCAGTGTTATCAGCTCATTATGTGTTGAGGTTTAAATAATGATATTACTTACCATTCAACATTTCATTTCTATAAAATAAATGTTATTTTTCTTTACAAAATTCGTAGTTAGTAGCGTTCAAATTAAAAAAAAAAAAAAAAAGGAGATGTAGAGATATCATCAGTGCATCAAGTACTAAGGTTAACCAGGCAGGCAAAGAAACTGGCAATAAATAATTACATGATTTATTAATCAACATTTCATTTCCGTAAAACAAATGTCATTTTTCTTCACAAAATTGCTGTGTATCAGTGTCCTAATTAAAACAAGAATTTGCACGAAAAATACATAACTACTTGATGCACTGATAATCTGAAGGCTAGCCCAAAGAAAAGTTTATTGGAATGTCCAACAAATGTATCTGAAAGTTTGGAATGTGTCTGAAAGAATTCACTTATGTCGTTAAACTTCAGCACGATCCCTGAAGTTTTCTGGCTGATAAGTTAAAATGTATGTATGTAAATATATTCATGGGCTTACAATTTTTTTTTAAGTTAGTGAATGTACAATTTAATTTAAGTTAAGTTGTGGTAGAGATTGAGGTTTGGATTAGAGAACTATGAACTTTAATTGTCTACATTGAACTCTTTTGCAAAGCAGCACTTTAATTCCTAGTTACATTCATAGTCACATTCATAAGGATAGTTTCAGAAATATTGGCAGTGAAACTTTTCTCCCTGCAAGAAGCACATCGTGCAAAAGAAAGTACTATGCATAATGAAGGAACATATTTATTGATGCATGTGTTTTCCACTTTTTAGGGAGTCTGTTAATGTGTTAATTGATATCTTCAATATTGTTACAGATATTGAAAAATGGGGGAAAATGTGACATTCAGATTTTCCAGCACAAAATTTGCAGTGTTATGTGCATAAATTTGAAGATATCCAAATTAATACATTCCATGTTCATTTGACAAAGAACTTTTACTAAATGATTATAATTTATAATTATTATTTTTTACCTACTAGAAGTATTTGCAAGATTTGCGCACACATCTT
The DNA here is from genome assembly GCA_039090855.1 of Macrothele yani. Taxonomy (NCBI): domain Eukaryota; kingdom Metazoa; phylum Arthropoda; class Arachnida; order Araneae; family Macrothelidae; genus Macrothele; species Macrothele yani. The sequence goes on along the minus strand of CM076996.1, from coordinate 99,925,936 downwards.
ACCATATTTTCAGTAAATATACGCACTAAATCGGAAATTTTGCTTTCGCGTTCGTTACGTAATTAAGGAAAAATCTTTTTTTTTTCTCTTTCGTTTTAGTGAATTGAACGCGAAGGGAATTTCTAAAAGTTTTATGTGAAATGATTATGTTTATACAGTCCTACAATTAACGCGCTTAAAAAAATCGTAGCTGCAAAAATGCTTAATGTGAAATGCTGGGCTTTTCACGTTATGCGTGAAAAACTTATATTTGTGCTCCTTTAGCCAAATTGCAAACAAAAGGAAACATTTCCTGAAATATTTAGTTTTAAGACCTGTACATGAAATCATTTCCCAGCACAAGAGCAAAACTTTGGAATTCCCCGATTTACAGGTATCATTGCTGTACACTGAGAAAAAAAAAGATGAAAGCTAAAGATGTAATCTTTCAATGTTATCTAAGGATAAAAATTACAGAGAAAAAAAAACATCGTCGATTTATTGCTGTGTGTGCAAATTTTCTAGTATCGCACTCGAGAAATTATTTCTCTGTGTAAACACTGCGGTACTTCGTAGGCATTTTCAGGAGTGGAGAGCTCGACGCTTGAGTTGGTCGGCCCACTAGCTCTGACTTCACGGAACAGTTCGTAGGTTTTCTTAATCTTCAGGGGGTTTTGGACCAGCCCACTACCATGCTTACCAAACGGCCAGTCTTCAGTCATGTTTTGTCATTGTCACCTGAAATTTGCATCCTCATTCTCTTCTCAGTGATGCCCTCTATTGTGAATCAGTTTTATACTTCTTGCTTTTATTCTTCCTTTATTTTTATTTTTTTTGTACTTTTTTTCTTTTATCAATATTCAATATCTTTTATACTTGCTGCTGTTACGTTCATCTTTTGTTTTTTCTATTGCTATGCTTTCTGCTAACGTAAACTTTGCTTTTTTATTCTTTATTTTTTATAGTCTGACCTCTTTAAACCTCCCCTCCTTAAACCAACACCCTTGCTTTTCATTTGCTATAATCTTGGATTGGATGTTCCCAAATACCTGCACACTAAAATATTCCTCAATGAACCACCACCTTGCTATCTTGCCCAAACACAAAGAGCACATAATGTCAAAGCATGTTAAAAACACTTTCTAAACTACCATCTGTACAGAAAAAGAATTAAAGAAGTTCATCACATGCACCTTTTGTTTGCCATCCAAAGAGTTTAATTCTCAATATATCTCATGTGATTCTATAATAAAGTTCACATGCCATTACACGACTACAGGGTTCTTCACAAAGACGCTTTACGTCTGTAAGTTTTCTGTTTTACATGCTATAAGTGGTTACAGTCTGTGGCAGTGCATTAAGTTATTCAATTCAGATACAATTCAGTTAAAAGTCCTAAAAATGTTACTTACCAAAGTGTGTCTTTGGTCCCACATTGGTAGTTTATTGAGAGCCTTTTGGTCAAAAGTTGTATCCTACTTCTATATGGTAAAGTAGGATACAACTTTTGAGCAAAAGGCTCTTAATAAACTATCGATGTGGGACTGAAGACACACTTCGATAAATAACATTTTTAGGACTTTTAACTGAATTATATCTCAATTGAATAACTTAATGCACCGCCGCAGACTGTAACCACTTATAACGTGTAAAACAAAAAACTTACAGACGTTAAAGCATCTTTGTGAAGAGTTTAATTCTCATTCTCTATTACTAGTTCATGGAATTTTCTACATGCTCAGCCACAGGAGTTTTTTGTCCCCTCTCCCTCCCCAACACCTCTATTGGTTTGTTTCTTACTTTGCTTGCAAGAGTGGTTACTGTATTTGAAACTACATGGCTATCAATGTGTACATGTGTGTGTTTTAGGGTTCATCAGAACCAATTAGTTACTTGAGGGTGATAGGATGGAAGAGTTGTCCTATGAATTAACCTTCTGCACAAAAGGGGCAAAGCTACCTGTACTGCCTTTATCCAAGCAGACAACAGCTTTTTACCACTCAGTGCATTTACTGCATTTCGACACGGTTTATTATGTGGGTAAGTTATTGTTACAAGTGTGATTTGCACTTATCTCAGTCTTGTTTTCTACAGAATTCTGCAGTAATGGGGGAAACTGTCTTGAATGTCCATGAAAAAATTCTAATTTGTGAGAATTGTAAAAGAAAAAACTGATTCTTTAAGTTGGCAATTTATTGTGAACAACTTTTTAAATTTATTAGGGAAACATATTAGAATGCAGATAGTGGGAGATATCTTAAATGAAAAACACAAATGGGGTGGGCTTGAAAAATCACATCAGTGAGGAAAATAAAAAATGGCGAATGTGAGAAGCCAAGGCAAGCCTTATATTGCAGATAGAACAAATAAAGGACAAACATGGTGTCAATACAAATGAAATTACGCATTCGGAAAAAAGCTTAACAATTAGGAGTACAGCTGGAATATTTTCATATTTATAAAGTTCTCATTAATAATGAAACTTTACATTACTATCATTACTCTCCATTGGTGGCAATACCTATCAAGACCGGATTGGGCATTACACTGCAATGTTGTTTGGAAAATTCCTTCCTCCCTTGTTTCCCCAAATTTTGTTAAAAGATGTAAAAAATGTAAAAGCTACTGTCCAAAGAGAATTATAGTAAAAACAATCACTATTTTATCCACTTGATATAAAAATAAAATGCAATACTAGTTCTTTCCTAGATCTCTTGGATTGATTAGAACTACAAATATTTGCCACAGAGAGATATTGTTAATGAAGTATTTTTCACAACAAGGGAAAATGAAAACATTAAAAACACTTACTCTTGTTTATCAGTAGAAAGATTTTTGACAAGCCTGAATTTTATGTCATCAAAACAGGGCTTTGTATCAATATGAACATCAAGCTTGTTTGCCTGAAATTAGAAAAAAAAAAAAAAAAAAAAAAAAAGGAACCTTAATTAACAACAATAAAAATCAAATTCCGTAAGAGATTCATTTAAAGATATTATGTATATTATTAACAACAATCGCATTCAAATCCCTGCTGCACCAAGATATTCTCATATCCCTAATATAACTTCATGACATAATCTCTACTGGTGTTTTGTTTTGTTTTTCCCCATGCTGCAGCATCTCTTAATTCAATTTCATCCACTAATCTCCAATGTGGTTATTTTCTGTGCCATGTAGGCACATTGAATGTGTTTTACCCAGTGCTGTCCCATTCCTCTAGCACTACATTCATACCAGTGCTACTTGATTCCTTAATGATACCTACATCATAACTTTTCCTTGATATTCCAGTACCTTCTTCCTGTATTTACTGGATGCTCAAATAATGTATCTTTTCACATTTTTTTTTAAATCTGTAGTCCTTTTAAAACTTTCACTACTAGCATTCTTTCTTTTGGGATCCAAGTACCACCCCCTTCATTATTACTAGTTTCAGTTATTAACAGTTAAGAAAACTTTTCAAAGGTATCCTAATTACATGCAGGAGAAAATAAAAATTTTAAATGCAGTAAGGATATGAAATTTAATCAGGTGATGACTGTATTATGAAATCTAAGATGATGCCGATGTCTACATTGAACGACTGCCAAATCAATTCATTAGATATATAAGTTTGGCTTTGGAATAACAATTATTTACATAATACATCTGAAATAACTGGCATGTTTCTCTATATCTTTTTAAATTATATAATCTTATTACATGCTTATGTTTTAAGATTTGTACGTACTATTTAATTAAATACTGTCTCATTTCTGAATTGTCTTTTTGTTTAAAGAAATATAACAAACTAAAAAATTGCTTAACTTCAATACCAACTTACACAACAGGTTGATGCAACACAAATTAAAATACTATCTGCCTTTTGTATAATGTTTATTGTAGATTATCAGAAAACGGTTCTAATTGCTTGATCAAGTTAAAATAAAAAAAATTTCCTAATCTAGTATATTTTGTTGGGCATTCTTCAAATATACAAATTAATTTATAATATAGTTTATATACTTAAACTGAAGTTTCACTGAAATGCAAAAAAATGTCATTAAAATATGATACACACATAACATAAAATTTTAAACAGAACTTTTAATCGTTTTACTAAGCAATCCATATTTTTTTCGGGGGGGGGTGTAACTACCACCATGAGCAACTCTATAAGGCTATATAAGCAGCTTCCCATCCCTAATTTAGGGCCACTGGTTCCAGGGAAGGGAGAGACCCAGTGCCACAAGACAAACATAACATCCATGTCTCACCGGGATTCGAACCCATACACGTCGGGTGAACGGTCAGAAGACAGCACTTAGACCACTGCGCCATCGGGGCAGCATATAACAGCTTATTGTATCCCACATTTAAGTGGAATCACTGCTGTGGAACTTCTTTCTCCATTCTTTTCTGTCTTGTGTCAACTTGCTCCTCAACCTTTTCATACCATTATTGACACAGTCCTTTAATAATACCTTAAGGTGTTCCTCTGGTTCGCTTTCCAGTAAACTCCATGTCCATAACTCTATGCTACACACATTCGTCCTTTCTCAAAATTGGACTACACCAGTGCAATATTTCTTTCTTGGGCCTTTTCCAAAACCTGTCACTTTAACTGCTGCTCTTATCTCTCATTTCTTAATCCTATCCTTTCTGGTGACATACATACATACATATCACTAAGCTGTTCTCTGAGATTCAGAGGTTAGCTCCAAAAAGAAATACAAACTACCAGATATTTTTACTTATTGTTGTCGTATCAAACTTCGCCATTTACAGCGATCTTGACATACAACTCGTGCTTCACTGTTATATGCATTACACGCCGTACACAAGATCTTTTATACTTCATACTCATAATCTTTTTCTCATGCAAACACTCCTGAATCTGATCCACCCATGTCTTCCTTGGCCTTCCTCTGCCTTTCCTTCTTGCCACTTGGGCTGAAAATATTTTCTTAGTAAGCATTTCATCACTCATTCTTTCAACATGGCCAAACCACCGAAGCATATTGGTCTCCACCTTGCTAACAACATTTTGCTTTACATCACACAACTGCAATACATCTTCATTCCTCACACAATCAGATCGTGTCTTGCCACAAACCCCACGTAAGTAACGCATTTCTCCAGCACACAAACGACTCCTATGTTTCTTCTGCAGTACCCAGGTTTCACTGCCGTACATCAGAGTAGGAACAATTACTGTTTCATACACAGCCATGTGGGACTCTCTAGAGAACCCATCATTCCTGTGAAAACCTCCCAGAGCAGCTATGACTTTCAAAGAAGAATTCACTCGCCTACTGATTTCACCATCCAACTTGTTCTCTCTCTCAAACATGCTTCCTAAATACACAAACTCACTCACCTGGTCAATCACAGTGCCATTTATACTTACATTACATTCAGTGCTACCCAATCCTCTCTCAAACACCATAACTTTGGTTTTTCCCTTATTTATACTCAGTTTGAATTTCATGCAAACTTCGTGCATCCGAGTCAACATACTCAGCAACTCATTTTTGCTCTCTGCCAACAGGACAGTGTCATCAGCATACAGCAATCTGCACACACGGATATCACCAAGACATAAACCACTATTATCTATTTTGGCCTCACGCATGCATGCGTCCATAAATATATTAAACAGCCATGGTGACATTACACAACCTTGTCTAACTCCTGCACCAATGGAAAACCATTTTGATAAAACACCATTCACTCGTACACAAGCTCTACTACCAGCATACATGGCTTTTACACTATTAAGTAGATTCCCAGTAACACCATATTCATTCAATACCTTCCACAAAAGTGTCCTATTGACTCAGTCGTAAGCTTTCTCTAAATCTATGAAGGCAGTAAAAAACTTTCTTCCCAACAGCCAGATACTTTTCAATCATCGTGCGTAATGCAAAAATCTGGTTAGTGCAGCCTTTACCAGGCATAAAACCACTCTGAACATCCCACACTTTCAATGATGTAAGACCCCGTACTTTTTCAATAACAACCTTACCAAACACTTTTCCTGGCACACTCAGTAGGCTAATACCACGATAGTTCTTGCATTCAGTCTGATCACCTTTTCCCTTATACAAGGGAACAATGATAGCATCCTTCCAATCCCGAGGGACCATTCCTAACTCCCAGCACAACTGGCAAATTTCAGTTAACCAGTCAATTATAGAGTCACCACCATGGTTCAACATCTCTGAAGTTATGCCATCAACTCCTGGAGCCTTACCATTCTGAAGAGATTTTAGAGCTTTACACACTTCTTCTCTTGAGATCCCTCCTGTGCTTTCATCCCTCATTGTGACATCATCTGCATCTGTCTCAGAATCATTTTTGCTCTCCTGATCTAATAACTCACAGAAGTATTCACCCCATCTGTCACTTAACTCATTGGGCTCCCATATCATTTCCCCAATCTCATTCTTCACACAACTTACAACTTTGTTTCCCCTATTTTTCCTGAGTCGCATGTACTTCCAGAAGGACCTTCTATCTTTCCAAAAAGCCAGTTTATGCCTTTCCACTTTCTCTTTCCTATCTTTTGCCTTACTGTGGCGAACCAGCTTAGCAGCTTCACGCTTCTTACAGCGATATTCATCCACAGAGACTCTACCTTGCAACATCCCCAAATAGGCTTCCTTCTTTTTCTTTACTGCCTCATCAATCTCACTAGTCCACCAAGCATCACCTCTATTGTTACCCACTATTGTGGTGCCACAGACCTCTTTAGCAGCAGTAACAACACAGTTCTTAAAACATTCCCACTTCTTTTCTACATCTCTCTCACAAGATTTCAGATCCTTCAGCCGTTCTCTGAGTAAGTCAGAATACCGCTGATGATCTTCAAGGAGCCTATCAACCTTTATTCTTTCTATCCTGGGTCTCTTCCTATTCCTTTTCCTCCAACCAACATTAAGTTTCACTCGTGACACTACCAAGTAATGATCAGAACCAACATCCGCACCTCTCAACACACGGGTGTCAACAACTAAGTGTTTCAAACGCTGATCGTAAACAACAAAATCTATCACTCTTTTGACCAAGAGTACAATTTTCCCAAGTATATGTGTGTATATACTTGTGGTTGAAAAATGTATTAGATAGACACAAATCATTCTCAATGCAGAGTTCAATTAATCTTTCATCATTATCATTCACACAAAGATCATTAAACTTGACCAGAACATGGTCAGAAACTGCATTCTGCACACCTACTCTAGCATTGAAATCCCCTGCTAATATAACTTTTTCTTTAGCACCAAACTGGCTCAAAACAGCTTTTAGCTCATTCCAGAAATCTTCTTTCTTATCAGAAGGTTCCGAGTCACAAGGAGCATACGCTACAACAATTACAATTCTCTGAAGTTTCACTTTCAAACGAATCCAGAGAATTCTCTCACTTATGCAACTATAGTGAATCAAGTTGTTCTTCATCTTTTCACTTAAAATCACACCTACACCAGCCTGTCCTCTCATATTATCCAATACTCCGGACCACACAAATGTTTCTGGTGACACCATGCATAAATCTCAGCATCTTCATCTGCAGTAACATTTAGCTTTTTTCCAAATATATCTTGTCGCTGGCCAGGTCTCACAGTAGTATAAGCATTGCTGTCTTAATACGTCCTTGAAAACCCGACTTTTTAGCCTCATTGAATTCTTTCTCACACACATTACACTGATATTTTTCTCCGGTTATTCCATTCTGCTTGAACTATGATGTTCACATCTCTCATCATATACCAGTTTTCCTTCAACATCTATCCCAGTTATATGAATCTTCTCACTCTTTTTATCACTCTCCTTCATGGAAATTAACACCTTGAATTATATTTTTTTCTTCTGCATGTCAGCACATGTACTCTGTTTTGGTTCTAATTATCTTCAAACCCCTGTGTTTCCTAATACTCTTCCCAGCTTTTATTCTGCTTTTATTTTGCTCTTGGCACATACCACTACATAATTTGCACACATGGTCTGTGGTGTTACTCCCTAACTTCTGCTATTGTCACAGCTAAAACCATATCAAATAAGAATGCACTTTGTGTTGACCCTCAGTGTACTCAAACTCTCACATCAAATTTTTCTATCTGCCCAATGCTGCCAAAACTAGCAAAACCACAGGAAAAAAATATATATTAGATTTTCAGATTTTCCACAAAAATTTCTGAAATCCCCAGTTATGGGCATAAATTGGAAAATCAAGATGTGCTGACAGAAATAAGATGTCTCGCAGACAAAATAGTAGAGCTGATGGCTACAGATCTTAATAATAAAGAGATATCTTCCAGAAATAAAACAGCAAGAAAAAGATACATTAGCAGTAGTTTACAGCATAAAGTGCAATCCTATATTTGTTCACACAGGAAAGACAAGACAGCTGAAAACCCTTCTGAAAGGATTTTCAGCTGTCTTCTTGATACAGTCACACCCATTTATAACACATTTCAAGGGCCTACCTGGTGAAAACTTCATTGTAAAAAAACTACTGATTAAATGCACTAGTAGTACATAGTATATACATGTGTACATAGTTCATATAGACAGGAAAACTCACTTTAGACTCTTACCTTTTTAATACCTATGAATCTAAAGAACTCTGCTTTCTTTGCAACACCGGACATTACTAATTTTTCTACAGAATCATTTTTCCGCTGTACTAAAGGTATACATGTATGACATCAAAAATCTTGCTGTGATGTTCAATGCAGAAATTGCAGTTACAACCGATAATGTAGGTCCTGTAGTTACACATCTTCGTTGGTGTCAGAGCCTGAAATGCCAGTCCTTTTCCATTTGATTTCATACATGACCTCAGCATCTTCTAGGAGTGGACTTGCAACATCATCATCATCGGCTGTGCAAAAGTCTTGGAACATTTATCTTATCATTTAGTTCATTCTACACAACTTTGTCCTACATCTGAAAACATCCAGGATCTGCTTCCAGAACAGCAATCTCTGCATGCTCAGTGCTATGCGTTCCTTCTGCTGTCCCTGCCATCCCTTAAGTGATGCATTCCCACCACAACCAAATAAAAACCCCTTTGGTAGAAAGCAATTACAGATGTTAGAAGTCTGCTTTTCCTTGTTTATTTTTCAGAATTTTCTCAGTTTTTCTTTTCCTTCTTTGGCATTTTGGGCAACACAGTAAAGAATTTTCAACACTTGAAAATTTCCATGACTGGGAATTTTGAAGTTATCATAAATTGACTATCATGCAATTTTCTACCTAAATCAAGACAAATGGAGTTTCTTCACTAAAACTGTAAATTTGCTGTAAAGGACTTCATTATAAATAGGTACAACGGTATCAGTTATTAAAAATGTAACAAATAAAAAGAGATTAGACAGACAAAAATTGGACATAAGACTAGTTACAATTCAGTAATGTGTTGCAGTTGTGTAATGTGAAGCAAAATGTTTTTAGCAAGGTGGAGACTAATATGCTTTGGTGGTTTGGCCATGTTGAAAGAATGAGTGATGAGATGCTTACTAGGAAGAAATTTTCAGCCGAAGTGTCAGGAAGGAAAGGCAGAGGAAGGCCAAGAAAGTCATGGGAGGATCAGATTGAGGAGTGTCTGCATGAGAAAAAGATTATGAGTGTGAAGTATAGAAGGTTTTGTGTATGTTGTTTGATGGATGTCAGTGAAGCCTGAGTTGTGTGTCAAGATTGCTGTAAATGGAGAAGTTTGATACGGCAACAGTAAGTAAATAATCAGTTAAAAGAATTATCTGGTAGTTTGTATTTCTATGTGGAGCTAGCCTCTGAATCTTGGAGAACAGCTTAGTGACATGTATGTACGTAGAAAAACATTTAGAGGAATAACAGAACTAAGTAAATGCTTCAACTGAATAATGTCTGATACAACTAAAATCTGAATAAAGCCAAAAGTATTTTTTTTTCTAATATGCAGAATTGCCCTGACTGAAAAGCTATTCACTTCAAATTAAACTTTTACCCCAGCAAGCTGAAAGTGTAATTTGAAATAAACTGCCATAGCTGGGACACAACAAATTAAAACTGACCTTGAAACCACATTTAAGATCCAGCTTAAGTGAAAATTAATGTATTACCCTATGTACAAATTTACCAGTTAATACACACACACATGAAATGTGTTTGTAACTATCGCTTTTGACTCAATGATAAAAAGTCAAAATGAAATGTGTTGCAAGGCCGCTTGAGTTAAATTTAGCACAGAAACCCAAACACTTACATGAAAGTAAACTAGTACTGCACATTCAATCAATAACAGCAAACAAAGGAGCTGTATAAATTTTTACTATGGTCTGCACAATTAAACAAAAACTGAGAACTTATTGTTGAAGACTGGCAAACACATGAGACTCAACTCACTAGTTACAGAAATAAAAAATATATTACATAATGTCACAAGGTAAATACATATCAGGGAATGAAATACAAACTTTGGCATCCACATCTCCTATGTCAACACCACCTTGATGATGAAAGAGAATTGTATCTGCATACCGATGAGAATAAATGCATACATATGCTTCTTCATCCTTAAAAGAAAAGCATGCTCTTAGAACATCAAAACAAACACACTAACATGAATAATAAATAACCATGGACCACAATGCAGTTTATATAATCAAAGATTTAAAACCATGTACAACACTACAGGAGTAGGAGTGATAAAAAAAAATTCAGAACACAATTTTTCTTAAACTTCAGGACAATTTCAGGACATATTTTGGCAGACCTGGCAGGTAAATTTAATCAAATATTGGTACAAATGCAGAAATGTTATTCTTTTACTAAAAAGATATCTAAATTATTGCCCAGTTGTTAGCAGGATTTTTTTCACTTTTAAGGCTAACAACGCCCCTAAAGTTTCAGTGGCTAGGTTTGGCCTAAATTCTGTTTGACTCTTATGGACAATGCTAAAAATTCTTTCCGCAGTTGCATTACTGTGTGGCACAACAAGAATAGCATGTATCAGGTGTGGTGAAACTTCATACCTTTTAGCACCAATTGCATGAGTCATTTTCAAAATGTTTGACCATGTGGTATCAATTGTAGGGCTATTCGAAACACCTTCTTCCAATTCATCAATTTGATATAAGGCAAACTCCAATTCCTACTTGTCCAGATCACTGTCACTAACAACAGCAGCTGGGAAAATATTTGCCAAGTGCATTACTGAAGAAAAGGAAGCTTCTTCCATCCTAATTCCTATATCAGCAGAAATTCACTTTTCAGTCAGAATTTCTTCAAAATATAGTCATATGTAACACTTAACAACAATACATGGTAGTCAGAGCATCGGGGAAGGGGGGGATTATGATTACAAGAGAAATCTTCGCTTCGACCGTCTTCCGTTTTGGGAAACTCTTTTCCTCTATTTTTATGCTGAAATGTAAGTATTAATGGAATAAATGGATATTTAAGAAAAATACTGGGTAGAAAGAACATCGCTAGAAAATTAGAAAATATTATGATTACGGGAGAAATCTGCACTCCAACTAACTTCCATTTCCGGAAGATATAATTCCGTCCTGAAACGGACATCCCCCTCCCCCCATTTCTGCTCGGTTTGTGCATCGATCATGAGAAAGCCCCAAATTATAACGGCTGACGTAATCCCGGGGCCCGGCGCCGTGCATTCTTTCCACTTAGTTTTCAAACAAGCAAAACAAATTCCTCCTCCTCAGAAAGAACAAAAATAATAAGAAGAAAGAAACAGAAAGCTGCGTCACGAACTTTGTTCAGAGGTTTCGGGCCGACGTTATCCTGGTCCGGCACCATGCTTTCTTTCCACTTAGTTTTCAAACAAGCAAAACACATTCCTCCTCCTCCTCAGAAAACAAAAAAAAACAAAAAGAAAAGAAAAAAAGAGGTGCGTCACGAACTTGGTTCAGAGGCATCGGGCCGACGCAATCCCAGGCTACAGCGAAAGAAGCACGCCCAGGCCGACGCCATCCCGGGCCACAGCGAAAGAAGCACGTTTGGGCCAACGTAATTACGGGCCATGGCGAAAGAAGCGTGCCGGGCCAATGTAATTTTGGGTCACAGCAAAAGAAGCACACCGGGCCTGCGTAATTCCGGCCTGGCGCCGTGCTTTTGTTTTGCACTTTTTCAAACAAGCAAAACAAATTCCCCCTCCTAAGAAAAAAAAAGAAAAAAGAAACAGAACTGTGTTACGAACTTTGTTCAGAGGCTTTTAGATTGATTAATTACAAAACCAGTAAAACTTTCTTAATAACAGCAAAAATCTGAATATCAGAAATTTTTCGTTAATCTTCCGTAATTCTGGGGAATATCCGTAATCATCTCTTTGCGTTCTCTGTAAGAAGCGGCTTCACAGCAGCTTCGATTCTCGAACGATCTCACAAACAGGCACGTGTTCGCGTACATCGCAAATTACAGGAGTGAAAGTTCTTGGCGATGACGTCACAACGATAGAGTACTCTCACTCTCTCTCTCTCTCTCTCTCTCACTCACTCTCGTTCCATTTTTTTTTTACGCAGTACCTATAAATGCTAGATGATGAATCACTATACATAGTGTGACGATCAACCCCCCCCCTGGCATAATTAATTGGCGAGAGGCATGGTTAATTAACGGTAATTGAAACTTGATTGACGGTTTTAATTAACAGAGAGTTATAATTTAAACACTTGCGAGGGGCGGTATATTAAGAAAAGATCTTCTAGCACTTTGATTTCAAGTGGCGAGTTGCAGGTGTTTGCCACGAGAACAAAAAGCCCATTAACGGAAATGGGATGGGTCAGAGTTTAAAAGCTATTTCCCATGACTCAAAAGTGTTTGGATGGCAAAAGTGTTTGAAGCTTTTGTCTGTGCCACGCGCTAAACAATGGGAAAGCTCTTAGACTTGAAGAGCGGTTTATAATAAAAATGTTGCGGTTTCAAGTGTTGGAATTCAACGCTTACCAATTTCTTTGAGAGGGAGATTGTTGTTGAAGACGGATCCCGTTTGATATCCGAGAGAACTGGGCCTCGATTTTTCCTCGTGCTAAAAAATGCTTGCCGTCCGTCTGCGTGCTCTTACAATTTTGAGCATAAGGGAATCCAGCTGAAAGCATAAGCTGATGAATAATAAGCACCAGATCTGCCTGGAAATTTTCTTCACCTCGCCGAAGCATCGATACCTGTCCTAAGGAGCCATTTCAGGTGGAATGCCAACAGAAACATAATAATTAGGGAATATCCTCGCTCAACCAGAGAGAGAGAGAGCGGAGAGGTGAAACGCCTGACACCAGGAACCACGGAGGACCCCCCCCTTCCCTGCAGAGCCTCTTCATAAAGAAAGCGGGGAGAGAACTTTTGTGCGTGTGTCTGAGTACGTGCGTTCAGCGACTAGGGATGATGTTTTGACCAAGAGACCGTAAGCAACGCGGCCTCATCCAACAAGGAAAAAGAGCTACCCGTAGTGCCAACATATTAGTGAATGTGAGTGAGTGTTGTGTTGTTTTCTGGGTGTCATCATACTGTGGATACTCAAGGACCTATGTAAGTACTTTTTACCAGTATTCTTTGCGGCTCATTGTGATCGAACAGACTTTTCGTTAGGACATATTTTCTGAAACACCGAAGAGGGCCAAAGCTGGCCGGAAATTATAGCCTTTCTATTAAATGAAGAATCCGGTGTAATTTATGCATGTATCTATTAAATCCCTGTTTTAATTGTTATACTGTGCCTCCATTGGTTTATTGGTGTACTGTGTCGGCTAATTGGCTAACGAGGTATTGGCGGATCCAGTGATTCGAATCGTAGTCCGGAAGTGATTGGGCATCCTGACAACTAAGGCCCAAAGGACGCAACAAAAGTGGTGATCAGCAGTGGGATCCGTATTGTATACCTCAGAAACACAGTACAACCGGAGCACAGTATTTATGCCAACTTTTGCAGCTTGCATAATAAGTTGAGCTCAAAGTTTCAAAAATGGAAGGGATTACAAAAATATTAGATGAACTGAAAGATGAACTCAGAAATGGACTGAAAACTTCCAAAGAAAGTTTTGAGCAGCAGCTTAAACAACAAAAAGAAAGTTTTGAGCAAAGCTTACAACAGCAGAAAGAAAGTCTTGAGTAGCAGACGGGCAGCATAAATCAGCTGATGGCTAGAATTGGGGGTATGAGGAAAAATTTGATAAAAGAATAGAAGATACCAACTTGCGTATCGATCAGTTGGAAATTGGGCAGGCAAAGTGCGTAGACCAAATAGAACAATGTACCCAAAATTTAGAGAGCGTTCGTAACTTCTGCGAGACTCAATGTAGAAATGCAAAGGAGAAACTTTCTGGGGAATTTAATGGTACTAAGTTAGAACAAACTAAATTTTATAGGGATATTGAGAAAAGGGTACAACATTGTGAGGCAAAAATAAGTTCGTCGGAATTTAAGTCACCGGGAGTGATGAGCGAAGCTTTGAGTAGGCCGACCCGAATTAAACCAGGCGCGTTTGACGGAAAGACTAGCTGGGGAGTATACAGGACCCAGTTCGAAATGGTTTCGAGTGTGAACGGCTGGAGCGAAAGGGAGAAAGCATGCACGCTTGCGGCATCACTGAGGGATGCAGCTGCTGATATCCTACAAACTTTGTCGGAAGAAAGCCGTTTAAAATATTCCTGTCTCGTTGCTGCCCTGGAACTCAGATTTGGGGAGGAACATTTAAAGCAACTCCGTGTTCTTCAGTTGAAAAATCGCAGGCAGGAGGTCAACGAGTCACTTCAAGAGCTCGCGACCGACATCGATCGGATGACAAGGCTTGCGTATGGGCAATGTATGCCGGATATACAGGACACGATGGTGCAGCAACATTTTGTGGAAGCGATTTCTGATCCAGACATTCAGCATTCAGTGCGCATGGCAGATTGTGACTCACTTAAGTCAGCCATCTTACATGCAATGAAATTTGACTCTTCGCGCCATTTTAGGAGTTCTAGAAAAACAGTTCGTATGGCGACTGTAGCAGAAAGTCCGATCAATGCATCAGTCGAAACTAAACTCGAAGAGCTTTTGGATCTCCTTCACAGAGAGGTTAAACATCGTTCTGTTACATCTCCTGGCAGGAGAAGAAGTGATACGCCGTCTAGAAAAATGGAGTGCTGGTATTGTAGATTAAGAGGGCATCACAGTTTTGAGTGCAGAAAATGGTTGAGAGAGGGAAAAAGTCGAAGGAACAGGCTTCGGGAAACCCTCAGAAGTCAGTTTCGAGGGGCGAGAACTGACGCAGCAAAAGCAGCCCCGCACGGTGAAAGCGCATGTCACAGGTCTTTCTGGGGATTACAGTGGTTTAAGAGTTGAGGGGATGATAAATAAAACTAAATGCCAAATTGTGCTGGATACTGGGGCGGATATTACATTACTCCGTCCGGATTTTTTCGAGCAAATTAAGGAACCTGCAGATTGTTTGAAGAGTGAGCATTGGGTTGAGATTCAAACTGTGAATGGTAATGGTTTAGTTGCTCTTGGAACCGCAGGCGTCGATATACAAATTGGAAATGAATGCTGCAGACACACGACAGTGATTGCTGATATCGTTAAAGAATGCATCCTGGGTCTGGATTTTCTTAGTGAGAACGGATATGTTTTGGACCTTAAGAATGGAACCTTGAAGACGGAACATGAGGAAATGGTTCTCATGAGGAGTCAACAGGGGCACCTGAGGTCGCAAAGGGTCACAGTTCTCGCAAAAGAAAAGTGTGTTTTACCAGCAAAAAGTGAACAATTCTTGCAGGATGTTTGCCTGAGCTTTCACTAGAATTTCCGATGGCAGTATGCGAAATGTCCGAAATTTGCCAGTTACCGAAAAATGTACTTGTAGCGAGAGCGCTGGTTAAAACAGCACGTTGCATCCCCGTAAGAATAGTTAACCTGGGTGACGTCGATGTGAAGATAAAGGTAGGGTTAGCACTTTGCTCTTTGAATCCTGTAATTTCGGCGCATAGCAGCAGAGTGAGGATCCCACCCGACTCGCAAAGGAGGGAGGGAGGGAGCGGCGAGGTGCCGGAGCATTTGCGTGACCTCGCAAGGAAGGCCACGGCAAGCCTGAGTACGTGTCAGTTTGGAGAGTGGACCGAGATGATATGCGAATTTGCCAATGTTTTTTCCGCAGGTGAGGATGATTATGGACGAACTAATGTCGTTTTCCATAAAATAGATACAGAAAATAGTGCTCCAATTAAGCAACCGCCTAGACGTTTACCTTTAGCTAAACGAGCAGAAGTGGAAGAGATGTTAAGAAATATGGAGAAGCAAGGAGTTATAGAACCTTCATTTAGCCCGTGGGCATCTCCTGTTGTTTTAGTCTGTAAGCCTGACGGTACGACTAGATTTTGTGTAGACTACAGGAAACTCAATGAAGTAACTCGTAAGGATTCCTATCCACTACCTAGGATAGATGACACTTTGGATCATTTGGCTGGATCCGAGTGGTTCTCAACGCTCAATCTAAAAAGTGGCTATTGGCAGGTGGGTATGCATCCAGATGATAAAGAGAAAACTGCCTTCACGACAGGTAACGGTTTGCAGCAATTTCGGGTAATGCCCTTTGGATTGTGCAATGCGCCTGCCACATTTGAACGTTTAATAGAAACTGTTCTTCGAGGTTTACCGTTTGACATCTGCATGGTTTATCTAGATGACATAATTGTGTGTGGTACTACTTTTGCTAAGCATTTGAATAATTTGAGAGTCGTTTTCACTAGGCTCCGTGAAGCTGGATTAAAATTGAATCAGAAAAAATGTAGATTTTTGCAAAAGGAAGTGAAGTACCTCGGACATGTAATTTCTGCAGATGGCATAGGGACAGATCCTGAAAAGATTGTGGCAGTCAAAGAATGGCCACCGCCGACGAATGTTCGGGAGGTGAGAAGTTTCCTTGGGTTATGTTCCTATTACCGGAAATTTATCAGAGGTTTTTCGCAGATAGCCCGACCATTGCATCGGTTAACTGAGGCGAAAGTTCCCTTTGAGTGGAATGAAGAGTGTCAACGAGCCTTCACGACACTAAAGGAAGCTCTGATATCAGCGCCGGTATTGGCTTATCCCAAAGCGGAATTATCATTCATCCTGGATGTCGATGCTAGTGAAACTGGAGTAGGTGGAGTTTTATCTCAGGTTCAGAATGAACAGGAAAAAGTCATAGCATACTTTAGTAAATCTCTTTCTAAGCTGGAACGGAACTACTGTGTTACTAGAAAAGAATTATTGGCTATGGTAAAAGTTATAGAACATTTCTATCATTATTTGTTTGGCAGAAAATTCTTGTTGCAAACTGATCATGGCGCTTTGCGTTGGCTGTTTAATTTTAGAAATCTGGAGGGACAGGTAGCCAGGTGGATAGAACATTTACAAACTTATGATTTCCAGGTACAACATCGGAAGGGAAATGCACATAAGAATGCGGATGCTTTGTCAAGAAGACCCTGTCCGCCGCAATGCAAATCCTGCCTACGCACAGAGAGCAATGATCTGAAGCCGGGTACCCAAGCGGTGTGCCAGGCGATAATTCCCCCGACCCCGACTGTACGAGATCCGCTGAGTCTGGATGAGATGCAAAAAGCACAGGAAGCGGATGAAGATGTTGGACGTCTGGTCCGATGGAAGCAAGAGTCTTCCGACTGTCCTCCGTGGGCGACGGTTGGAGCGTACGGACAGATTTTGAAAAGTTATTGGGCGCAATGGGATTCTCTTGTGGTTAGAGATGGAATTTTGTACAGAGAATTGGAAAATTCTAGGAATGATTCGCAACAAATTCAACTGGTGGTTCCAAGATCTTTGGTGAAAGATGTTTTGAAACAAATGCATGATAGCCCGACTGATGGACATTTTGGTGTCAGAAAAACTCACGCGAAAGTCCGGGAACGATTTTACTGGGTAAATTGTAGGACGGATGTGGAGGATTGGTGCAGACAGTGTCACTTATGCGCGTCCAAGAAGGGCCCAATGACACGATGTCGCGGCCGAATGCAAGTGTATAATGTGGGAGCACTGTTCGAAAGGGTAGCCATTGATGTAATGGGACCGTTTCCCAAGTCGGAGGATGGCAACAGATATTTGTTGGTGGTTATGGATTATTTCACCAAATGGCCGGAGGTCTTTCCTATGGAAAATCAGGAAGCTGTTGCCAAAATTCTTGTCAGTAGATTGGTGAGCTCTCATGGGGTTCCTCTTGAATTGCATTCCGACCAGGGGCGGAACTTTGAGTCTAAAGTGTTCCAAGAAATGTGTAATTTACTCGGCATTAAAAAGAATCTAACTACGCCACTTCATCCTCAGAGTGACGGAATGTGTGAAAGATTCATACGCACCTTGGGACAGCAGCTTTCATTATTTGTTAGTGATAACCAGAAAGATTGGGACAGGCTTGTTCCGCTATTTTTGTTGGCGTACCGAGCTGCGGTGCATGAAACCACAGGGAATACCCTGAGTATGATGTTCTATGGGCAAGAATTACGTCTCCCCTGTGATTTGGTGTTTGGAAGGCCAGAACCAATTGCCCAGGATTCTAGCACGTATGTCACAGAGCTTACCAGGAGATTGGAGAAGGTACATAGTTTAGCTAGGAGGAATATTCGGATAGCTACTGAACGAATGAAGACCAGATATGACGTGCAGGCTGCAGAGAAAGTGTTTAAGGAGGAAGACTTAGTCTGGCTCTATAACCCACGTAGGCGAAAGGGAAAGTCACCCAAATTGCAGCACCCGTGGGAAGGTCCTTATGTAGTAAAGAATAAACGATGTTCTTTACAAGGTTCAGTACAATAATAGACCAGTTAGAGTTATACACCTCGATAGGCTTAGACCGTATAGGGCAAGAAATACCGAATCATAAACATTTGAAGGGTGAGTGTCTTAGGTGATTGGTTAGTTTCCCATTGGTTGACTTGTTGATGTGAAAGAATGAGAAGTGGAGAGCTTGAGAACATGGAATGAGTTTGTTGCTTGTAATAATTTTGTATAGTGTACTCGGTGTTGTGTTCTATTGGTGGAAATATTTTAATATTGCAAATGTCGTGTGCCGTGGTAGTGGAACTGTGTAGTGTAAATTAATTATGTAGTGTCGTATTTGTGTACTGCCCTGGGGCGTGGTAGTGGAACTGTGTAGTGTAAATTAATTTTGTAGTGTCGTATTTGTGTACTGCCCTGGGGCGTGGCAGTGTAAATAATTATGCAGGTAGGTATGGAATGTGGGCGTTCCCTGAGATTCATTAGAAAAAGGGATGTGCCCGGGGGAAGGTCAAAGTCCAATTCAAGGCAATTGTTTTTAGTAAGGGTAGAGACGATGATAGGCACCAAGGAGTACTGATGAGTTCTTATCTAGGGTAGGCAGTTCCGGGTGGTGGAATCGCTGCGAATCACAGGTAGCTTATATGCACTCGGGACGAGTTGCATTTTAAGAAGAGGGCGTTGTGACGATCCCCCTCGCATAATTAATTGGCGAGAGGCATGGTTAATTAACGGTAATTGAAACTTGATTGGGGGTTTTAATTAACAGAGAGTTATAACTTAAACACTTGCGAGGGGCGGTATATTAAGAAAAGATCTTCTAGCACTTTGATTTCAAGTGGCGAGTTGCAGGTGTTTGCCACGAGAACAAAGAGCCCATTAACGGAAATGGGACGGGTCAGAGTTTAAAAGCTATTTCCCATGACTCAAAAGTGTTTGAAGCTTTTTGTCTGTGCCACGCGCTAAACAATGGGAAAGCTCTTAAGACTTGAAGAGCGGTTTAAAATAAAAATGTTGCGGTTTCAAGTGTTGGAATTCAACGCTTACCAATTTCTTGGAGAGGAGATTGTTGTTGAAGACAGATCCCGTTTGATATCCGAGAGAACTGGGCCTCGATTTTTCCTCGTGCTAAAAAAATGCTTGCCGTCCGTCTGCGTGCTCTTACAATTTTGAGCATAAGGGAATCCAGCTGAAAGCATAAGCTGATGAATAATAAGCACCAGATCTGCCTGGAAATTTTCTTCACCTCGCCGAAGCATCGATACCTGTCCTAAGGATCCATTTCAGGTGGAATGCCGACAGAAACATAATAATTAGGGAATATCCTCACTCAACCAGAGAGAGAGAGCGGAGAGGTGAAACGCCTGACACCAGAAACCACGGAGGACCCCCCTGCAGAGCCTCTTTGTAAAGAAAGCAGGGAGAGAACTTTTGTGCGTGTGTCTGAGTACGTGCGTTCAGCGACTAGGGATGATGTCGTTTTGACCAAGAGACCGTAAGCAACGCGGCCTCATCCAACAAGGAAAAAGAGCTACCCGTAGTGCCAACATATTAGTGAATGTGAGTGAGTGTTGTGTTGTTTTCTGGGTGTCATCATACTGTGGATACTCAAGGACCTATGTAAGTACTTTTTACCAGTATTCTTTGCGGCTCATTGTGATCGAACAGACTTTTCGTTAGGACATATTTTCTGAAACACCGAAGAGGGCCAAAGCTGGCCGGAAATTATAGCCTTTCTATTAAATGAAGAATCCGGTGTAATTTATGCATGTATCTATCAAATCCCTGTTTTAATTGTTATACTGTGCCTCCATTGGTTTATTGGTGTACTGTGTCCGCTAATTGGCTAACGAGGTATTGGCTGATCCAGTGATTCGAATCGCAGTCCAGAAGTGATTGGGCATCCTGACAACTAAGGCCCAAAGGACGCAACAATAGTTTACCATTTATTCTTAAAATTTTAGGATTACACTAAAATTTTCAGGATATAGAACACAAATAAGGACATTTCGGGACATAAAAATAAAAATCAGGAACTTCAGGACAACTCCGACCCTGCCACCATTTATGTGTAAAGCCCAGATGTTCAAGCACTAAAAACCTCCAAAATAAGCAAGCATTTATGCCCTAGAAATCAAGAAATATGCACTAACATTGAAGAAATATGCATTCAAAATTCCTGAAAGTTTTACTGTAGGATTCATATTCATTATCTGGTCAAAAGTATCTAGACACGCACATCCACAAATTCCTTGTATTAGGTAAGGAATTAATATCGAGTTGGTCATCCTTTGCTGCTATCACAGCCTTCACTCCACTGGGAAGGCTTTCTATTAGATTTTGGTACTTCGCTGTAGGAATTGCCTTCCATTCTGACACAAGAACACGGGCAATTGTCCTGCAATGTCGGGCAATTCGTCCCGACTTGCAGTTGGCATTCCAGTGCATCCTAAATGTGTTCCACGGGGTTGAGATACGGGCTCTGTGCAGGCCAATCAAGGTTTTGCACACCCACCTCTTCAAACCATTCCTGCATCTGCATAAACCTCACTTTGTAGACAGGAGCATTGTTTTGTTGGTACAGGAAAGAGCCTTCATCCAGGCCTGTAGCCAAATGAAGCTGGGAGGGGTGACTGATGATGAAGGTCAGGCATAGGATGTAAAACAGGTTGGGAGAAAGATAAAAAGAGGTTGGGCATGGGGCTACAGTGTGAATCGCTGGGACGAGCATAGGTCAGCCATTGCCAGACCTTTCCTGGTTATGGGGCCTGCCTTCACTGAACTGTTGCCATAACTTTGGGAGCACAAAATTGTTGAGAATGTCATTATAGGAAGCAGCATTAAGATTCCCGACCACTGGAACTATGGGGCCTAGCCATACCACGAAAAAGAGCCCAGAGCATGTCTTCTCCTTGTTTAGTGGAGAGTAGATTAAAAACGTTTTTCTTTTGACTAGAGGTGGATTCATTTGAGTATTGCCATTCTGTAATGGGGGCAAAATTGTTAACAAGTAATTTCACTATTGTAGCACAATGCTGGTAAGAGTTATGTCTAAAAAAATTATAATTTCACTTTCCAAAAGTGCTTTTGTCGAAAATGTTCAGGATATATGCAAAACTATGCAATAAATGTGAAAATATGCTTTTACTTCTCAAAGTGGCTAAATAAGCAAAAATAAGCATTTTGCTTCAACATCCGAGCTTTATTTATGTGGCACGAATGGTGTCCGTCTTTTCATGAAGAATTAAATTCATTAAATTCACATCTACCACATCATACTCATATAACACTAGCAAGCCACCTTTTACTATGGCAGGCCATTAAAGAGCAAGGAAAAAATCTTCTCAAGTAGTTTCTCAATTTAAAAAATGGAACAATTTTTAGACATATTCAAACAGTAATGAACAAAAACTGAACTGGGAGAAAGGGGATTAAACAATAATAAACATAAAATTCTAAATGAGGAATTTACATCATGAGCACAAATCAGAGAGAGAATGGTAAATAATGACACGAAATTCAATAACATTTTTGTGGTATATTTTTAGTTTACTACATGGTTAATATTTGGATGCATTTGGAACATTGACAGAGTAGTATTAAACCATTCAAATGATCAGCTAATAAAGATTCATGAAGACTTTTAATGGAAAATATGTATTCCAATATGTGCACTGATCCAACTTGTACAACATACATAAGATTCTGCAACTTTGGAAAGCCATTTTCAGAAATGAACTTCCAAGATATTTTCGTCCTATGAATACAGACACTCAGAAACTGTTTTAGATTATAGCTATCTATACCACTTACTGAAACAGAAAACTGACCATTGAGAAACTTGAGTTCTAAGTTTCAAAATCTGCACTGTGTTAACTGAATGACTAAGAACTGCAACAACAGAACAGAACTGTACCTGTTACAGTCTATGTTCAATACATTATCGTTTCACATGCTTTGAATTTGGAAAAGTAAATCAGGTTTCTCTGAGTCAAAGTTTTAAAACAATGAGCCTTTTTGAGCTTTATATATTGAACACTGAAAGAGTAAATTATTTATAAATGAGAGTAAAGTACTTTGAAACAGCTCATAACTAAAAATAAATAAATCACAAAGCCAAACAAAAACAAAAAAAAAAAATCAAAGCCTTTTAATATGAACATACTTCAGAAACATCATAATAGATTTATTCAACTCTTAAAGAGCATAACCGATCTCCAAAGAGACATAACAAGTAATGTGCTCTCCCACAACAACTCTGCTCACATGTCATACATCACAAACTCATGCTTGCACTTGTTGCCAGATCCTGAGGGTGCATTCTGATTATGCTAGCAGTTTCCAATTATATACAACACCTTTAGAAGCTGACATATATATTGTAATATTGTGGACACCAAGAAACATCACATCATTAAAAACATCCAATAAACAATCCCACAAATGTTTAATAAATGTTAGAATCTTGAAAGCATTACACAGATGTTGAATAACGATCCTTCACTGAGATTTTCTATTTCTGTAGTATATTTGACGTTTCCCACACTCCATAGCAGACTAATGATTCTTATAGTAATTATGGAGAATCCATAGCACTTTGAGTGTCTGTAATGGTAGTAAACAGGAAACATATTAGAGCAAAAAATGAACAAAAAGTTACAAATTTTTTAATTTCCCTAAAAACTGGATGTTTTCTCAAAAAACCTGATTCCCTGGCACTGGGTTCGAAAACTGAACATAATCTGATTAAATTGGGACGTTTGGAAGCTATACATAATTTACAACACTAGAAAAAACCTAAACTATAAAACATTGCATAGGGGCAAAAAAAATGGGATGGATAAATGTTCCAGGACATGTAAGAGAATTTTAGGACATGTCGAGGACAAAAATAAATTCCAGGAAAAGTATGAACTGCTTTTAGGAAGCTGATCAACATGCATTGAATGCAGTGGGTTTGGTGCATGCTCATTAAGACCTCTATACTTTGACATTCATGTTAAGATCTAGTGAGGGGTGCGTTAACTGGCCCTTAAATCAATATGACAGTAGCAAACAGTTTTGCTGATTGGCAAAATGATAATGAAACAATGATATCCCCCTCCCACACTGTAGCACATACACTAACTAGCAAGACAGCCCTGTCTTCCGATCCGAAATTCAAAATACCAATGTAACAAGGAATTCAACTTTTCTTGAGTTCGTTTCAGAGGGAACAAAATTTCAAACACCTTAATTGAACAACTGGAAGGTACAAATATGTGGAAGACAAAATATTAAAGCAGCTATGTAAGAAAAAAATAAAAAGAATCCAGTGGTGGTTGTTGGATTCACCATTCAATTATAGTGTAGAAATATTTTCATGTTTATTCTCAGACATAGTGCTCTTCTCAAAAGTGAAAGAACAGAACACAAGCTGTATGATGAAAATGCATAGTGACCAAACAAACCATGAACCAAGCCATCTGCTTTGCAGCAGAAGAAAGAAGTAATGACACAGTTAAATACGGTAGTCACATTTGGGTATAGTGTTTTGTGTTGCACCAGTAAAAACACTTTTGAACATTGACCATTTAACTGCCCTGTTACAATATGCTTCAGTTATATAATCAATTTGTTTATGTGCTTCAAATCTACAATACACATAAATGAATTCTAAGCACAAATTCATTCAATAAACTACGGTAAAAGATATTAAGATTTACAGCTTTGTTTTTCTACAGGATAAGAGTACTAGGGCATTACCAAGAGCGTTTTATTGTGCTACAGGCATCTGATCGTCAGATAGTGCTACAGGCATCTGATCGTCAGATATTCATAATCACAGTTGTTACTGGGTGTTTTGATTCTACATTAAAAGTGAAAATTTAATACTTAATATTGTGGACACCACTTAACCTGATCAAGGATAATGCTATCATTGATTAACATTTTCAGAACTGTGAAGTCCTGACATACATTTTCAAATGCATAAAGATATAATTTCTGGTACACTTTGGTTATTTATCACTTTCTTTTGATTTGGTGTATATTAAATCATTAAATGAAGCAAGCAAGTTTAACATAAAAAATATTGAAGAAGTTGGTGTTGGTTAACGTCATCATTTGTCTACATCCCCTACAGTTGCATTTGGAACAAATTTATCCCACAATTTTGTTATTCTAATCAAACTGTTTTCACTTCAAGGTAAAGAGCACTGCAATGTGGGATGTTAGATACAAACAGTGTTGGCAGAAAGAGAGAACATCTCATTGTGGATTATGTCATTATATAAATGCATAACTTCCTGAACTGTTTTGCATCTCCTGTGTAAAATCAGTTGGTACTGTTCTTTCATGAAAGACGCCATTCTGAAATTTTTGTTGTTCTTTCCTAGTGCACAAAAACGATTAAAAGTCTAAGTTTTAATAAGAAAGCCTGTTTTAGAGCTCCAGCAATGTGCCAAAAATATAACTAATGTAATGATGCTAGGCAATTAAAAATCTCTCCACTTTTTATGTACAAGTTTGAAAATTTGTGATGATATTCAAAAAAGTAGCAAAACAGAATAAAAATTGAAACTGTAAGCAAGATGCTGATCAAATTAGCATTGAAACTTTAGGTTGCTAAAGTTTGGGATAGGGATGCTTGGGTTAACATTACAATCATATGGCAGAAACTAGAACAGCTAAGTGTAAAGGTGGGAAGGGGGACAATTTTTTTGCAACAAACAAATAGTTTAATAGCTGAAAGAAAGGGATAAACACTTACAAATGCACTCATGTTGAAATGAAAATGATTTCCCAAAGCAGCAGAAAGGTTAATTACAGAAGACTGGTACAAATTACAGTTTCGTATTTGCCTGAGATAAGGTTCATAATGCTATAAAACTATTGTTTTTAACTGTAAAACATTTACTTGTTTAAAAATGAATGCTAAAATACATACTGTCCTAGGCTCTTTGAGCAGTAAAAAGAGGTTTTCTGGTCACTGGGAAAAGTAAGAATCCAGACTCATTATTTTCCTCTCCATTTTCCCCATGCTTTTCTGTTGTTCTGCTAGTGACCTTCCAAAACTGCCTTCTCTTCTACCCATTTTTCCTGATTTTGTATAACTCCACTTGTGATCCACAGAATTTAAACACAGGATGAACACTGTGGATGCATCCCACATTTTTCATTCTCTGCCTTACAAAATGTTTTCAGGATGCTTCAATGTCAAGTGGATACATGGACAAGATATTTTCATGTTTAGAATATTTGTTAAAAGGCATCAGTTCATAAGATTTTCACCACTGACAGGGCTTGAAAAATGCCATACCCAAGATGCCTGGGTCGTGTAAATTATTGGCCTGGGCACGTAAATAAAAATTGTAGTTGCCTGGTCTAGGCAACTAAATGTTTAAATAAAAAGGTTTGGAATACAATTTCTTACAACAAGAAATTGTCTTTCTTGTAATGTCCTGGCATTCAGACATTATTTTATTTCACTTGGCTAATCCAACCGGACAGTTGTATTATTGTTACAAAGTGCGCTATATAGCCGTTTATGATCCGTCCTTAGCAATTTTCCAGCATTATATTATGCTCTAGGCACAGAAATTGGAATTATATGTATAATAGTTTAGCTCCAAATGTTGTTTATAGTCAGCGACAGGATGCATGCCTCTGATGGACCAAGCCTTCGGTGTTTAGTGACAAAGGGCAGAAACTTCACCGACAGAATCACTAAATTTCCCAAATACCAATTTCACCATCATCACCTTAAAAAGTGAGATAAACACCTTTGTGCATTGAACATTTTGAACACAGACCCTTAAAACAGAAATGCAGAACATGTAAAAAACATTCAGCATACTTTTTAACTTAAAAAAAATTTCTTTCACTGCTGATCACCAGAAGTTGATTAGCAGATGTAACAACGTTCATCATACTTTTTTACTTAACAAAAAATGAGGGTTCTGATTTGTTATTTTAAAAGATAAATTTTCCTGGGCATCCAACTTTTACTACCTGGACAGGTAAATAATTTTTGCACATTCCCAGCTGGGCAAGTAACTTTTCAGATATTTTTCAAGCCCTGACTCAAATCTACTGGTGTGATGTTTCTCAAAACCACATACCCACTTGGTCTTAGAAATCAATGGAACTTCCATCATTCTTAGCAGCTTTGAAAGGAATCATTAACATCTCATCTATCATCTATTAGTATAGGGTGGCACAACAAGGCAAGTTTGCTTACAGCTTAATATTTGAAGCAGAACATTCTTTTCCATGCATGGAAATTTTGTTTTACCCCAGCTAGAACATATAGCAATAAAAATATGTGCAAAAAATCTATGCTTATTTTGTGCAGGTCAGGAACTGCTTCTTGATTTCTGTAATGATATCAATCTCAAGTTGCTGGCAATGTACTTGCTATTTTATATCAATAAATACTGTCACTCTACTGAGTTTTTATTTTATAAGTTAACATTATCATTCAATTATTACCAAAATCCCTACAGCCTGATGTGCTCATATTGAGCAGTACACACTGTATTAGTCATTTGTCTACTCTAACACATGACAGTGTATTTGCTTGAACAACTGTACAAGATGGGAAGCATTACTGTTTTATTTTAAAATTTTCCACAGCATCCTGCTTGTTTCTCACAAAAAATACTTATACCTATCATATAAAAATGTTGGGAAGATCCATAGTTTTAAAACATCATGCAAAACTGAAGACATAATTGTGGAGGGCAATCCATTTAAGACTAACACAAAAACTGTACGGCAAAAATGCAGGAAAATAATATCTTGCCTGCTTTCTGTGGTTAAAAGACCTTTCAAATAGGCTCTCATACAAAGTTTAATACTTTTGAAACTCAATCACACACACACACACACACACACACACACACACACACACACACACACACACACACACACACACACACACACACACACACACACACACACACACACACACACGATTGGCTAAGACAGCTGCATATCTGTGTGGCACAGAATTGATGAGGTCATCGAGAAGGTTTTGGGGGTATCTTTGCCACTACTCAATGAAGGAAGTCTTCAGTTCATGAAGAGTTAATGGAGGTGCCGGCTGAGCTTCAAGAATCACCGACAGCTGCAGCATACAGCAATCATGACAATAGGCCTGAGGATCTCATCTCTACATCTCCGGGTGGTCAAACTGCCATTTTGGATGATGTACAGGTCCACATGTCCACAGACACTTATGCCTGCCTACACCATCAATCCATGTCTGCCTCAATGTGATGTTTCCAGCACAAAAGCTGGGTTATTTTGCCAGGTTCACTCCAAATAAGAGCACATCAATTGTCAACCACCAGACTGAATCTCGACTCATCAGAGAAAAGAACTTGACTCTACTTTTTTGTGCCTCCAACCACAATGTTCCTCAGCCCAGTTTCTATGGGCTGTACAGTGTTGTGCGGTTACACAGACACACACCATTGGTCTATGTGCATAAAAGGCCACCCTGGTGACAGTGACTGCAGACAGTTTGAATTTACAACATGCATCCTGTTGACACGAGAAGCTCTACCTGGAGACGAGTAGCATTTTGCCGCCTGTTCCGATGTGCAGTTAACAACAGATAACAGTTATCCCTTGCTGCAGTTGCTTGTGGGCAGCCATGATCTTGCCTTCTTTGAACACTTCTGGTATCCTGAATAGCGTCCTCCACATTGGGAAGTAACACTGTGTGATACTCCGATGACTCCTGCTACTACCCACTATGTCTGACCAGCTTCCAGCCTGCCAATAGCTCCCCCAAACTGTTGATTTTGGTAAATCATGCTACTGAGACATCATTCAAACAGAAGACTTCAAGAAACAAAATGCCACGATAAACATGGCAGAATAAGAGCTCCCGGAAAACCTTTATTTGTATAGCAATTTGTTATTTATGCATTCTGATGCCAAAGACTCTAATTTGCACAAGGATATGCATGATTCAGCTGTCTACATTACACTCTACTTGCATTTTCCACATTTTAGTAGGATATCTCATGACTGACTTGAGTGATGTTGCTAAAGTCACATGCTCCCTTAATTATTTTGAGCAGTGTATTAAGGTGGACATCTAGTGATTTTACTTCCTATACTTCCAATGGGCAAACTTCTGTACACATTTTCTTCATAATTAATGCGTTCCCAAGGATGAAAATTTGAACATCGATTAAAATAACTTCATATTATGACTTGGAATACCTAATATTTTCTAAAACATAACCATAATTAAGCAATCCAACATTTGTTTGTCTACTGACGTCATCAATGTACAGGTCGCGCCATCTTTTTTCTGGTCTCAACACCACCAAAGGTAAAGTTACTGATTTTTAATATAATCATGGTTATATTTTAGAAAATATTAAGTATTCCAAGTTACAATAGGAAGTTATTTTAATCAATGTTCAAATTTTTATCCTTGGGAATGCAACAATTGTGAAAAAATGTGTACAGAAGTTTGCTCATTGGAAGTATAGGAAGCAAAATCACTAGACATCCACCTTAACATGTTAATCTTTAATTCAAGTAATAGTACTTTTATGCAGCTACTTTTGGATCTTCATCTGCTATGGCTTTGTTTGTTGTTTTAGCTCCTCAGTGTACCCCATTTTAACTGGGATAATCAATGATTTCATCAAAATTCACTTTCCCCAAAATTGCAGTTAAGTCTGGTTTCCTGAGCACTTACTTTAGCTCATGTTGTCCAATGTTTAGATCTCTTTTCATTCTGTGTTAAAATCCAGATCAAAATATGTCACTTTAGATCATCACTGCAGTTGGTAACATCACACATAACATCCCTCAGTATGGAGAAGTGCTTAGTTTGGTGAATGTCTTAAGTAAAATAAAATGGTAATTAATGCAAATGTACAGCTAACTTGACACAGCAACTAACCACATAAATTTATGAAGTGGTCCACAGAAGGCCACTGAAAACCTGTAGGCAGGGCAGAGGCAAACTGTGAAACGAACTTTGCTTGTAGTGCTGGGCCTTTAAAATAAATAAATGTAGTGAACACAGTTCTGCCAACTACACCACTGTCTCACTGAAAGATCTCTTGACATTTGCAATAAAAAGTCCCCAACTTACATGGTTTGAGTTACACTGTTTCGGAGTTACGCGGTTGCATCTTGCAGTACATTTTCTGCTTACAACTATGACTACAAGATGGTGCTGTGGAGCTGGGCAGTGGGAAAACGGTGGATGGGATGCCCACTGGATGTGAAAATAGTGACCATCTGGTATCGCTTATCAATGGCATGCATCGGCACACAGTTACACCATTTTGTTTTTCATTTCTCCGGAGTAGTGTATTGATTGTCCATCTGGATAGCAACCGCGTGTTGTCAACAAAAATGTAACAGAAACAGGGGGGGGAGACTGATTATAAAGATGGAAACAAAAGCAGAGATTATTAAATGGCATGAAAATAGTTCCAAATTCACAAGCATTGCACGTGCTTACAAACTGAATGAGTCAACCATTAGAACAATCGTAAATAATAAAACTAGGATAATGGAGCATGTGAAAAGTTCTGTGCCATTGCAGTCCACAATTACTTCTAAGAATAGAGGAGCATTGATGGAAGAAGTGGAAGCATATTAACACATAGTTTGTAAGAGTGTAATGTCCAAATACATATGTTCTAGTATGTTGTATACATATCACTATAAGCATGCAAGTTTTCTTTCAGTTACATGTGCTCTTATATTTCAGGATTGATTTGCCCTTTTTCACTGATCTTTTCATATACTATAGTAATAGTTTAGCTTTGACTGTCTCTTGAAACGAACGGGTATGTCGACAATTCACCATAATTAAGCACCTTTAAACTTGCGCAGAAATCTTTGGAATGAATTAACCGGGTAAGCCAGGGACTTACTGTAATGAATGACGAATGTTACATACATTCTAACAGACATTAAAAGATAGCAGCCATATTTCCCAGATATGTCAATAATGTCACACTTACACCTATCTTCAAGTAGTCATAACGATCTCCATCACAAAGTACAGTTGCATCACCTTCCAGTGGTTAATTAACTATGCTACAGAATGCTGACTACAAATAAGCATATTGGTGAATAGCAAAGTTTTACTTCACCAAATAGCTTCTGTTCAACACACAATAGCTCAATAGAAGCTACAAATTCCTTTGCATTTTTTGTTAGTGTGTATATATATATATATATATAGCCCAGCAGTGGATTGATAATGGTTGACAATGATGATGATGATGATGATGATATATAATGAAAACATTACGGAACAAAAATACAAAAATTAAAAAAAGAAACTTCAAAACAATTCAAAACAAAAAACAGGTTGCCGTCATCAGGAGAGCATCAACCTGTGGGAGTGGCCTTTCTAGTACCAACAAACGACAAGGCGGGCCAAAATTGTCGGTTGGTCATGCTCCCTAGGCCACCAAACCAAATTCCAGAACAAGCACAAGAATTCCAAGAATCAAATTTATACAGCTAAAAAATTTATTAATTTATTCTCATGGTATTAGCCTTTTTGCCTAATTCCTTTTGTGTTATAATACTTTTTTTATAAATTTGTTTTTGTTTTATTTGTATACTATTTATATATATCATCATCATCATCATTGTCAACCATTATCAATCCACTGCTGGACGAAGGTCTCCCCAAGTTTCCTCCACAACGGTCTGTCTTGTGCCAGTCTCCTCCATGTCACCCCTGCATACTTTCGAATTTCATCCACCCATCTCCCATGTGGTCTTCTTCTGGGTCTTTTCCTGTCCCTTGGAATCCAATCTAAAATTTCGGCTGTCCATCGATGATCTGTCCTTCTGGCAGTATGTCCAGCCCATTGCCATTTCAGGGATTCAACTCTGATCATGATGTCTTCCACTCTTGTCATTTTTCGGATCCACGAGTTCCTCTTCTTATCTCTCCTGGTTACACCAAGCATGCACCTCTCCATGCTTCTTTGAGTTGTCTGCAGCCTTTGTATGTCTCTTTTAGTTAAGGTCCACGTCTCCGCACCATACGTAAGCACTGGAAGGATGCATTGATCAAACACTTTTCTTTTAAGACATAATGGCATATTGCTCTTGAAAATTATGCTGTTTCTTCCAAAAGCTCTCCAGGCAAGTTTTGTACGCCGATTAATTTCTTCATCAATGTGACCCTCACTTGATATCTGCTGTCCAAGATAAACGTACGTGTCTGTTATCTCCAGCTTTTCTCCATCAATCGATAAATCTTCATTTCTTGTAAAAGCATTGAACATCACTTTTGTCTTCTGAAAGTTCATTTTTAATCCCACTTCTTTACTCTTGTCAGCAAGTTCCTGGATCATACTCTGCAGCTCTGATGGGGTAGTTGCAAAAATGACTACGTCATCAGCAAAACGAAGGTGGGTTAGATATTCTCCATTAATCTTTATCCCCTTGTTTTCCCAGCTCAGTGACTGAAAAACACCCTCCAATGTGGCATTAAAGAGCTTCGGAGATATGGTGTCACCTTGTCTCACTCCCTTCCCAATTTTTACGTGTGTTGTATTTTCAAACAGCCTAATCTTTGCACTTGCATTTTCATAGATGTTATTAATAATATTAATTTATATATAAATATATATATATATATATATATATATATATATATATATATATATTCTATTAAGAAGATACCTAAGCAAAAAAATACATATATAATTTTGACTCACACCAAGTACAACATAGAAAAGGTTATGTATCTACCTGTGTGAGTAAAAGGAGAAAAGATAAAAAAATAAAATAAAACGACTGAATGTAGAAGGTGTCGAGAATACTGAGCCTTGGCTTTATCAAGGACCAGCAAAAACTCTGCATTTTCTCACTTCCACAAAGACCTAGTTGGAAATGGGTTTCTGCAAGGCCATAGATGCAAGTAACATTCCCACCTAAAATAGTTTTAAAAAATATATATATGTCATGTCCTCCGCAGAGTTGCCTGACCTAGCACTAGTTAACAATTTCGCTTGCATCCATTAACCTTCCTGGCCCGACCCATGCTCTTCATCTGTTACTATTAAACAGAGAGAAGAAGATTAAAGAGAACTCAAGCTGTGAGAGTGACATAATAATTAGAAATAATTTTCAGCTATAACGAAATGTCAAGTTCGTTTGAGAGAGAATTTAAACCTGAAAATCAATGCAAAAGAAATCCAAATTTTTACATTGCAATTAAAAAAAGGAAATATTAATTTTTAAAAAACAGATTTTTGAAAGAAAACTCGAGTCTAAAACCCCCTACTCTACAACTTATGACAGCACGAAAACGAGAATAAGTTAAAGACAATAATTAACTAAAGAAAACTTTGTGAAAGTTATATGCCTTAAACAGTTAGTTGCAATATGTACAAAGTATTTCAGCAGTGCTTTAAGTGCATAATTAATTAGTTATTAAGAACTTAACTACTTTGAAAATACAGCGCATAGAAAAGGAACAAGCTTAGCCAACTTCTGTTCCTAGGTACCCCAAAAGACGCGCAAAGTTACAAAGAAAAGAAAGAGTTAAAACCCGCAAAAATGTTAACAGACAAGCCAGTGCCTAAAAGCTGAAAAGCTAAAAATCAACAGAGAAAAAGTACATGAAGTACAAACATTGAACTTATAAAACCTAGAACCCAAAAACAAGGAAGAGAGCTTACCTCTTGTGTGACAAAAGCTTTCTCCTCACAAGAGTAAAACATGGCTGACCTCTTCCGCCACTCCCTAGTCGCTGGGGGGCAGAGAGGGTGGGGCTGATGGCCTCCTCAAACAGAAAGAAGCCAACTCGCGGAGATTTTAACCAGAGAAAAAAATATATAAACTTAAGACTGTGGATCTGTATGATCAGAAAGAGCAGAATTAACTCTCCAGAATACATGAGAAATATTATAAAATACACGAGTAGTGTACTTAATAATCTTTGCATGTATTAAATCACCTTAGTGAGCTTCTATAGATTAATCAGAATCTTATTAATTTTAATGTTGGTTTTACTATTTTTAGTATAGCTATCCTAGTGATGAATAACTAGTTTTCTTTTTTATTTGTTTTTATTTTCTTTTATAACCAGATTTTTAAGCTTTTTTTTTTTTTTTTTTTATTACTATTTTTTTTATTTGAGGTTTTTTCATTTTCTATTTATTTACAATTCACTCTTATTTTTATTTCTAATTTTTCTTTTTAGTATGTTTTGGATGCAGCCTTTTGGAGTGTAGTTTATACTCGAGTTTGGTCTTTTCTTGGACTGCTTATTTCTAAAAAGTTTTTCCTAGTTGGTTTGCTCAGAATTTGTATGTTTTGGCCCAAGTGGAGTTCTAAGGACGATGAAAGGATTGGAGGTCAGCTCAGATATTTTAAGTATTCCCGCTCGGTTAGGCTAGCACCCTTTCCCATAGTGTATGAACTCGCTGGCAAAGGTAATCTAAAGTTATGAAATGACAAACGTTGTTTGACATGTAAATCTGCAGATCCTAACCTGTATTCTTCTGTTGAGGATAATTGCTCCAACAAGTTTTGCAAAGCCTACAATACCATCTATAAGCTCACCTGTACTGTCTGCAACCTTAGCTATATTGGCCAAAGTAAAAATCCTCTTCATCTTAGGATTAATGGTCACAGGTCTCTAGTTAACAAGTTCTCTAATTCAGGAGTGAACCCCTCCACAAACGCCAACCAGTACTCTACCTTTGAATTAGAGCATTTCCATACTCATGGTTTTGACAAAGTGAAAATAGAGGTACTACATATTATCCCTGACCTCTATGCTCGGCTAGAAACTGAATCCCTTGAAATTTTGCAGCATCAGTCTCTTTATCCCTATGGCCTTAATTCCACTCTATCTGACAATAAGCATAATCAGCATAAATTTTCAATTCGTGAACTCTTCTTTCTTGTTAATAATAAGAGCTGCTCTAGAGGTAATAGAGGACAGAGGTTATTTCGCACATCAAGCAAAGTTGATTTTGCTAACTTGCTAATAACTCTGGAAAGCTTTAAAACTGGCACTAATTTTGTTAAAAATACTTACAAAATTCTCAAGTCCTTCAAGCACTCTGTCCTTAAAAGTTTTTTCAAATTCTGGAATGAAACTGCTGACCATGTTGATAAGCATGTTTTTGCTTTGGTTCTGGACATTCTTAAACATATTCTTAAAGATAAAATTTCTCTTAAAAAATTTTCCAGTAATTTTGTAACCATCAGGTTTCTAAATAAAGCCTACGATAATCTCAATGTAAGGAAGCTGTTCTACAATAATGCAATTTTTTTTCCCATCCACAGGCACCAGTCTATTGTAAGTTTTAAATATGTTAAGACCTTAGGGTCAATAGTTAAAAACTACAAACTTAACTCTTCGAGCTACATTCCTGTAATTACTACCTGTTCTTGTGATGAACATAAAGAAACAGTTCACTATGATAAGAATTACAACCATATTATCACCGGAAACTTGAGTTTTGTTGAAAATGAAAAGCTTAGGAATTTATTAGAGTATGGCTCTAAATTCAGACCTTCCTTCACAATTTCCAAAGAAAGGATTCTTGAAAGCTTCACTCAAGATGTTAATAGGTACATCGTAAAAACCAGTTTAACGTACAATCAGCCTATTGAGGCCTTCGCAGAATGGAAATATAATATAATCAATAGCTTCACAGGTGAGTTGGCAGGTCTGGACTTTTGTTTCGACAGAAATCTCTTTTTCTCTGGAGAAGCTAAAAGGTCACTCTCCAAACTACAAGACCAATTTATCTTTACCACTACGGATAAAGCTAGCAATAATTTTGCAATTATCTGTAAGAAGTTCTATTTTGAATTGTTAACTATGGAACTCAATAATAGAGTAACATACGAGCCCGTAAGTTATTCTACCAAGCAGTTAGAAAATCGGTTTAAGGCATTCTTCAAGAAACTTAAAATTCCACAAACTAGAAGATATGAGCCTGAATTTCCATTTCTTTTTGCAACGGTTAAGTTTCATAAGGATCCTGTGAAGTTCAGGTTCATAGCTAGTGGAGTAAGGAGTCATAAAAAGAAAATAGATCTTGCTTTTGAAGATGTCTTAAAGAAGGTTTTGAAACACATTAGAAACTGTTCTAACTTGATGTAC
This sequence comes from Macrothele yani, assembly GCA_039090855.1. Taxonomy (NCBI): domain Eukaryota; kingdom Metazoa; phylum Arthropoda; class Arachnida; order Araneae; family Macrothelidae; genus Macrothele; species Macrothele yani. The sequence goes on along the minus strand of CM076996.1, from coordinate 99,890,100 downwards.
AGAGATTTTTGGATAATTAATAATAATGCAGAAGTAATTTCTACTATACTCAAAGTTTGTCCCCTAGATATTAATAGTTATGATTTTGAAAACCTATATACTAATCTGCCTCTATCAGATATAATCACTACCTTTAAAGAGCTGTATGCAGAATTTAAACTTAACCAATTTGTTAATGTAGGAACTTGGAACTCTTATCTCAATTGCTGCATAAAAAATAACCATATCTTATATAATAATACTCTTTATAAGCAAGTGAACGGTATTCCCATGGGAACATCAACGTCCACGAATATCGCTAATCTATTCCTGTTCTTTAAGGAATATAAATTCATTAAAAATCACCCCACCTGCTCAGATAACTACCTTTACACTTTTAGATATATTGATGATCTGCTGTGTATCAATAATTCAGAGGTTATAGAGAGTGATTTTGATAATATCTATCCTAGCTCTCTTAACTTATGTAAAACCAACCACAGTAATCAGGAACTTGAGTTCCTAGACTTAAGCATTAAGCTCAACAGAGGTAACCCATCTATTAGCCTCTTTGATAAAAGAGTTAATTTTCCTTTCAAAGTAATTAAATATCTACACTGAAATAATAACATTTCAACCAAAGTAATTGAGAATGTACTAATTTCTCAGGTCCTAAGAATTTCAAGAATTTGCAGCAACAATTTGGACTTCAATTACCACATTAATATACTATTAGATAGTTTTCTAGAGAACGAAATTCCTTCTTCTTTCATCAAAAGAACTTTAAGAAAAATTATTCTGAATAATAGAGTAAGGTTGGCAGATCTGCTTTAATTTTCTACACAGTTAATAATATGATTCTGACCAATCAAAGCCATAAGGAAGTTGGCTAGAGGATGCCTATTAACTACCTAAAGGAACCTTAGTGCTATGGATATGAAGGTCCTATTAAAACAAAAAAATTAAATAATATAAACAAAATCACAAAAAAAAAAAAAAAAAAAAAAAAAGCTTAAAAATCTGGTTATAAAAGAAAATAAAAACAAATAAAAAAGAAAACTAGTTATTCATCACTAGGATAGCTATACTAAAAATAGTAAAACCAACATTAAAATTAATAAGATTCTGATTAATCTATAGAAGCTCACTAAGGTGATTTAATACATGCAAAGATTATTAAGTACACTACTCGTGTATTTTATAATATTTCTCATGTATTCTGGAGAGTTAATTCTGCTCTTTCTGATCATACAGATCCACAGTCTTAAGTTTATATATTTTTTTCTCTGGTTAAAATCTCCGCGAGTTGGCTTCTTTCTGTTTGAGGAGGCCATCAGCCCCACCCTCTCTGCCCCCAGCGACTAGGGAGTGGCGGAAGAGGTCAGCCATGTTTTACTCTTGTGAGGAGAAAGCTTTTGTCACACAAGAGGTAAGCTCTCTTCCTTGTTTTTGGGTTCTAGGTTTTATAAGTTCAATGTTTGTACTTCATGTACTTTTTCTCTGTTGATTTTTAGCTTTTCAGCTTTTAGGCACTGGCTTGTCTGTTAACATTTTTGCGGGTTTTAACTCTTTCTTTTCTTTGTAACTTTGCGCGTCTTTTGGGGTACCTAGGAACAGAAGTTGGCTAAGCTTGTTCCTTTTCTATGCGCTGTATTTTCAAAGTAGTTAAGTTCTTAATAACTAATTAATTATGCACTTAAAGCACTGCTGAAATACTTTGTACATATTGCAACTAACTGTTTAAGGCATATAACTTTCACAAAGTTTTCTTTAGTTAATTATTGTCTTTAACTTATTCTCGTTTTCGTGCTGTCATAAGTTGTAGAGTAGGGGGTTTTAGACTCAAGTTTTCTTTCAAAAATCTGTTTTTTAAAAATTAATATTTCCTTTTTAATTGCAATGTAAAAATTTGGATTTCTTTTGCATTGATTTTCAGGTTTAAATTCTCTCTCAAACGAACTTGGCATTTCGTTATAGCTGAAAATTATTTCTAATTATTATGTCACTCTCACAGCTTGAGTTCTCTTTAATCTTCTTCTCTCTGTTTAATAGTAACAGATGAAGAGCATGGGTCGGGCCAGGAAGGTTAATGGATGCAAGCGAAATTGTTAACTAGTGCTAGGTCATGCAACTCTGCGGAGGACATGACATATATATATTTTTTAAAACTATTTTAGGTGGGAATGTTACTTGCATCTATGGCCTTGCAGAAACCCATTTCCAACTAGGTCTTTGTGGAAGTGAGAAAATGCAGAGTTTTTGCTGGTCCTTGATAAAGCCAAGGCTCAGTATTCTCGACACCTTCTACATTCAGTCGTTTTATTTTATTTTTTTATCTTTTCTCCTTTTACTCACACAGGTAGATACATAACCTTTTCTATGTTGTACTTGGTGTGAGTCAAAATTATATATGTATTTTTTTGCTTAGGTATCTTCTTAATAGAATGTGAATTCTGAATTTTCAAAACTGCTGCGTTGCGCATTTTGATCTTCAGGTTATTTTGCAACTTTCGTTTTAAATTCTAAAGTTTTTCCTTAGTCTTCAGTTTTGCTCTTAAGTATATATATATATATATATATATATATATATATATATATATATATATATAGCATAGGAAAGTTACATTTTTACTCATGTAATATAATAAAACCACAACAAAACTGCACAACTCTGCAAGTATTAGATGTAGTTAGTGTATGTAAAAGAAATTAACATACAAGCAATCTACCCTCATAAACAAACAAATAAGGCCAAAAACCTTCAGATAAAAAAAAAAACTAAAGTGAATAACAAAATGATGAAACAATGTTAAGAAAATATATATAAAAACATTTACTCAGAACCCCTGGATCACTCTTCAGGGAAAGACATCCAGAGGCCCTGAGCACACAAGTTCAGTTCAGGTTTCATGGGAATGCAAAAATCTCAAAAAAGCAATAATGGATATCCAATTTGAAATTTTGTGCTGTAAATTTTGATGCATTCTGTCTTCCCTACCTGAACTATAGAAAATACAAAAGAGTCACTGGGATTAAAATTGAACTAAAAGATGAACTATAAAAAACCCTACCAAAACAATATTGTCAAATGTACTGTTGTATAAATGAAAAAGAAACATCAAAACGAAAACTGAGTTAAAATTTTCCAACTTGGATTTACGTCTTAACTGCGACTCTCTACGAATGACTTTGTTTATGTCATGAAGGGTTTGGTGGAAGGATTTATGTTACTGTTACTGTCTTTTAATCTTATAGGGAGAATTTTGACTCAGTGTTCGTTTTGATGTTTCTTTTTCATTTATACAACAGTACATGTGACATTATTGTTTTGGTAGGGTTTTTTATAGTTCATCTTTTAGTTCAATTTAAATCCCAGTGACTCTTTTGTATTTTCTATAGTTCAGGTAGGGAAGACAGAATGCATCAAAATTTACAACACAAAATTTCAAACTGGATATCCATTATTGCTTTTTTGAGATTTTTGCATTCTCATGAAACCTGAACTGAACTTGTGTGCTCAGGGCCTCTGAATGTCTTTCCCTGAAGAGTGATCCAGGGGTTCTGAGTAAATGTTTTTATAAATATTTTCTTAACATTGTTTCATCATTTTGTTATTCACTTTAGTTTTTTTTGTGTGTGTGTGTGTGTTTTTTTTTTTTTATCTGAAGGTTTTTGGCCTTATTTGTTTGTTTATGAGGGTAGATTGCTTGTATGTTAATATTCTTTTACATATATATATACAGGGTGTCTGAGAATTATTGGACACATTACAAAATGATGTACAAAAAAAACTATGAGCAATGTCTGTTTTTCTTTTTCTATGTCACATATTACCAACACGGTTTCTATATTTTTGTTTTGCAGAATTGTTATTCCCAGAATCTGATAGATGGCGCTAGGTGTGGCTTGATGAGGAATGTACGAGAAATGCACAATCAGTAGTCATGTCATCCGTACAGCAGAAGGCGATGTGTGTGCTATGGCCTATGGAATTAAAGTCTGTCATTAAAGTTAAAAGACAGTGCCGTTTAGAGTATGGCTGTAATCCCCCGTCAACGAATTCAATTAAGCAGTGGATGAAACAGTTTAAAGAAACTGGCAATGTGGAACATCGTGGAGGAGCCGGCAGGCCTAGCGTCAGCTGTGAACCGGTTGACCAAGTTAACGAAAGTTTCCGACGAAGCCCCAGGAAATCCATTCGCCAAGCAAGCAGAGAACTGTGCGTTCCGAAATCGACAGTTCACGATATCTTGCACAAGAAATTAAAGTTTCATGCTTATAAAATTCAAATAGTGCAAAAGATGCATGTAAATGATCACACTCTGCGATGCGATTTTGCTGTGGATATGCTGAATAGAGTGGAAAACGACGAAAACTTTCTCAGTACTGTAATTTTTAGTGATGAATCCACATTTCATGTATCAGGTATTGTGAATCATCACAACTGTAGGATATGGTACAGTGAAGTGACTCGTGCTGCTATTGAACTGGAACGTGATTCTTCAGAAGTTAATGTGTGGTGCGCCCTATGAAAAATAGAAGTGATTGGCCCTTTCTTCTTCTGCGAAAAAAAACATAAATGGTGACATTTACTTGGACATGCTAGAAAATTTCGCTATACCCCAGATCAAAAGATATGACAAAGTCCTTTTCCAACAAGACGGCGCACCTCCGCATTGGTCAACGTATGTACGCAAGTGCCTAAATGTGCATTTCCCCAACAGATGGATTGGGCATGGTGGTCCCATTCCGTGGCCTCCTCGCTCTCTAGATCTAACTCCATTGGATTATTTCATGTGGGGTTATGTGAAGGATCAGACACCTTGTACTGATTTGCAGGAACTGAAGCAGCGTATCACAGCTGCTATTAATTCCATAACTCCTCAGATGCTTGCCAATACATGGCATGAAACAGAGTATCGCTTGGATGTACTATGAGCAACCAAGGGATCTGGCATTAAAATTTATTAACTTGCGTAGTTACATTGTAAGTTAGTACAGTCAGTTTCCTTCTATCTGTTTAATGTTTTGTTTTATATAATTTTGTAATGTGTCCAATAATTCTCGGACACCCTGTATACATATCACTTAAAAAGCAACAGTACTGAAACTTTAAAAATAAGTGTATCCAAATAATATGTAATAATGTAAATACTTAAGTCTCCGACTGCTAAAAACATAACTAATTAAAACTTACGTCATTGTGTGGAACAAAGGGTTCTATGATAAAATTTCGCAGTATCCCTTTTATACGTTCATCCTAAAAAAGAAAGTTAAGATTAAGATTACATATTCAGAGAACAAAGCCATGATAAATACATTTCTAGTTAAGCCTGAAAATAAAAGCAATATTATACATGAACAAAAATTCAGAAAGCAATGATTTACCACATTATCATAAATGATACTTGCATGCAAAAATGTTACACTATATACTGAATACAGAAATTTATCATAGTACCACTATGACGCAGTTGTATCCCATGCGTTCCTGAATCCATGACTTTACACCTTCTAAATCTGTATTGACTTTGATGAGACCTAATTTTCCACGTCGCTTGATCAGTTGGTCAGGTTTCACAACAAGTTTCTAAAATGTATACAAATAAAACTCATTTGGAATTTGATAATGCTCTAGAAACATAACATATGAAAATCTTCCAATATACATGGTGTTCCAAAATTACCTTTATAACTTTGACTCTCAATAAAACCTAAACGAAATAAGATAGCGAAGTTCTGTTTTTTGTACATGTAACAGCAACGCATAAAGTTTTATTGGCATGCAAAAGGTTTTGTTTATTTTCGGGTGCGACCCTGAACTTATGATGGCTACTCCACCAAAAAAGGCCCAGTGTTTGACGTGGTTCATACAGACAAAGTAAGATACAAAAGTCTAAAGAAATTTCCGTACAAATACCTATGTAATCCACCATCGAGACTCTCAATATGCAAGTGGCACAAGAAGTTTATGGAGACTGGTAGTACACTTCATAAAAAGGGCACTGGCTGGCCAAGCACAAGTGAAGAGGATATGGAACATGTTGGACAAAGTTTCCTACAAAGTCCAGAGAAGTCCATTCATACGGCCTCCAGGCAGTTGGGGTTGCCACCTACAACAATACACTTGCACCTGACTGCCTACAAAGTGCATCTGACACAGGCACAGCATCCTGGGGATAAACCAACACATTTCGATTTTGCTGTTGATATGCTCCATAGGATTGATAATGAGGAAGGCTTCTTGAAAAATGTTTTATTCAGTGATGAGGCAATGTTTCATGTCTGTGGTGTTATCAACAGGAATAGCTGCAGAATTTGATGGTCTGAAAACCCATATGCTATCCGTGAAATTCAACGTGACAGCCCTAAGGTTAATGTCTGGAGCGGTCCTCTGCACAACCTCATCATCGGCCCATTCTTTTTCGCCAAAAACACAGTCACATCCAATGTTTATTTGGACATGCTGTGTGTGTGTGTGCTGAATTTGTTACCCCCCAACTGGAGAGCCTGCAACAGACTATCATCTTCCAACAGGATGGTGCACCCCCACACTGGGCACATGTTCGTGAGTTTCTTAATGAAACCTTTCCAGAGCGATGGATTGGATGGGATGGTCCAATTCCTTGGCCTCCACGTTCACTGGATCTTACCCCCTAGACTTTGTTTTCTGTGGAGCTATGTGAAGGATATTGTGTACCACACCAAAGGTTCCAGATGTGGATGAGCTAAAGCACAGGATTACAGCTGCCATCACAACAATTCCTGAGGACATGCTCGGAAGAACATGGCATGAGGTCGAATACTGTATCGACATTATTCATACAACCAATGGTGTGCACGTAGAGCTCTACTAGCATCCCAACAAACTTTGGAACCTGCTGTTTAATATGCAATAAACCGGCTTTTGTTCTCTTATTCCATTTCTGTTTTATTGAGGGTCAAAATTGTAAAGATTATTTTGGAACACCCTGATTATAATGAAGGAAAATAAGCATACATTTCACTAAATAACTTGATGCACATATCATATAAGACATAAAATTTGCAATGAAAAAATATGGATTTTTGCAGTACAGGTCCAAAAAAAAGAAAACTTGCATGTCGGAAAAGGTTTTTCTTTGTGAGGGAAGGTTAAAGGACCATCAAAATGAACTAAAAATTTAAAGAATATACAAATCTCGTACAAACTGTTTTTCTACTAAATAAATAAATAAGTTTTTTTCTGTAAGACTTACTGTTTTGGGGTTTGTAATGATATACTTTCTTTAGTGGCTAAAAAAACCAGCAAGAGACTAAATGCACTGCTGTTTGTTGAAACTGCAACACCAGGAAAAACGTGTGTGATTGGAATGAAACTCACAGGATGGGTAGGTTATATGAGAAGGTGCAAATGATTAACAACCACAGTGCACACACAAATGATTTGTGCCAGCCATGTCCTCGTATATGTCCCACAGGAGGTATAAAAGCAGAACACACCAGACAAGTTGTCACAGTCAATTTGCAGGAATTCTGGCAGTAAGGTAGTAACTGAGTAGCAGACCTGACATGTATGTACAGGGGACGAACTTTGAGCGAGGCCAATGTTTTGGACTGCAGAAATGCAGACTATTCTTCCACAATTGCCACTCATGCTGGACGAAATGCAGGCACAGTGACATGAATATAACATCAGTGGGAAGGGGAAGGTCTGATGTACTGGCATGAGGGGTATGAAACCCAGTGATGGATGAACACATGGGAAGATCCTCATCTCCACTTTATGACGCTGACGGACTGAGCAGCCATGTCCTGAGGGTTAGCACAACAGGGAGATCTGTATCACATCAATGGTTGTCTGCTAGGTCTATCTGATGCTGTTTGCTTCAGAGAGGCCTTGTTGCTCGCCATCCATTGCTTCAACTGCCCTTGACTTTACACCACAGGCATCAGCAGCTGCAATGGGGCCAAGAAAGCAGATACTGGCAGGATGAAGCACAGTGCATAGTGTTTTCTGATGAGTCACAATTCAACCTAATGACTCATGCATCCTGGTGCAGTAACACCATGGTGAACGGCTGCTGAAGGCATGCATTGTGCAGCATCATACAGGCCTGACACATTCTGGCATGGAGTGCTATTGGATTCCATTCATGATTCCTGCAATGTATCTGATACACTCCAGAAACCATGACTGTAGACAATCTCACCTTTCAGCAGGACAATGCTCTACCACATGTGGCACGGAATGTCTTACAGCTTCTGGATACCCAACATGTGCCACATCTTCCTTGGTCAGTGCGTTCGCCTGATTTGTAACCCGATGAACAAATGTGGATATGGTCACTCAATGCCTGGCCAGTCAAGCTCCGCTGCCAGTTACCCAAGATGAACTTTGGGTGCAAATCAAGGCAGCATGGAATGCTCACTGCAGTGTGACATCCAGAGCGTCTTCCAGTCAATGCCTTACTATGGGCAAACCATTATCATCGTTCATGGTGGGCACACAAGGTGCTGAGCACTATATATTCCATTAAATCACATACAGGTCTGTACTTCTGCTCACTTACATCTCATATCCTAAATATTGTACCCTATAAATTTCGCTTCAATACCGCAGGTTTTTCTCAGTGTTACATTTTCAACAGACAGCAGTGCATATGAGGAATATATTGGGAAATACTGCCCTTACAGACATTTTGAATTCTTTTCTTCAATATAGCAGGATAGGAAATCAGAAACCTGCTAGAAATTCAAAAGGAAACTGTACTAGCTACAAGGCATTCCTCCTAAAATACAACCTTAAAACTTCAGTTAGATTTTACAATACATTACTTAAGGAAATGCAAATCTAAATACAGTTTATAATAAAAGGTAGAATTGGCATCAAGGCATTCAATCATTTCACCATAGCACATGCTACCCAGTGAAGAGTTCTTTGTTCTACGCTTACAGCAGCTTCTGCATTGTTAATCTAATTCCTATGGAACTAGCTAGACTATCATAAATGCGCTTTGTCTTCCACATAAAAAAAAACAAAAAAAACTGCTGCATACGGGTCAGAAAATCTAGAGGGCACACAACTATGAAACCAAACTGTTCTCCAAATAATTTATACAATAATACCAGGTCATGGCAGGTGGCCTTATCTTGCTGAAACCATGAATTTCTCTTATTAGCCTCTAGCAGTGACAAACTGTGTCAAGATGGCTTCGTAAAATTCTGCAGTCATAATATCCTCAAAGAATACTGACATTATCCTGCACTGCAACAACATGCACCAAACATGGATTTTTACTGAATGCAGTGGATTTCCCAAATTCCATAATCAATCACCGTTGCTGTTAATACAGATACTTTAGATGAAATCATGCTTAACCAGCAAAAAGGGAAAAAAAAATTGTCCAACACTTCAACCACTGATAAAAATGTCCTAACCCAATTATGCTAACAGAGTCTGGCAGAACGATTTAGCAGCTCACAACTCATGAATCTCGTATAGCAAAATATTCATTTCCAGCAATGATTTAGAGCAGACTACAAAAAACTAAGCCCTGCATCAACTAGCAAGTAATCATTTAAAACCATGCAATTATAGTCAGTGGCGTAACTACAATGTAAGAGGCCCCTGGAAACAAAATTAAGTGAGGTCTCCTTATTTATATAATTCAAAAAATGGGGGGGACGATGAAAAATTGAAGTTTTTGAAATCCACCAGAACAAAATAAATGTTAATAAAAAATAGAAGAAAAACTTAAAGCATTAAATTTTCTAATGTAATTTAATCTATTTTCAATAAATTAAGGCATTTTTTTCTAATGTAAGTCTCATTTTAACCAAAAACATTTTAAAAAATGAAACACTTTGGGAGGCATTACCCCCCCCCCATGCCCTTGCTTAAACTGCTCACCTCTATGTGCTCCCATGCTTAAACGGTTCAGACGTTCTTGGCCAATCATGCTTCTTAAATAATTTTAGTTTTAGTTTCAAAATGATCTTTCAGCAGCTGCAACTGTGACTATCTATACATGCAATATCGATTTATGTTACATCATCGGGCAACACGTCCCTCGTTTAAATTCGGCTTTACTATAGGAATATACACTATATTGACAAAAGTCACCAGACACCACTTAAAAAGCAAATTAACGGATCCTCTGCATTGTTAAGATGCGCAGCACAGCTGCAAACGGTACAAAAACAAGCCTGCAGCTAACCGTGATCATATCGCACTGTGAGGTTGAGTGAAAACTTTGCGGCAAGAGAGAACTGACTTTGAGAAAGGAAAGATTGTTGGGCGTTATATTAGTGGGTTGTCCACAAGAGAAACCGAGAGGTGTTTAAACATACCCAAGTCAACTATTTTGGACATACTGAATAAGTGGAAGACACATGGCGTGCCTGAAGCAGCAAAATGTACCGGCAGACCAAAGAAAATCAGTGATAGAGAATGTCGAAGCCTCGGGAGAGTCGTTACAGCTAATCGACAGAGTACTGCACAAGACCTCAGCATACAGGTGAGTAAAAATGCTGGAACCTCGGTATGTACACGTACCATTCGCAGAGAACTTCATTTCATGGGATACCATGGTTGTGCAGCTGCTCATAAGCCTTTCATCTCCACTCGGAATGCTACTCGTCGTTTAGCATGGTGTAAAGAACATTTATCGTGGACCGTAGATCAATGGAAACGGGTCCTATGGACTCATGAATCCAGGTACACGATCTATCAGTCTGATGGCACTGTGTGGGTATGGCGGCAGCCGGGGGAATGCTATTTACCACAGTGTACTGTTCCTACAGTCAAGTTTGGAGCTGGCAGTGTACTCGTGCGGGGGTGTTACCTCTTAACCAGGACGTCTACCTCAATATTCTGGACAATTATGCCCTACCAACTCTGTGGCAATACTATGGAACCGAGCCTTGTTGGTACCAGCAGGATAATGCACCAAGCCATAAAGCAAGGACTGTTACGGCATGGTTTGGTGATAATTCTGTATCGTGTGTGGATGGCCAGCACAAAAGCCCTGATCTTAATCCCATAGAGCACATATGGGATGAATTAGAGCACCACATAAGACGTTTGGAACCAAGGCCTACTACTAAGTAACCGTTATCAGCAGCATTATGTACTGAATGGAAGAGCATACCTATAGCTGTGTTCCAAAACCTTGTCGAAAGCATGTCTCGAAGGGTCAGTGCCTGCATTAAGGCCAAAGGCGGACCGACACCATACTAATGTATGTCAATAAATGCTATGTTGTGTTTCTCTTCTAGGTGTCCGGTGATTTTTGTCAATACAGTGTATATATCTATTAAAAGTCGGATTATTTCATTTAAAAGAATACAGTAAAACTTTGGAATAACGGACATTCAAGGGGAACCGGAAATTGTCCATTATATAGAAGTGTCCGCTATTGAGAAAACCAAGATACTTAATTGTTTCTACCCAGCTATATGTATGTTTAGGGGCTATTTGTCTACAGTTTCTTTTAATTATACTGTATTTTATCCATTGGTAATTTTATGCATACTGTATACAGTATTTAAAAACACAGTTTGGTGAAAGTACATAATTTGAAAATGTAAGTAAAATACATGTATGAAAGTGCATGCAGCAATTATACATGCATACATAAGATTTTAAGATGCGTATTGTAAAGTATCATACATACTGTACTAACCTTTATTTTAAGTAAAGTAATCCAATATTGTTGTCTTTTTTTCTACATTCATGTGCAACTTTAGATTCTAGATGAATTTCTAGTTCAGATGACATTTTTAATCCAGTTACATCATTTGTTTTTTGTAAAAAATAATTTCTTAAGCTTTTGGCACTTTCCATTGCATCCTTGTTTGTTAACAGATTGTAAGTTGCAACATCGCCGTCATCGCTTTCTGTGACTTCAGTGGTTTGGTTTCCCATTTCGACCTCAGTTCTACAAACAATAAGATCGGATATTTCAATGGACTGATTTTCGGTCATTAATGCTTCATCAATTGAAGCATACTCTTCAATATGATCTTAGAAATTCTTGAAGTTCCAGATCATCGATGGTTGCTCTAGATTCCTCTGTTGTTGATGCAGTTATGGGGATAAATCCGGCTTTTGTAAAATAGCTGCAGACGGTTGCAGGGCCAATTTTTTTAATGGATGATGTAATTCATAGTGTAGCATCTAAGACAGTGACAGAACATGCAAGAGCACTTGCAGACTCAACATTGTCCATGTTCACCAAAAGACGCCTTACCCCACATTTACGGTAAAAATCTTTGAAGCATTTTATTATGCCCTGATCCAAGGGCTGGAAAATTGATGTGGTGTTGGGCGGGAGAAAAACTAATTCAACATTTTCCAGTGTAGCATCTGGATGTGATGATGCATTATCCAGAAACAAAATGACTTCTTTTTTGTCATTGCATTCTTCTATCAAACACTCCTAACCATTCAATCAGGTCACCCGTCATCCAAAATTTATTGTTTGCACGATAATCTACATCCAACGAATTAATGTCAACACCTTTAAAAGCATCGTGGCTTTTTGTGTTTCCAGATAAACAAGGGCTTCTCGAATTCACCTAACATATTTACACACAACATGACGATTAGCCTCTTTTTAGCTATTTTTCCACCGCTACATCTCTCACCTTTAAAAGCCATTGTTTTGCTTGGGAGAGCTCGATAAAATAGGCCTGTCTAATCACAATTGAAGATGTTTTTCTCTTCATAATCTTTACAGAGATCTTTGAGTTTTGGTTTCCAATCCGACACAACACCAGTTGGAACGGTTGAACTTTCACCACTTATGCACTTGTAAGATATGTTGTGCTGAGCCTTAAATTTATCGAGCCAACCAGCAGAAGCTTTGAATTCTATGAATCCTAAACCCTTTGCAATTTCCAAGACCTTGTCACGAATTATTGTCCCAGACAAAGGAATGTTGTTTGCTCTTGCTTGACAAAACCAGTCATAAGTGGCAGAGTTCACAGCTAAACCTTCTGTTTTGGGGAAAGCTCTTAATTTCTTGATTGCCATTTTCTGCCCAAGATTTTAGGATTTCAGCTTTCTTTCTTAAAATATCACCCACTTGGGTTTTTCCAATGCCTAATTTATCTGCTAAAATATGTACACTCAATTTTTCCTTCTCTCCAAGTTTTACAACTTCAACTTTTTCCTTCAGAGTCAAACGCTTACGTTTTAGTGACATTTTCACAATCCAACTTCACAAAACAGTGAAAAATTTGAAAGCACTTGCAAGACCACGAGCGGGAAATCACTGGAATGATTTAGGAATGGTTCCCACTCAACTTGACCTTCAAACGGACGCCTGTGCACTGCTTAATCACTAGCTCTTGGAGAACATGCTTTTTCCCACCGCGTCAACCCCTCCCCCTCCTCCTCCATCCCTGCCCAAAAAGAAATCCCACAATCACACACCTGGGCCGGGGATTAAGAGAACTTCAACAGGAAACAAGTTTGGAGGTGGAATTTTGGGATTAAAATACACCGGGGATATTTTAATGTACAACTGCTATTGAAAGCTGTGACTATACTGTTCGTGACGTATCTTCTTGTTTAATAAGAAGATACGTGACGAATAGTATAGTCGGAGCTTTCAATAGCAGTTGTACATTAAAGTCATTAGCCATGTAATTATGCGCCATATGCCATTTCGCGTGTGGGAATAGAAGAACACCCGGGGATGTCTGTTGTTCGTGTTTACTGTATTTCATTGTCTTTCCTTTCTTCTTTTTTTACCCTTGTCCGCTATTAAGAAGTTAAAGATCAAGAAAAAGTTGCCCGATTAGTGTGTCCGTTATTGAGAATGTCTTGTTATTAAGAAGTGAAAGACCCATAAGCAGCAACGTAATTCTGCCGGGGAATTATGTGCTGTCCGCTATACAGAAGTGTCCATTAACAGAAGTTTCACTGTACTTATATAATATAAATTTTAGAATATGAAAATAACATCATTTGAAGGTTAAATATTTTGAACATGCAAACATCAAAAATATGGTTTATACTGTGGTTATAGATATGTCTTTGATCATGCACAGAACCAGTTTCTTAGAATTTCCTGAAACAGCAGTAAGATATTGCTTTGTTCAGCACTATGTAGTCAGTGTAAGTTTCTGGGAACAACTCAAATGTGTTACCAAACTCAACTGTTGTTACAAATTCCCTAAACCAATGGCACTAGGTCTGGTGGTAGAGCCCATGCTAAGCATTCACCAGCTTGCCAAATGCAATTAAAGTAAAAAACTTAGCAAACCAGAAATAAAGTTGGCTACATTTCTCAAGAGTTTGCTTATTTTTACACCACTTGAGATATGAAATACAAAAATAATACAAAGTTTAATCTCTAAAGCTCACTGTAGCCTGCTTTTCATGAACAACCAATGTCAGTAGAGAAGCATTATGAGTCACTGAATGTTGAAACAAGCCATGTTACTGTGGGCTGCTGCCACTTAAGTGAACAGACTTATGGTCTTCAGAAGGAGAATGCACCGTGTACATATGTGTACTGCTCTCACACCAACACTGGTTGGTGTTTAAGTCAAAAACTACTACTTTCTTTTCACTACTTACTACCTCACCTTACATAAACTTACTCTATGCATATGGCAATACTATAACATCTGACAGTTTATATCAGCAAATGCACTCACTATTTCAAACAACAAACCTTGCTTCCTTTAAGTTTCTATTTTTGATAATATTTAAGTAAAAATTTGTTTTTCTTTACAGTAGTAGTTTCCCTAAAATGTGCCTTACATCACTTTTAATCTTTTTCTGCTGCTTGCTGTACAATGTATTAATCATTTCACTATTATTTCACTGTTGGTTTTCTCTTACAGTTGCACCAAGATGTACTATACTTGTAACAAAATCAAGAATTACTGGGAACATGGGTTGTTGTGGCAACCAGGTTTGTATGTTAATGGAGTTGTTTATTAGAAGTGAAGGAGGATTGTTGTGTTGAAATTAAAGTTTATGTTCAAGATGGGACTTTGTAATTACTTAAAGTAAGTTCATTATATAAAATTAAGGCTTAATATTTTGACATGGTGTCAGAAGTGGGATGGATAGGTTTCATACTCCAGAAGAATTAAGATTTACGAGCAATGTTGCTGAGAATTGGAAGAAGTGGAGACAGAAGTTAAACATTTTCTCCTAGCTGCAGAGAAAATCAACAAACATGATAAAACGAAAGTCGCTATTTTATTAATTCTTATCAGTGATGATGGAGTGGAAATATTTAATACATTCGACTTAGATCCAGAGGCGGCTGATTATTTTACCAAAGTTGTAGATAAGTTTGAATCATATTGTTTGCCAGGGGGAAATGTAGTTTTCGAACGATTTAAATTCTTCAAGTGCATACAACAGGAAGAACAACCGTTCGATCAATACCTTACACAACTCAAAACCTTAGCTAAAACTTGTGAGTTTGGAACTCAACAAGAAGGCTTAATACGTGACCGTGTAGTCTTAGGTTTGATCGACACAAGACTTCAAGAAAGGCTTCTTCGTGAACTTCAAAAAGCGGTGGAACAAGTAAAGGCTGCTGAGGTGAGTAAAGAACAGATTAAAAATATGAAAGAACAAACTGAAGTTGTGAACATAATTAAAAATAAAACAGCTGGGAAAACGCTCATGAAAAGTAGTATTAAGCCAAATGTAGTTCCTAAAAGTAGCAGTGTAAGCCATATCTTTGTAAAAAAGTGTGGTAGAAAGCACAAGGTAGAAGAGTGTTTTGCATTTGGAAAAGTTTGTAATAAATGCAAAGGGTTAAATCATTTTGCTGTAGGGTGCAAAGTTAAAGTAAAATCTGGAAGAAGGGTTTACAAAGTACAGAAAGAAATTAAGGAAGAACCTATTTTATATGTGGATACTATACAGAACCCATGTGTAAATAAAGTTGAAGCTGTCGGTAAAATTTGTGAGAAGTCGTGGAATAAAAACATACGGGTTGAAAATTGTGAAGTAGAGTTTAAATTAGATACAGGAGCTGAAACAAATATTCTGCCTCTAGAAACATTTGAGGAAATATGTTCTCAGGTTAAGTCTCAAAGACCAGAACTCCAGCATACTTCTACAATTTTAACTACGTATGGAAATTTTAAGATAAAGCCAAAAGGGAAAGTAGTTCTTAGATGCTCCACTGAGAAGGTTAAACAACAGATAATACTGTTTAACGTGGTGCAACAAGATTATAAGCCAATATTAGGATTAAAAGCTTGCTTACAGCTTAATCTAATAAAGAGAGTTGATCACATTAAATCTACTTTAAGTAAAGAAACTATTATTGAGAATTATGCAGATGTTTTTAAGGGTCTAGGGAAGATGCCAGGTGATCCATATCACATAGAAGTGAACCCGGATACTGTGCCAGTGATAAATCCTCCAAGAAGAGTGCCTCAAGTACTACATAATAAATTGAGACAGTCACTCCAACAGTTGGAAGAAAAGAACATTATCTATAAAGTAGATAAACTCACTAACTGGGTACAAAATTTGGTTATAGTAGAGAAGCCAGATGGAAATCTTAGGTTGTGCCTGGACCCCAAGAGATTTGAATCAGATAATAAAGAGAGAACACTATGCATTTCCATCCATTAAGGATATAATAAGCAGGCTAAATGGAAAAAAATGTTTTTTCAGTATTAGATTTGAAGGAAGGGTTTTGGCAGGTTCCTTTAGATGAAGCTCGTGCAAATTTATGTACTTTCAACTCTCCCTTTGGAAGATTCCGTTTCAATAGGATGCCATATGGAATTAATTTGGCACCAGAGGTCTTTCAGAAAAGAAATTAAAGATCTTTGGGGATAAACCAGGGGTGGAAATTTATATGGATGATATTATTGTCTCAGGCATTGATGAAGAACAACATATGATAAACTTTTGACTGAAGTGCTAGAAAGAGCTAGAAAATACAATGTAAAGTTGAATAGTGTGAAATTTCAATATAGAACAAATGAAGTAAAATATGTAGGACAAATCATATCTAAAGATGGCATCAAAATTGATCCAAAACATAAAGGCCACTGAAGAAATGCCAATTCCAAAGGATAAAACAGATGTTAGAAGGCTACTAGGAATGATGAATTGTGTATCTAAGTTTATACCTAATTTGTCCAAAATCACTTTCCCATTGAGAGCTATGACTAAGAAAAGTCAGGAATTCAAATGGGACTGGGAACATGAGAAGGCTTTAAACGAATTAAAATGTCATTTGAGCTCAACACCAGTTTTAAAAGTGTTTGACAGTTCAAAGAACATAATAATACAATGTGATAGCTCTAGAGATGGAATGGGTGCATGTCTCATACAAGAGGGACATCCAGTTTCATTTGCGTCAAGAGCATTGACTGAAATTGAACAAAACTTTGCACAAATAGAAAAGGAGTTGTTAGCCATAGTGTTTGCCTTCAAAAAATTCCATTATTTTGTTTAAGGCAGGAAAGTAACAGTGCAGTCAGATCATAAGCCGTTGGAGTCCATTGTGAGAATATCACTGCTTAAAGTCACAGCAAGGCTGCAGCATATGATACTAAAATTGATGAAATACACTTTTGTTGTGTGATATGTACGAGGCTATAAAATGTACATAGCCAATACACTATCTAAGGCATTTCTAAGTGATGGAAAGACCCAGAGTGACCCAGAGTTGCAGAATGTGATACACAGTGTGTCAAAATACCTACCAATGAGTAATGAGAGAAGGACACAATTTAGACGAGCCACCAAAGAGGATCAAGTACTAAAAGTAGTCATGGGATATTGTACAAAAGGGTGGCCTAAGTACTTTAAAGCTGAGAACAGGGATTTAAAGCAGTATTACAAATTATGAAATGACTTATACCTTGAGGATGGTCTGATATTCTTTGGTGACAAATTGGTGGTACCCAGGGATTTAAGGAAAGATATGTTACTGCTAAAAATTATGGGATATTGTACAAAAGGGTGGCCTAAGTACTTTAAAGCTGAGAACAGGGATTTAAAGCAGTATTACAAATTACGAAATGACTTATACCTTGAGGATGGTCTGATATTCTTTGGTGACAAATTGGTGGTACCCAGGGATTTAAGGAAAGATATGTTACTGCTAATACACGAGTCATACCTTGGAATGGAAAAAAGCAAACTAAGAGCAAGAGAAATTATGTACTGGCCCAGAATGAATTTTGAGATTGATCAAGTTGTATCTAAGTGTGAAGTGTGTGAGAGATTCCAATCTAGCAATACCAAAGAACCTTTAATTCCTCATGTAGCTCCTCAAAGACCATTTCAGAAAGTTGCTGTTGACCTTATGGAGTTTCAAAATGTCACTTATTTGGTCCTAACAGATTACTATTCAAAGTGGATAGAGGTCTGCAGTCTGAAAACAAAAACAACTCAAGAAGTGATAAGCAAATTAAAAGCTGTCTTTTTTAGATTTGGAGTTCCAGAAATTTTTGTTTCTGATAATAACCCTTTTAACAGTTGGGAGTTTAAGGCATTAGCTAAATCTTGGGATATTGAGTGCATATATTCAAGTCCAAGATATCCTAGGAGTAATGGCATGGCAGAGAAGGGAGTGCATATTGTGAAACAAATTTTCAAAAAGGCCCATGCGGACAACAGGAACTATTATGTTGGTCTGATGGAGTACCAAAATACACCAATAACAGGAATCATGCTCTCTCCTGCTCAGCTGGTTTTTGGTCGCCGACTCAGACTCAAATTGCTGATAAAGGCAAAACTATTAAATGCACAACTATTTGAAGATGTTGAAGAAAGATTAAGACAAAGACAACAAAAACAGAAGCATTACTATGATAAACGTTCTAAACCTCTTCCTTCATTAAAGGAAGGAGACAGTGTGCTTATAAGGAACTTATATAATGCTTCATGGGAGCCATCAACAGTTGTTGGAGTGGATTATAGTCCTAGGTCTTATACAGTTAAAAAGTCCAGTGGTGCTGTAGTGCGCAGAAACAGAATCCACTTAAGTCTTACAATCTAGCCCGGAATCTGCTATCAAGGGATTTCGAGACAGAAGAGCCCAGTGGTGAAACAAATGACAGCTTTACAAACCGGAGACAAGAGGAGAGTCAAACAGAGGTGTTGCTGTGGGCGGAAGCTGTACAACCTAAATTTTCAACGGGTGACAGTCTTCCTGTGTCATTAGAAGAGACTGGTGTGAACAGGTCAAGTCTTCCTGTGTCCTTAAAAGAAACTGGAGTGCTCAGACCAAAACGACAAACAAGACCACCAACTTATTTAAGACATTATGTGTTAAACTAGTTGTATATGTGAGTATTCTTGATTGTTTAGAAAGGAAAGGAGATGTAACATAATCAAGAATTACTGGGAACATGGGTTGTTGTGGCAACCAGGTTTATATGTTAATGGAGTTGTTTATTAGAAGTGAAGGAGGGTTGTTGTGTTGAAATTAAAGTTTATGTTCGAGATGGGACTTATTACTTAAAGTAAGTTCATTATATAATATTAAGGCTTAATATTTTGACAATACTGACTGCTGAACAAGAATTTTTTGTCATTCCTCTCCTCCATTTCTCCCACTCAAAAGCTTGGATTTTATCTTTTAATTGGGTTTATGGTAAATATAGCACATAAACGTGAAAGAATTCTTTGCAAAAATAATTTTTTTGAGGAGATTTTGTCCAACTTTAAATAAACATTTGGCTTGTGACATTTCAATTTGGCTACAACCCAGGCTAACACATTGATTTTCCTAGTGCTGCCCCCTGCAAAATAATGCTATATAATTGAAATTCCTTCTTCAACAGTCAGTACTACCTTCCTTGATTTACAACAGTCCTATTCTCTGGTACAATACATCAACACATCCATTTTCCATTGTTAGCTACATTGATGGGCCAGATCATTATAACCACCCGTCTGCACGAGTGGACACATCCCACAGTACACAGCAGTGATGTCCTCAACCACCACAAAATGTATCAATGTATCAGCATGGGCAGTGCATGTCAAATCACAAGTATGTAGATCATGTGATGGGAAAAAGGAAGGAATTGTCTTGATTTTGAGTAAGAAATAATTATCGACAGGAGGATGGCAGGGGCAGGAGTATCAATAACCATGGACATTGCTGACTGTTAAGTGCTGAAATGGAATGGTCCAAAGAGGAACTCTCATCCACCCTATCTACTGGAAATAGACGACTAGTCACTGCCACCCTTCTTGATCTACAAAACATACCACTTTCAAGTACAATACACCAACATGTCCATTTTCTGTTGTGTTAGCTGCACTCATGGGCCAGATCATAATGAACAAATCTGCCTCCATGAATGAACACATCCCACAGCATGTAACAGAGGAGTCACCAACCAGCGCAGAATATACAGATGACAGATTAAAAGTCCATGCAATAGGCAAAAGGAATTACTTGTTTTTCTTTGTTGTTTTTTAAAGCAAGGAATGGTTATTGGCATAAGTTGGGGGCAGCATTTCAGCAACTATAATGATTGATTGTTCAAGGGCCACCATAGTGAAGGTGAGATCACAATGGTCAAAAGAGGGGCACACATTCATCCAATGTGCCAGAGAGGGTAGACTACTACTGGTTTACAGCTGAGGTGAATGCCAGTTAGCTCACGCTGTCACAAACAAAAGACAACTCACAAACCCTAAATTAATGGCACATTACAACCAGAAAGCACACAGTAATGTTCTTGAGCACAAGATCCAGTGAATGTTTTTATGGATGGGCCTAAGGAGTTGATGGCCTGATTATCTTCCAGTGTTGACCAACCATAATTGACAGCTCCACCTGAAGTGCACACAGGAGCACTGTGACTGGTCATTGGATGAACGGAAAAGTAACCTGGTCCAATGTGTCCAGGTTCCAGCTCGAACATGCAAATGGATAAGTCTGTACTCGATATGGCAAAGGTGAACTTCTGCAACCAGACTGCACAGTTGGATGAAAACAGGCCAGCAGTGGTACTATGGCATGGAGAATGTTCTTGTGGACATCACTGGATCCTCTTATCCTCATTGAACACACCCTCACTGTCACATCCTTACCTAGGCATTGTTTATGAGAAACTGTTGCCCTACATGACAACTGTGTATTCAAAGAGCACTGGACTCTGCCAGCAAAACAACACCTCATGCCACAAGATCTGCATTGTGCACAAATTGTTTAAGGGATATAGCCAAACATTTTGTGTGTGCTCCCATGGCCACCCAATTCTTCTGAACTGAGTACCACTGAACATTTGTGAGATGCAGTGGAAAGTAGCATTTACTGGTTCATGCCAGTGTCTCACCTCACATAGAACTCTGGGACATCATTAGGCCCAGCTGGTATAGAATACATGGGGGTGCCTTCTGCAGTCTGGTGGAGTTTATGTCATACCAGATGCAAGCAGTTATCATGGCAAAGACTACTGGGTAAGAGGTCATAATGTTATGGCTTGTGAGTGTACTTAAAACAGTATGAAGTGATATCTCACTGATTAAGGTCAATCAGAACCTTACACAAATGACCAGTAAAAAGATATATCCTGTACAAGAGGTTCCATACAATTTGGTTTCGGCATAAAAGTATCTTACACAAGAATCAAATTTACAAAATGAATGTATAAACCTAAATATTCAGAATAATACCACATATTACCATATTTTCACTTACCTCAGTAGTCAGCCAAGGATGTTGGGCTATTAACTCATTCCAATCAGTGTCCTCCTTCACAACAGCAAAGCGACTTTTAATAGTAAAACCTGTTGTCAGAAATCTGTTCAGTAAATCCTTCCCAGTAGCTTCATGAATGGCTTTTGCAGACATGTTACGGCTTCAGCAGCTTAACAAAAAACAAATACAAAACAATTCACTCTTATCTTCAGAAATTATTGTTGACAATTACATCAGATAAAACTTCAAATAACATAAAAACATGTAACACATCTAATGGCATAGGTGATTTATGTATTATGTTAATAGTACCATAAACTAGTCACAAACATCCTCAATATTGAGTTATCTATCCAGATTTGATATCACTGAGTTGTTTCAAAAATTCATTTTATTATTCATATTTTAATACTATATGATTACAGATTGATTCATGAAAACTATACAAGATGTGAAACTGTTAATCAGCTGGTTACATGTAAAATATGGCTTATTTGACTGTCGACCTTGCCTACACATGGCATAGTCTGCTCTGACAAACGAAACTGACAGCTAAGTATTAGTACCATAGTTGTAACATAGGGATATGAGAAAAGGTAATCTCACACTCATGAATGATTCTCAAAGTTAACAAGCAAGTTCATTCTCAGATAGTCCCAAGCTTCAGTGACAAAAAGAGCATTTGATTGTAAAAACGTGTTACATTTTGTGAGACATAGATCCACAGAAGAATGGTGAAGGCATGGTGCAAACCTGTAGACAGAAACATCTACCTACCTCTATGGCAAATGTGTCCCAGCTGTCTAAACCAAGAAGACAAAAAATGTTAAAGAAGTGACACCAAAGACTTTTAAGATTTGATGTTGAACGCATGACTGGAAAACAAGTAACTGACTTGATGAAAACATGCTAATTCTTGGTGTTCAAATAAAAAAATCAAGGAAGACAACAGGGCTTGAGAACTTGGTTCTGGCTATATGCTGTTCTGTAGAGCAGTCAAGTATTTAGAGAAGTTGGGATTGTATTGTCAAGGGGGGATTTCAAACAAAGCAAAAGTGAAGAGAAGTAATTAGATTAGCCGGATGTATAAATTAAAATAAATGGAATATCATTAAGCCTTATTTTCTCCTTATGAGCCACACAACAGTTAAGATGAAATGTTACTTTGACGGACATGGACAGCGAAACAAAGGCAGGCAGAGAACAAATTTAGGTAAAAGGCTTTAGGGGTGGATAGTAGATGAAACTAGAATATTAGAGTTCATGACACTTGATTTGACACCAGATTTATTTTTAGTGAAGCACATTATTCATTGAGAATGCGAAAAGAATGTCAATGATAGTTAGTACAAAAAATCTCATAAAGTAAACTACTGTACATGTAATTTTAGGTTAAGTGGTAGCAGTCTAACACTAAGTGCTTATTTTAGACTTAGAAATGTAGAAACACAAAGAATAAAAAATATACGATGAGAAAAAGAAGAAGAAATGTCAGCTTTTAAAGCTGCTCCAAAAAGTAGAACTGAAAGAGTTAGAAAGTAATGCTTAACAATGGAGCAAGAGTGATGGTGAGAAAGATTTCCAGAATAATTTTGAGTTGGAAAAGTTTAGGGAAAATGAAGAAATGTTGATTCAAGTTCAGCAGAAATAAAAAAAAGTTACAAATATATGGACTTAAACACATGCATAGCAAGACTGAATATTCATGAGAGCAGCAAAAAGACTGATAATTACACAGGGTACAGTATCTGAACGGAATCTTCAAAATGAGTCAACCATAGGCACACCTATAACTTTTCATTGAGTATGCCTAAGGTTTACTTCCCTTGGTCTCACAAATAAGGGAATTGCTACTTGACTTTAAAAGCTAATTGTGCTTTTTTGAACAAAATCGGGATTAGAGGGAAATGCTATCCCACACTCACCAACCCGCTTGGCCAGCGTGGTGAGTTATGGCCACACCCCTCCAAAATGACTCCACAACTTAAATCTTGGCCCTCAGTCTCCAGCAGCTGGAATGTACCTGGCCAAGGCAGCGGCCAGTGCGACATGAAGGCAGAGGGTGCTAAGAATCACCGGAGGACCGGACTAGGCTGCCATCTGATGATGACCTTGGCTACGTATAATGGACGCTCCCTATCTTCTGATTCAAGGCTTCTTGAATTAGAAGAGGAACTACAAAGGATCAAGTGGGACATCATTGGGCTAAGTGAGGTAAGGAGAAAAGGAGAAGATCTCATTGAACTAAAAAATGGACATCTCTTCTACTATTGTGGGACAGATACTGGTAGAACTAGTGGTGTTGGATTTATAATAAACAAGAAACTGAAGGATAAAGTTGTAGAAGTTGAAAGTTCCTCTGACAGAGCTGCACGACTCGTTATCCAAATCTCGAGAAGATACAAGGCTCAGATTATTCAAACTTACGCACCCACCACAAGTCATCCTGAAGGAGAAATGGAAGAATTTTATGAGGAAATTAGACATCAAAATAATAAAGGTAAGCAGCACTTGAAGATAATTATGGGAGATTTCAATGCAAAAATAGGGCAACGACAACAGAATGAAACTTCAGTAGGTAAATTCGGTCACAGCAACAGAAACCAGCGTGGAAATACTCTCATTGAGTTTGCAGAGGCAGAAGGGTTTTTCATCTTGAACTTCTTTTTCAAGAAAAAGCCACACAAGAAATGGACATGGAGACATCCAAATGGGACGACAAGTGAAATTGATTTTATTATGTGTAACAAACAAATTCATCATAGAAGACTGCAGTGTGCTAAACAAGTTCAACACAGGTAGTGACCATAGATTGGTCAGATGTAAGATGCACCTCAACACTAAACTCGAACGTGTCAAGCTCATAAGACAAACAAAATGTATTGACATAACCAACCTTAAAAAAACACATAATACCTTCAAGTTGGAACTGAAGAACAGATTCTCTGCGTTAGAAGGCCTAACATCGGAAGAAGTGGATATTTCTGAAGTTAACAGAAAAGTAACCAAAACTCTTATGGAAACAGCAACAAAATTAGCTGGGTCTAAGAACAAGTTGCATGTGAACAAATTATCAGGAAAAACCAAAATGCTGATGCAAAAAAGAAGAGAGATGAGGACAACTAAAGAAGATGTGACTTCCAAAGTGGAATGTATAGAGCTATGCAAGACAGTATGAAAAAGTATCACTGAAGACATAAGGAAATTCAACTGTGAACTAGTGAGGAAAGCAATTGAAAACAACCAAAGCCTAAAGATAGCAAAGGGACATCTCAGTAAGGGAAGAAAACAGATTATGGCACTGAGAAAAGAATATGGTTCTGTAACAAGAAATAGAGGCGAAATTTTGACAAGAGTGAAAGATTTCTACTCCAAATTATATGAAAGGGATGATACGTGTACTCCAGACATCATGAAAGATACCAGTACCAGAGTTCTTCCAGTCCTCCCAGCAGAAGTTGCACATGCAATCAAAAACATGAAGTGGGGAATAGCTCCAGGAGAAGAAGGAATTACTGTAGGCATCATACAAGAACCAAGTGGAGAAATCAAAACAGTACTCGCCCAAATTTTCACTCGATGCCTTAATGAAGAGAAGATTCCTGAGGACTGGAACAATGCTACAATGATCCTGCTACATAAAAAATGTGACATTGAGGATCTCAGGAACTACAGACCTATCAGCCTCCTGTCAGTGGTTTATAAAATCTTCACTAAATTTCTTTCACACCATTTGAAGGTAACACTAGACATGGGTCAGCCGAGAGAACAAGCTGGTTTCAGGAGTGGCTGCAGCACAATAGATCATATTCACGTATTGAGAGAACTAATTGAAAGAGCGAGGGAATATGAACTTCCATTGTGCATGGCTTTTATCGATTATGAAAAAGCCTTTGATTCGGTGAATCCATCAGCAGTTACAAAAGCTCTGAAATCCTGCGGTATTGAAGATGCATACATTAATATTATTAATAACATCTATGAAAATGCAAGTGCAAAGATTCGGCTGTTTGAAAATACAACACACATAAAAATTGGAAAGGGAGTGAGACAAGGTGACACCATATCTCCGAAGCTCTTTAATGCCACATTGGAAAATGTCTTTCAATCACTGAACTGGGAAAACAAAGGGATAAAGATTAATGGAGATTATCTAACCCACCTTCGTTTTGCTGATGACGTAGTCATTTTTGCAACTACCCCATTAGAGCTGCAGAGTATGATCCAGGAACTTGCTGACAAGAGTAAAGAAGTGGGTTTAAAAATGAACTTTCAGAAGACAAAAGTGATGTTCAATGCTTTTACAAGAAATGAAAATTTATCGATCGATGGAGAAAAGCTGGAGATAACAGACACGTACGTTTATCTTGGACAGCAGATATCAAGTGAGGGTCACATTGATGAAGAAATTAATCGGCCTACAAAACTTGCCTGGAGAGCTTTTGGAAGAAACAGCATAATTTTCAAGAGCAATATGCCATTATGTCTTAAAAGAAAAGTGTTTGATCAATGTATCCTTCCAGTGCTTACATATGGTGCAGAGACATAGAAACGCTACAGCAACTCAAAGCGGCATGGAGAGGTGCATGTTTGGTGTAACCAGGAGAGATAAGAAGAAGAACTTGTGGATCCGAAAAATGACAAGAGTGGAAGACATCATGATCAGAGTTAAATCCCTGAAATGGCAATGGGCTGGACATACTGCCAGAAGGACAGACCATCGATGGACAGCCGAAATTTTAGATTGGATTCCAAGGGACAGGAAAAGACCCAGAAGAAGACCACATGGGAGAAGGGTGGACGGAATTCGAAAGTATGCAGGAGTGACATGGAGGAGACTGGCACAAGACAGACCGTTGTGGAGGAAACTTGGGGAGACCTTCATCCAGCAGTGGTTGATAATGGTTGACAATGATGATGATAATGATGGTATAGATGGATTATTACAATGTATGCACAAATAACCCAGAAATGCACACAAAAGTGTAGCTTATATAAAACAGAAAGACAAAAATGTATACAGAAACTTTTTCATTTATATAATAATTATTCTTAGGTGGAGCCAAGCTTTTACAACGAAAGACATCTTTGAAAGGAGATATTGCTCTTAAACTTGTCAACGGCTTCATTTGAATCAATAGATGAAGTGATTTCTTGTTCTACACACAGCAAGAGTAAGGCTTCTATAGTCAGTCTTGCTTAGATGTTGGTTTAGTTTATAATATTGAGTAAGTTTGGAAAATACACTTTCACGTGTATGGCTTGTCATTGGTATGGTCAAAAGGAAGAATACGCGGAAGATATTGTATCTGTCTTGTTTTTCCCAGCATGAACCATTTATTTGGTGTGACAGAACTCTCCCCTTTGGTGAGGTGGATTCCCTTCCAGAAGCATTATTTCTGCTGCTAACTTGCCACATGACAATTTCAGCACTTTAGCTCATTTTTCACATTCAGGTCCAAAGATGTTGACTGCTGAACAAAAATTTTAATTCTTGTTCAGCAGTAAGCATCTTTTTGACCTGGACATATCATAGAAACAGGCAGCTTTTATTTCATCTCCTTTTGTTTCATACCAAAATTGTGAGCTTGGAGATAATACCTTACGTCTCTTACTTGGAGGTATAACATCTCTCGTAACAACTGCACTGAATATTTCCTTAAATTCATCTGAGTTTGTTACATATATACAGCAATTAAAGCATTATACAGAGACTAAAAATGAAAGGACTTATTAAGTAGAATATTTTGGCCCACTTGTGAGATATATATATAAAAAAGTGTGTCATATTTAGGATGTAAATTTAAATCAAAAAGCCCCTCTTTTATGGGATTCTTTATTTTCAATATGATGCTTAACTCTAGTCACCTTCAAAAAAAAAAAAAAAAAGAACTATATCTTATCAAACATTCCATAACTTGCCAATTTTTTTTATGCATTTATTATTGCTTGAAAATAAAAACTTGCTTACTTTATATAGCAGTATATATATATATATATATACACTCAAACGTGGCAAGCTCACAAGACAAACAAATGTACTGACATAACCAACCTTAAAAAACACCATAATACCCTTTCAAGCAATGTGAAAGAACACCATAATGTTAGGCCTTATGGTGTTCTTACCCAATGTTAGGTCTTCAAAAGCAGATAATCTGTTCCAGTTAGAACTGGAACAGATTATCTGCTTTAGAAGGCTTAACATAGGAAGAAGTGGATATTTCTGAAGCTAACAGAGAACTCACCAAAGCTCTTATGAAAACAGCAACAAAAATAGGTGGTACTAAGAAAAAGTTACATATGAAGAAAATTTCAGAAAAAACAAAAATGTTGATGCAAAAGAGAAGGGAGATGAGGACAAATAAAGACGTAACTTCCAACGTGGAATATATACAACTATGCAAGACAATGCAAAAAGGTATCACTGAAGACATAAGGAAATTCAATTGTGAACTAGTAAGGAAAGCAATTGAAAACAACCAGATCCTAAAGAGAGCAAAAGGACATCTCAGTAAGGGAAGAAAACAGATTATGGCTATGAGAAAAAAAGATGGTACTGTAACAAGAAATAGAAGCGAAATTTTGACAAGGGTGAAAGATTGCTATTCAAAACTACATGAAAGGGATGATACATCTATTCCAGACATTACGTCAGGTACCAGAGCCAAAGTCCCTCCAATCCTCCCTGCAGAAGTTACATATGCAATTAAGAACATGAAGCGGGAAATAGCTCCAGGAGAAGATGGAATTACCATTGTCATCATACAAGAAGCAAGTGGAGAAATTGAAACTACACTCGTCCAAGTTTTCACCAGATGTCTTAATGAAGGGAAGATTCCTGAGGATTGGAACAATGCTACAATGATCTTGCTCCATAAAAAAGGTGATGTTGAGGATCTCAGGAGCTACAGGCCCATCAGCCTCCTATCAATGGTTTATAAAATCTTCACTAAGGTTCTACACTAGACATGGCCCAACCAAGAGAACAAGCTGGATTCAGGAGTGGCTACAGCACTATAGATCATATCCATGTACTGAGAGAACTAATTGAAAGAACAAGAGAATATGAACTCCCATTATGCATGGCTTTTATTGACTATGAAAAGGCTTTCGATTCCATGAAACTATCAGCAGTAACAATGGCTTTGAAATCCTGCGGTATTGAAGATGCATACATTAGCATTATTAATAACATCTTTGAAAATGCAAGTGCAAAGGTTCGGATATTTGAGGATACAGCACAAATAAAAATTGGAAAGAAAGTGAGACAAGGTGGCACCATATCTCCCAAGCTCTTTAATGCCACATTGCAAAATGTCTTTCAATCATTGAACTGGGAAAACAAAGGGATAAAGATTAATGGAGATTAATTAACTCACCTTTGTCTTGCTGATGATGTAGTCATCTTTGCAACTACCCCTTCAGAGCTGCAGGGTATGATCCAAGAACTTGCTGACAAGAGTAAAGAAGTGGAATTAAAAATGAACTTTCAGAAGACAAAAGCGATGTACAATGCTTTTACAAGAAACAAAAATTTATTGATTGATGGAGAAAAGCTTGAGACAACCGATTCCTACATTTATCTTGGGCAGCAGATATCAAGTGAGGGTCACATTGATGAAGAAATTAATCGACGTATGAAACTTGGATGGAGAGCTTTTGGAAGAAACAGTACAATTTTTAAGAGCAGTATGCCATTATGTCTCAAAAGAAAAGTGTTTAATCAATGCATCCTGCCAGTGCTCGTGTATGGAGCAGAGACATGGACCTTAACTAAAAAAAGATATACAAAGACTGCAGACAACTAAAAGCAGCATGGAGAGATGCATGCTTGGTGTAATAAGGAAAATGACAGGAGTGGGCGACATCACGACCAGAGTGAAATCACTGAAATGGCAATGGGCTGGACATGTTGCCAAAAGAATGGATCACCGATGGACAACCGAAATTTTAGACTGGATTCCGAGGGACAGGAAAAGACCCAGAAGAAGACCCCATGAGAGATGGAAGGATGAAAATCGAAAGTATGCTGGAGTGCAGAGAGACAGGCCCAAGACAATTGTGGAAGAAATTTGGGGAGACCTTCATCCAGCAGTGGATTGATAATGGTTGATGTTGATGATATAAATTAGTTTTCTTGTGTCATAGATCAGCCAGGAACTTAAACTATGTTGGTGCACTTTTGATTTTTCATGACTCTGAAAAAAATCATGAGCTATATGCCAATTTTTGAAACTTCACTTAACGCTGGACCAAAAAGTCCTTTCATTCGTGGGACATCCCAGGCAAAAATTCTACAGTAAAAACAAAAAGCTGGCTACATTGCATTCCAACCACTCATATTTTTCATATCTGCTAGCTTGAAAAGCTGTTTTCCATTATTCAGTTCCAGGGAGAAAAAATGGTAAGGACCTCTTCTCACTTTACTTCCATTTTCATCTCATAAATTGGTACTGGATATACAGAGTCACTAGAATCTGCTCATACTACTACTGGCTCACCCAGTTTTGGCTTAGTTTTTCAGCAAGAAGGAATGTTACTTGAAAGTTAATGAATATATTTGCCTTTTAAACTACTGGAGGCACCATTACTAACATTAGGTTAGTTTTCAACTGCATTCCTTTCTCTACATTTGACTAAAAAGCAAACCATTAGGTTGTTTCTCAAAAGCAACACAAATTCACACTCACACATACACAAGTTCACAGAAACATCCAACACAAGCTACGATATACACAAGTCCACACACAGAAAAATTCATGACACTGTGTAGCTCGAAGATTGCATATAAAAATACAGAATAACTGATAAGAATTCACAACAGCACATGTACATCATAAATCAAAGATTAAGAGGCCGTGACCACTGACTGAATCAGTGTTAGTCAAAACAAAGGGACATTACATGGGTGAGAGGGATTATTACACTCAACTGCATCCAAACTGCATCCAACTCCATGAATTGAGCTTTTATTGAAGCTATTGGTGAAATAAAAAAACCTTTCTGTCTCTTAAGTCTGCACTTCTCATATCACCAACAATTATGTGCAATATGAATCAACCTAAAGAAAACGCACTACATGCAGTACAACTGAGAAAGTAAGGCAAACACTGAGCCACCAAAAATGACAGAACTAGAAATGAGAGGAAAATAGCAACAATTTCATTCTATGAATCCTCAAGAAGTATGACTGCAAAGGTAGAGCCATCTGTTAGGAAGGAACAAAGGTATATGGAACACAGAGTTACAAACATGGAACTACCAGATAAATGGAGCACAGAAATGCTTAAGATGATATAAAATGTTTAAATAACAAGAAGGAAAAATATTCTAAAAGATCATATCAACCAAAAGTTCATAGAAAAAGTAAATCCAAAAATTCATTACTTTTCCAAATAGTTGCTTGTGCTTATGTCATCATTCTAAAACAAAAACTGCTTGATGCATTTTGATACCTTTTGGGACATTAGAAGCACAGTGGTTTTCGCAGAAATTCGATGTTCTGTGTTTGTCCATTATTTCTGAGTGTTGTGAAACTTTTTTAACCCTAGAATACTAGGATGTGTTTATTGCCTACCCATACAACACAAAACGTTTCAGATATGTATCAGTAACATTACAATCTCTCATTTCCGTTACACTTTCAGAGATATCTTACAATTACGTTTCAGAAACATCTATTTTGGAACATAACTCTTTGTACATTACGGTTATGTTAAAAATAGCATTCACCGATACTGCTGTTTTGTAGTTTGCATTGTACATAATTGCTACCTTGATGTTACATTACGGCGATATTTAAGATTTTTTATTTGGCAACGGCGTAGATGCGCATGCGCATTTATGCCATTTCCTCGAAGCACTCTCGTAGTCGTTCCATGTGCTACTGGGATATTCTTTGGTGATATTGTCGTACTCGAGTTAGCTGGGTGTAGGAGAACTAGCCACCAGGAAGTGGCCACAAAAATTTTAAGGGGCCATATAAAAATTGCATTTTTGACAGCTTCGTGTCCACAACCCCCTGAGATTGGTTATGTGAGTCATATAAAGTTTCCATAATTTCATCTTTTCTTAATTGCAATTATTAATGTAATTTTTTATAAAAAATGTTTGTGATCTACAACTCAACAAAACATTTCAGGTTTTACAAACTACAAGTCTGCAAATTATCTGAGGGCATGTGCTGACTCAGAAAAACCGTCAAGGGGGAAGGGGTTGGTTGGTTGGTTGATAGATTTTAATGGCGCAAGGGCCATGGTTGGCCAAAGAGCGCCAAACAAAAGACATCAAAAGAGAACAAAATCAATAAAACACGTACACAAGGTTAAAAACAGGATGAAGCGGTAAAAGTGAAAGATGGAAATGAATACGGTAAAACTAGATGAGGTTAAAAAAGTCAATTTCCTTAAAAAGGAGAACACTGCGGTCAGGTCGCAGTCCTCACCAATGAGAGTCTGCAGCGTAGCTGCTCCGTCGTCCAACAAATGAGAATGAAAATAACGAAAACGATGATCACAAAAACGAACACAAGAACACAAAACATGAAGGACGGTGAGACGACAGTGGCACGCCACACACATCGGGGCACTGTCGCCACACAGCAAAAAGCGGTGAGTAAAACGACAGTGCCCAATGCGGAGCCGCGCAAGAACAACTTCCTCACGACGGTTCTTCCGCAAACTAGACTTCCATAGTCCGATCTGTGGTTTGATGGCATAGAGTTTATTGCTGCCCTGCCGAGACCACAGGGACTACCACTCATCCAAAACAATTTTCCGGATCAAAGGGCGAAAATCTTGGAAAGACAGTGGCAGCCGAGCTGGCGACATGGAGGAAACAGACCTGGCACATAGATCTGTCAGCTCTCTACCCCGGATCCCAACATGGCCAGGAACCCAACAGAATCGGACCAGGAATCCAGCACCTTTAAAAGTTCAAAGAAGACGACGGACATCACGGATGACCGGTGAGTCCGTGTCCTCTGGAGAAGATAGGACTTGGATGACGGACTGGGAATCGGAGCAAATCATAGCGCGACGATGAGATCTAGACTGTATGTGACACAAAGCATGGTGGAACGCACGCATCTCTGCCGAAAAGACGGTGGATTCAGGCGGAAGCCTCTCAGCATGGGAGGCATCGCCACACACGAAAGCGGATCCAACAACCTCACCGGATTTCGACCCGTCAGTAAATACAGGCACGAAATCCGGGAAGAGAGACTGTTTCTCGGCAAAGAGCTGCTGGTACACCAGAGCAGGAGTGGAAGACTTTGGCCACACACAAAGGGAAAGGTCAGCCGTTGCTTGAACCGGATGCCAAGGCGGTTCATTGTAGAACCGGGTCAAACCAATCCTTGACAAGTCTAGACCAGCTTCGCGCACTAAGTTCGACAACCAAATCCCAAACGTCGGAACACAGGAAGGCCGGTGTGAGAACAGGCAGACACATTGCCGTTGGAAAATGGAACCATGCAGTGGATGATCAGGAAGAGACTTCAACTTGGTGAAAAATTGAAGAGACAGCTGCTTACGTCAGATGCACAATGGCGGTTCATGGGCCTCGACATACAGGCTATGCATGGGAGAGGTACGGAAAGCACCAGTGCATAGTCGCAGAGCTTGGTGATGGACAGGATCCAGAGGCTGTAACACGGAAGGACGTGCCGAACCGTACGTTATGCAACCGAAGTCTAACTTTGACCGAATCAGAGAATGGTAAATGCGAAGCAGTGAGCACCTGTCAGCCCCCCAAGATGTTCGAGAGAGGACCTTCAGGATACTCAATGACTTTGTGCACTTCACCTTCAAAGACTGGATGTGAGGCCGGAAGGTGAGTGCTCGGTCAAAAGTTAGCCCAAGGAACTTGACTTCTGACACCACAGAGATGGTAGAGCACCCCAGACGGAGGTTGGGGTCTGGGTGAAGACCCCGTTTGCGGCAAAAATGCACGCAAACGGTCTTCTGCGTCGAGAAGCCAAATCCATTATGGGAGGCCCAGATAGAGATCTTCGTAATGGCCGACTGCAGCTGCCTCTCAATGGTGCGCATGTTGACAGATGCGCAAGAGATCTGCAGATCATCCACGTACATGGAGCCACGAACCGTCGGAGGAAGTAGAGTGAAAATATGATTAACACGAAGGATGAACAATGTCACAGAAAGAATGGAGC
The DNA here is from genome assembly GCA_039090855.1 of Macrothele yani. NCBI lineage: Eukaryota > Metazoa > Arthropoda > Arachnida > Araneae > Macrothelidae > Macrothele > Macrothele yani. The sequence continues at coordinate 99,856,293 of CM076996.1, read as the reverse complement.
CTTGAGGGACACCCTGCTCTTGTGGGTATAACGCAGAGAGGGTCGATCCGACGCGCACACGGAACATCCGGTTCTGGAGAAATCTGGCAATGAAGGTAGGCAAATTTCCCCGCAATCCGCAGTCACGCAGATCACAGAGAATGCCGTATCTCCAGATTCGATCGTAGGCCTTTTCCATGTCGAAGAACACAGAGACCATGTGCTGACGCCAGATAAACGTCTCCCTGACAGATGTCTCAAGGCGAAGATGATGATCTGAGGTGGATCGGAATTTCCGAAATCCACTCTGGTGAGGTGAAAAACGGTGACGCGATTCCAAATAAAAAACCAAACGAAAATTGATGATGCACTCTAGGACTTTGCAGAGGCAGCTCGTCATAGCAATTGGTCGGTAGTTCAACGGGTTAGCGGGATCTTTACCCGGTTTGAGAACAGGAACGACAATGGCAGTGCGTCAAGATTCGGGAAAGTCATGCTCGTGCCAGATCCTGTTAAACAGGACTAGCAGACATTCAAGAAAGGATGGAGAAAGGTGCTTCAGCATTTCATAATGGATGTTATCCGGTCCGATGCAGGGCAATCTTCAGTTCGACGGCAGTCAGCGGGCCGTTATAATCGTCAGCGGAAAACGGTCCAAAGGAAACATTGGACCGTTCAAGCCGCGGCTGTAACTGCCGGAACGAAGCAGGGTAATTGCTGCTGCTGGACACCGAAGAAAATGCGGCGCCCAGACAGTCAGCAACACCCTGAGCGTCAGCAACCGTTCCCCCATCACTCTCGAGAATGGAGATTTCCCCAGAAGGGTACTTACCCTGAATCTTGCGGATCCTGTCCCAAACAATCTTAGAGCTGGTAGTGGTGTTAATCCCGGATACGTAGCGTATCCAAGATTCCCATTGACTACGACGACGTACCAATTGCGCGTAAGATTTGGCATTCTTGAAAGCAAGTAGGTTCGCGTCGGTGGGGTACCGACGAAACCTACCCCAAGCTCGATGTTGGGCCTGACGAGCTGCCTTGCAAGCGGAATTCTACCAAGGTCGCTGGCAACGTGGAAATTTAGTCGAAGTCTTAGGGATGGTAAAGTCTGCCGCTTGCACAATACAATCCGTTACCGCGGCAACAGCTTCATCGATCGTACCCGAGGTCACCATGTCTGGAGTAATGGTCACTGAAGCCGTGAATGAGTCCCACTTGGCTCGATTGATAGCCCATCTAGCAGGGCAAGTAGGATGACGGTACCAGTCACCTGCTAGACGGAGAAAGATGGGAAAGTGGTCACTGCCAAGGGGATCATCAGACACGCTCCAGGACCAGTCAGGATATAACGATGGCGAACTCAAGGACAAATCAATGGCTGAGTACGAGCGGGTGGGTTCATGAAAATAAGTGACTGCCCCGGTGTTGTGGAGACAGAGGGACATGTTGGAGAGAAGGGACTCAACAACCCGACCCCTGGAGTCACGAGAGCTAGAACCCCACAACGGATTGTGTGCATTAAAATCTCCGAGGATGAAGAAAGGAGGCGGCAACTGGGCGACTAAATCTTCCAGATCTGAAAGGCTCACGGCTTCAGCCGGAGGCAGGTAGATGGAACAGACAGTCTCACTGCCACTGCCTGCAAACTCGTCCGAAGGGCAATCGCAGTGACAGGAACACCATGAGGAACAACAACAGCCACTCCTCCGCAGGCGATAACACCGTCCTCATGATCCTTGCGGAAAACAGAAAATCGCCGCAGCGGAAGAGCGTCCGTTGGGCGAAGCTTTGTCTCCTGGAGGCAAACGCACACAGGTGTGTGCGAAGACAGTAAGCCCTTCAGATCATCAATTCGTGGTCGCAGACCTTGGCAATTCCACTGAAGGAGCGTAGCCATAAAGAAAAATAAAAGGAAAGGATGAAAAATGAAAAAGACAGACGACTAGAAGGTCTCCGAGTCGTCCATCAGCTCCTGACCATCTGCAATGTCCGGAGGTAACACAGGGCTGTGCTTACTCACACAGGGCTGAGCTACCGGGGGTTTTGGTGGTTTTGCCCTGCTCTGTTTCTGGGGGGGGAGGATCTGAGTTTCCCCTTTTCCGGCTTCTTCCGAGTTGCGCCCGGGAACTGGGTCCCAGTGCTGGCAGAGGATGTTTTCTGAACAGAGGATGTTTTAGGCGTCGATGTTGAAGGCGCCTTAGATTCAATGCGGCGAGACTTGAGTGCCTCCAATCCGGCAGCAACGATGTCCTGAAAATCATAAAGACACCGCGCTGGGATGGTCACCTCAGTCTGCACCGCAACAGTAGCCTTCTGGACCACAACCTATGCATAGGAGCGCCGGCCTGGTGGTAGAGGAGCTATCCGCCGTCTGGCTTCAGGATAAGACAGATGTTCAGTCGTCTTCAGGCGTTGGATAGCCTGCTCCTCGATCCACTTTGGGCACTGCTTAGAAAAAGCCGGGTGAGATCCCTCGCAATTGACACAGTGATCCGAGTCAGCGGAGCAGTCCGCCAAAGAGTGTTCAGGCGACCCACGGCGCCCACACTTTGCTACATTACGGCAAGACTGCTGGGAGTGACCGTAATGCTGGCACTTGAAACATCTCAAGGGGTTCGGGATGTATGGTCGAACATCGAGACGCAAGTACCCCACCTTGATGGAAGTTGGCAGGGTAGGGGAGTCAAATGTGAGCACGATGTTCCGGGAGGGAATAGACTTCCCATCCCGCCGGAAAAGAATATGCCGAACCCCAGTGACATGTTGTTCCCCAAGTTCTTCCAGCAATTCCTCATCGCTGCACTCCAGCAGGTCGCGGGAGGTGATAACACCGCAAGAGGAATTGAGGAAACCATGGGGAGATATTTGTACTGGAACGTCCAGCAGAACGGTCGTCTCCAGCAAGGTGGCACTGTGGCATGGATTTGATGTCTCCACAAGAAGATCCCCTGACAGGAGCTTCTTAACACTCTTTGGTGAGCCCGCAATGGCCTGAAGAGGCTTATTAATCCAGAAAGGACTCTTCGAACTGAGGGATTGTGCAGGATCAACAGAATGAATTAGAAGAAACAGAGCATTGCAGTTGGAACTGAGTAGTTTCTTAGTGGAGGAGGGTGTCCCATCCTCCACATGGCACTTCAAAGGTACAGCTTGGGAAACACATTGGTTCGCCATGAGGGAGAAAAAGATTCGTCCGCCAACCTCCCTACCCACTACCGAGCCCAACAAGGGAGAGCCGGAGGTCCGCAAGCCCAAGCGGACGCAGGACACGGCTCTAGGGATAGCCAGCGGATATAGCAAGTTGATAGGGCAGACATGCACTCGGCGTGCACCCAGACTTTCCCATACCTGGGGAACACCCCTTTGGCATGCCCACCCTACCCCCAAACTCACCCTGCCGAACAGAACGACAAGCCGCTAGAAGTCTGGACATCACTCGGCCACAGACTTCCTGACTAGGAGTGGGTTAGCTCCCGTTTAAGGTGAAGCAGAGGGCAAAGAGGAGTGTTGGCATCTGGAGACAACTACAACCCGGCCCCCAGATACCTCAGCCTCCAGCATCTTCTTTTCCACCTGTACGGGTCACCGCACACGGCAAACAGGCAGGTAGGTCTAAGCTAACCAGCTCCGGAAAAACAGAAAATGTAACATAAAAGAGAAAAGACAGGGAAGGGAACGAGGAACAAAACCCGGAGCTGGCGCCTCATCACAACCTCAGCAGCCTACAACTGAGGCAGGTACATGTCAATATACGAACTAAAGACGAAAAAGCAAAATGATAAGAGAAAATCGGCTCGGGCCGTGGTGACGCCATCCCCCATCAGCTGGATGAACAGCTGTCCCTTCGGTGATGGTATCGTTCAAGAGTAAACGAAATGTACTTCGTCACAAGGTGAGCTCGGGCCGTGGGGGCGCCGCTCCCCAAATAACTGGAAAACCAGTTATCCCCGTGCAGGGGAGGGGGAGGGGTGGTGGTAATACCAAAAGTGTAAAATATAAAGAATTTCTGGTCCGAACGGGAATTTTCAGCATTTACAAGCTACAATTCAACAAATTATCTGAGGCATGTGCTGCCTCAGGAAACCAGTCGGGGGGGGGACACCAAAAGTATAAAATATAAAGAATTTCTGCCTGTTGGGAGGGAAGAGGGTAATATCCAAAAGTGTAAAATATAAAGAATTTCAGGCCTGATCGGGAGATTTTTAGCATTTACAACCTACAAGTCAACATACAAATTATCTGAGTGCATGTGCTGCCTCAGGAAACGTGGGGGGGGGATAATACCTAAAATATAAAACAAAGTATTTCTGGTTGAAAATGCTGATAAATTTCCTGATTGGACGAGACATTCTTTATATTCTACACTTTTGGTACCCCCCCCCCTCCCAGGACAGGGTTCCTGGGTAGGCACATGCCTTCAGATAATTTGTTGAGTTCTAGCTTGTAAACGCTGAAAAATCCCGATCGAGTCAGAAATTCTTTAAATTTCATATTTTAGGTTTTAAGCACCCACCCCCATAAGTTTCCTGGGTTTGCACATACCCACAGAGAATTTGTTTAGTTGTAGTTTTTTTTTTTTTTTATTGGAGGTTTAACGACCACCATGAGCAACTCAATGGGCTATAAGCAGTCGCCCGTCCCTAATTTAGGGTCACTGGTTCCAGGGAAGGGAGAGAGCCAGTGCCGTAAGACAAACACAACATCCATGCCTCACCGGGATTCGAACCCGGACCCCGTTCGGACGAATGATCAGAGGCCATCGCTTAGACCACTGCGCCACCGGGGCGACTTAGTTGTAGTTTATAAACCTTGAAAAATATCGTAAATAAGAAAATATAAAATTACGGAAATGTTATATGTATGTGTCAAATAACCAATCTCAGGAGACGTAGAAACGGGGCAGTCCAGAACGCAATTTTTTTATTTTTTGTGGGCAGTTCTCCGGTGGCCACTTCTTTGACGGTCAGTTCTTCGGTGGCCAGTTCTCTGCTTTGTGTTTGACCCGAAAATCATGGAAATGTCTAAATTTCTTACTGGAAATGAAATATAAAAAAATATTTTATGAACAATAGTTGCTCAAATAGTGGGGAATATAGCCACACGAAATGTGTTTATGCAGAACAATTTAATGGCACTGAAATTCCAATGTGTCCAGTTCTCCGGTGGCCACTTCTGCATACCTGGAGTTAGCTAGTTAGTGTACACTAGTGTCCGTCCTTTAGTTTTGCACACCAGTGTATAATATCTTAGTACGTTTGTTGGTTTTGAATCAGAAAAAAAAGTCTCAATAAAAGTAGTTTTTAGTTTGTAAAGGTAAAAAAAATAATAATGTTGATAAATTGAAAAGTTTAACGACTACGCAAGTTTTGAAAAAAAAAAAGAGTGAGATATGCATTAAAAGGTACATTTCTCGTTGATTAATCATGAAGAAATTTAAGTCATCCTACGGAAAAATAAAATGATCTATGGAAAAAGAGATAATGTATTTCTATTAAATAATGTATTCGCAAAGCATTTAGAAAAAATAGATTAAGATATGCATTAAACGGTACATTTCATTGATTAATCATGAAGAAATTTAAGTCATCCTACAGAAAAATAAAATGATCCGTGGAAAAAATAATGCATTTCTATTAAACAACGTATTCGCAAAGCACTGGCCTTCTCGTTAGTTCCTGCAGAACGCTGTAATTGCGAGGCGTCCCATGGTCGAGTGAGATAATGCATCTGCCTAGAAACCCGCTGGACAGAGGTTTGAACCTGGCGTGACTTCGAGGATTTGTATTTCCTTGGAAAGAAAATTTCCCTAGTGTTGTGACATTACACCGTAAAATTTCTTGATGGGAGAAAACAAAAAGGCGTACAAAAGATTTCAGTGAGACCATGTGGGGAGGTATAATAAAAAAAAATTGGCGAGCAAAACATGCTCGGTAGGACCACGTGGCACACAAAATGTTATGGTTGAACACAAAGAGAAAATGGCGGACAAAAGATGGTCGGGAAGATCATGTGGAAAAACAATGGCTGTGACTGACATCATGATTGGCCAGGAATCGACCACATGCGTCCTTGAGGCAGCACGTGGACGGGTTTCTTTTCACAGAAACCCCCTATTATCACGTAACAGTAATGTAACGAGGTTACAAATATCTTTCAAACACGTAACAGTAACATGAAGTTGGTATCTTGAAGTTACAAAGATCTTTCACTGTAACGTATCAGTTATGTTTCAAAGTTATGTAACGTTTGCGGACATTTTGACGTAACCGTAAGATTCCTGAAACATTACTGTTACATTGTGCAACGTATCTGAAAAGTCTCAATGTTTAAGTGTTACGTACCTGTAACATATACAAAATATTCTATGCTGTGTGGGTACGATTACTAGGATGGGGGGAATTTCATCCATATAGTTTTCTTTTAATTTTATGAACTCTAAAACTTTTGCCAAAATTTTGTAGGCATGTGAAAAGCAGTTTTATATCATACAAATTTGTTTCAGGGTAAAATAACATTTTACTCTCAATTTTTTTTTATTATGAACATAAATGCAGTTCACCATTTTTATCTTTTCATTAAAAATTGAAAAAAAATTGGTTGTATGCAATTAAATTTACTATCTTTACTTTTGATAAGAACAAGGTATGAAGAATAGTTGAAATATTACAAAATAAAGGTGCTAAGTGCCATGGACAATTTTCCTTACAATTTTTACATGCAGTTTCTCAATGTTCACTAAACATTGCTGGGTGAATTATCACCCATCCTAGTGTTTTAGGGTTAATGAACAATAGGAGACTGAAGTTCATTTTTTCCTGCTCAAATTCCAGCCTTCTACTGCTCAAAAAAAGAAAAGAAAAAAGAATAGACAGTTCCACAATGCACTCAAAAATAATGGACAAATGCAGACCACAGACTTTCACAAAAAATCAATTGTCTTCTAAACTATTGCAGTCACCATTACTCAAGAACCTTCTCATTCATAGTTCATCATCCACCCTAGAACACACATCAAATCCAGGTTAGAAATATTAAAAAAAAAAAAGGGGGGGGGGGCATTATACACTATCTACCAACAAGTAATTAGACACCCCTGCAATCGACGATATCTGCGGTCCTGATAAACGTCACGGCCGCCGCCGTTAAATATCGTGTGGGAAACAACAACGCAACCCGTCGCATGCAAGATGCCACACAGTTCGGAGCTCTCTGATTTCGAGAAAGGTGTAATCGTCGGGTATCACAGAAATGGCCGATCCATACGTGACATATCCAGCGAGTTGAAGTACCCAAAATCGACAGTGGCCTACATGATTGGCAAGTGGAAGATGAGAGGTGACTGTTGGAATGTGCCCCGACTCGGCAGACCCACAAAACTGGGAGTTACAGACCGACGGGTGCTGGCCAGAGAAATTCGGAAGAACAGCACCAAATCGATGAGCCACATCCGCGAGGAGTTTCAACAGGCATCCGGTAGTGTTCTTTCGATGAATGCCATCCGTAAGGAAGCCTATCTGCTCGGTTATCATGGACGTACTGCAGCCCACAAGCCTTTGATCACCAAGTCCAATAGCGCTGCTCGGCTAACGTGGTGCAAAGAACGTCGACAGTGGACCGTTGAACAGTGGAAACAGGTTCTCTGGAGCGACGAATCAAGGTTCACCCTCTACCGTTCGGATGGCAGGGTCTGGGTTTGACTTCTGCCTGGAGAACGCCTCCTGCCAGAATGTATTGTGCCAACTGTGAAGTTCGGCGGCGGTGGAATTAGGCTATGGGGGTGTTTCTCCTGGTATGGCACGGGACCCTTGGTCGCAATTCCTGGTAGACTCAACGCCTGAGACATACTGCACCATTTTGGATGACCATGCGCTTCCTACGTTGTGGCAGTTTTACGGGGTGGACCCATGTTACTTTCAAGATGACAATGCCACCTGTCATGTTGCGAGGTCCACCATAGCTGGGTATGGTGACAATGGGGTTAATTGAATGGACTGGCCTGCGCAGAGCCCGGACGTTAACCCTATCGAGCACCTCTGGGACGAGTTGGAGCGTCGACTTAAGGGGTGGCCCCACTGTCCGAAATCGGTGAAGGAACTGACCTGTCTTCTCCAAGCCGAGTGGAAGAAAATACCTCTAGCCGTCGTACAATGCCTGGTTGAGAGTATGCCCCGGAGGGTCGCAGCTGTAATCGCCGCTGTGGAGGCTCCACCAACTATTTGAGGTGAATAAACTTCGTTTTCCTTTGCTATCACAGGTGTCCAATTACTTGTTGGTAGATAGTGTATGTATTCAAATTCGTGTTAATGCACTTCAGTTGCTTGGAAATATTTTGACCTAGATAGCATAATGCTAAAGTATACTCTTGATTATCTGGGTACAGATTATCAAATTTCCATGCAAGATTTCATTCACAAAATAATACACTATGATGATACACAAACTATAAAAGCAGATACATCCATCCCTGTGTGACTCACATGGGTAACTGACATTTCTTAAGGATTATCAAATTTCTTTAGGTATCTGTGATATCTACAAACCCATCTTCCTCTTTGACACAGTACTGGATGTTATATATGGAGTGTTTCAGGTGAGTTCCAATGTAAAATCAATAGCACCTGCTCTACCATGGAGGAAAATTTTAAATGTAGATTATGATTCATTTGGGTTCAAATGAAGAAACATGTAAAATGTCCAAAATAATGAACTGAAAACATTTTTAAAATGTCAACAAGTTAAAGGTTACAGTCATGGTAAGTGGCTGCAATTTGTTTCACATGAACCACGATCACAGTACCATAGGAGTGATGCAGATGTCATTTACCACTGCTGTGAATCAACCTTAAGAGGATGAGAGTGAAGAAATTAATAAGTTCATCAACCACAACACTACCCTGTGTTGACACTTTAGGCAAAAATTACAGATTATCTGATTAAATGATGAACACCTTGTTATTTGCATTTTTAAAAACACCCACATGCAAAAATAAATAGACTTGCATTATTTCCATTACCTCGGGTAATCAAGAGTACACTGGAATAAACTCAGATGGAAACTGGTAGAAGGTCCAATTGAATTTGTTACTGTTGTTTTTGACTAAATGGTATAAAGTCAAAGACACCTAAAACATTTTTCAGACAAATTTAACATGCTTAAAGGATTCTAAACTTGTAAGCAAAAAAAATGTGTGAATGCACATACACTTTACCCTACATTCTTTGTAGGAATATCGCTATTTTTTAACACATTTATGTTAATTCAAGATATGAATTTCGTGTACCTCATTTTTTATATTATGAAATATATATTCTTTATAGAAGGATCTATTATTTAATAATTTATAAAACAAAATGGTTCAATTGAAGCGCCATGACTATTCACTTGTAAAGTTTTCTGAAGTGCTTGCTACATAGATATAGCTGATGGCTTCCTATACCCAAATATTGATCTTGTGCAATTACCATCAGCACAGGAAATTTAGTATGAATTTCTACGTTTTTATCAAAAAACTTTTTGTAAAGCATACTTTTGTCTTTTCTTCATGTTCTATTTCAAAACACAGAACAGATTAAGATCAAGATTTCATACATAATTTGAGCTGCTGGTTCATACTGATAGTGCAAACACATTTTCCATTTGAAGTCTTTGCCATTTGATTAGACAAAGATTCAGCCTTCATGTCATATTTAAAACAATGATTTTTATCATTTTCTCGGAAAATAAAAAGGCTCATTTGTTTTTGAAAACATAATTTGCAGGATAAACTGAATTTACCTTGATTTTTTTTTTAATTTTGGTATTTACACAAAATTAGGGTTCAATTTTAAATGAGCAAGACCTTCAACAAAAAAATAAAAGAATGCCACCAAATTCTCGGACGTAATAAGATCACCTTTCAACGAAAAGTTTGAAAAATTTTTAAGCCATTGAGCTATATAAAGTAATATTACCTAGGCTTTTTTTTCTTCTTAATTTATTTCACGTTTGAATACTACGTCATACCAAATTCGAACATGCACCAATACCAAAACTGTGCCTATTGAACATGGAAAAATATGCGGGTGATATTGTTTACATTTAAAGCCACCCATGGAAGAACAGTCAGTGGCAGTTCCAGGCCAGGGCCGGGGGTGCCCCCTCCGATATAACTGGATTTTTTATTTTTTGAAATTACATATTCACTTTAATTACCGGCACATGCAGAAATCTGTGCCCCAGCCCCCAATTTTTTTTTTTTTTTTTTTTTTTTGTCTAGAACCACTGCTAAGAATGTTTTTTTTTTTTTTTTTTTCCCCCAGTACGACAAGTAGAAACCAACAGAGGAAAAACCGTACCTTTGGCAAATAGGAAAACATGAGGAAGATAAAGCGTTCATACACAGTTCTCCAATAGAAAATATTTTCCAATCTGAACAGCATATACTTCAGTATAATGCAAAAATGTATATATGTATATTTATCTTAACTTGCGCAAAGACTTGGATATGAAAATAGTGATTCACAGCTACTCAATGCTGCAATACTAATCTTTCCAGATGTCCTTTCTATCAAAAATATATCTGTGAAACGAATATATACAATCCCGCCACATAACGAGAAAATTATGCATCATAAAAATCCAGAAAATTAACAAAAATCTTGGTTGCGGATACTCTGTAAAGCGATATAAAACAGTTTCAAATTAAACTACTACTACTACTACACGCTGCGATATTGTACGAAATTGCAAATTCACACTAATTCTGCATCATAAAATGCTGGAGAAAACACGTCCATTTAGATACACACAGTGCTGGGTAATAGTTCACTGAAACAGTGTCATTTGTTCATTTTAATGACAATTTATCTTCCCCCTAACATTATACGATAAACTGGATAAGATGTCTGTGCTAACTAACGTATATCCAAGGAGGTTAGAATAATACTTCTGGAGATGCCCTGATCTCTTAACCATGAAGCAGGGAAGTGTGGGAATTCATATTTGTTTACATGACACCCATGCACTTTCAGCTGTGTGTATTTTTGAATTGCGTGGTTTTTAGTTGCAGAAACCGTGTTAATATCAAATCGGAAAGAAACATACTTCATACAGGAGTACAGTTTTCAATTTTAACGTAATGTTTTGCTTTGAATTCGCACTAACGTTCATGTATTTCAATTTGAAATAAAAATGGGAAAGAGCCTCAAAATAATTAAGAATTATAAATCCAGCATTTTCTCACACATCATCAGCAAGTAACAATTAAAAATTAGAAACATTTGCGACGAAAGAATGTGATTCGGCCAACACAAATCGCATTGCAATAGCCTTGAAAACCACCATCTTTCCTACACTTTAACGACCGACGCTCGCAGTAATAGGCTTCAGGCAAAGTGTTGCAACTCCATTAGCAAGGACATATCCAGATATTCTAATCTCTTTACGTATATCTCACCACCTTTCTGAGTGGTTTTCTCTTTCTACCGAACTGTGTCGAATTAAGCTTTCCTCATACTATGAAACTTTCGAACAACAGAATTCCTGATCTGTTATTGCATGGTTTATTTAACAAGCGTGTTTACATTTAGATTACATTTACAGTTATCCCAAAAAATATTTTCCCAGTCTGAGCAGCGCATCAGTAAAATGCAAAGATGTATATTTACCTTAACTTGCGAAAAAATAGCGATGATATGAAAATAGAGATTAACAGCTACCCAATGCAGTAACACTAATCTTTCCAGACGTCCTTTCTATCAGAAATATACCCTGTGAAACGAATATATACAATCACATCACGTAACGAGAAAATTATGCATCAAAACAACACAGGAAATTAATAAAAATCTTGGTCGAGGTTACTCTGTAAAGCGATATAAAACAGTTTCAAATTAAACTATGAAAATAGAGATTAACAGCTACCCAATGCAGTAACACTAATCTTTCCAGATGTCCTTTCTATCAGAAATATACCCTGTGAAACGAATATATACAATCACATCACGTAACGAGAAAATTATGCATCAAAACAACACAGGAAATTAATAAAAATCTTGGTCGAGGTTACTCTGTAAAGCGATATAAAACAGTTTCAAATTAAACTACTACTAGACGCTGCAATATCGTACGAGATTGCAAATTCCCACCTATTCTGCATCATAAAAAGTTGGAAAACACACGGCCATCTAGAAACACAGAAGGGCCTGGACAATAAGTTCACTGAAACAGTATCATTCATTCTAGTGACAATTTATCCCCTAACATTATACAGACACAAAACTTTGATAAACAGCACAAGATTTCTATGCTACTTAACGTATATCTCACCGTCTTACTGATCGCAGCTTTTTCTCTTTCTTCCGAACTGCGCCTAATCAAGATTTCCTAATACTACAAAACTTTCAAACAACAGAATTCGCGGTCTGTTATTGCAGTTTACTTAACAAGCGTGTGTTTTCTTTAAAGACGCCATAGAACGGGGTCTCTTCTTTTTTAATTTCCAATATAGCTAACAGAAACCAACTACGCAAGAACTGTACCTATGGCAGATAGGAAAATATGCGGAAGACACAGATCACATTCACAGTTGTCCGATATAATAAATTTATCAGATCTGGACAGCGTATTAGTAAAATGCAAAAATGTATATTTACCTTAACTCGCGCAAAGACTGCGATATGAAAATAGTGATTCACAACTACCTAATTTGGCTATACTAACCTTTTCACACATCCTTTCTATCAGAAATATATCGTGTGAAACAAATATATACAATCATGCCACGTAACGAGAAAATTATGCATAAAAAAAACCCAGAAAATTAATAAAAATCTTGGTAGCGGTTACTCTGTAAAGCGATATAATTACACTGCTGAAAAGCTAATCTTCTGTGTGTTAGTCAAGTTCTTTTTAGTGTTCCAGTTAAAATGGCTCCACGAAGAGATATTTCTCTGGACAGGAGGAATGTGATAATACAGTTGCGAAAGGAAAAATAATCCTACGGTGAGATTTCAAAAATTGTTGGAAGAAGCAGTTCAAATGTCCAAACTGTAATTAGAAATTACGAATCAGTCGGAAATGTGTTCAACAAAGCTCGAAGTGGTCACTCCAGAGTATTAAGTGATCAAGATGCTTGAGCTGTTCTAAAAGGAGTCAAGTCAAATCCGAAAATATCTGCTCCAAAATTATTGTAATATATTACGACGGCTTGTAAGACTGTGCATGACTGACTGTATTCTTCAATCTAAAGAATTTAATGGGAGAGTTCTCAGAAGAAGGACTTTAATAACTCAACAAATCATACAAAACCAAAAAGACTTAACTTTGCCAAAATGTATATCAACGAAGACTTTCATTTTTAAAAAAACAGTCCTATTTGATGCCAAAAAATAAATGCAATAATTTGGGATCTGACGGTCGTGGAAAGATTTGGTGACAGAATGAGGAACAAACGAAACCCGAAAACTTGTATCCCACAGTCAAGCATGGTGGAGGTAATGCAATGGTTGGGTCATTCCAAGTCAAATCAACACATCACTCAACCTTGACATCTCCGATTTTAACGAAAATTGGTGAGAAGGTAGTCCTTACGTAGTAAAGTAAAAATAATTTCTTTGGAGTTTTTTCCTTGATCGTTTTGAAAATAAAAAAGGTCAAAATTTTGAATTTCTGTGCATTTTTTGAAAATTTGCAACCATTCAATGTTTAATACCTTCAGATAAAAATGTGTTATCTAGTCGATTCTGGTGTCAATAGAAAGCTATTTAAACAAGCTTTAACATAATAAAAATTGTATCATAAAATTCCCCTTCCAATTTAAAAAAAATTAATTCAAAAATTTTTAATTTAAATTTTTCAAAAAATGACTTACTTTTTTTTTTTTCAAAAAATTATATGCTGAACTTCTTGATACCTTTGACATGTCATAAAAGTTTGGAAGTAGCAATCTAAAAATTTCTAAAGTTAAAAAGAAATTTTGTTTTCAATAAGTTAAATTTAAGAATGCATCGCATCTATTCTACCTGTTGTTGGTTTTTTAATTACAATGCATGGATTAAAGTTTATTACGTAACATTTGGGTTGGGGTTAAATGTTTACCAATGTAAGGTACTTTTTTAATGCTCAATTTCTTGATAATGGTTAAATAAGATTTCTTATTATTGCTTTATTTACAGAAAAAGAACCTCTGCTTTAGCCAATGTGCTAGGTCTTTTTAAGAGCTAATCAGATTTGTCCTTAGTATAAAGTTTCAGTTCATATTTAGATATTAGGAACTTAGAGCTGCTCAGGGCCATATTTAGAGCCCCCCCCCATACAGTGCTTCAATTTTTTTAAATGCTACTTACAAATTTTTCTTTATTTTCCATTAAGTTTTATTTTGTTCTGGTGGATTTCAAAAACTTCCATTTTTTGTGTTTCTCCAGTTGAAGGAATCATACATATTTTTCAAGGCAAAAATATCCTACTCTGAAAATTGGATTTACAAATTTTGTGAATTAAGACCTAAAAATTGTGCTCTTTCAGGTGAAAGTAACATGTCAAATTAATGCAAATTAGACACAAAAAGGAAAAGTTATCAGCCAAGAATGATACAGGACAAAAATTCAAACATATAAAAACTGCACGGTGAACGTGATTTGTGAATCACCTTCACCAGCTTGCTATTTCGGTGAATACAAAAACTGCCCAAGAACTAGAAAATAATCTTAATGGGTTTTTTTATTCTAATTAATTGATGACATAACTACAAGCAGTGAATATCTACAAATGGTACAACACTTGCATTAACACAAACCATTGGTGATTTTGTAATTATGATTTTTTGTTTTGTATTTTTTAAACAATATTGTTCATCTAAGGTGTTCAATTTATAGCTAAATAGCAGGCAGTTTTTCATAATGAACTAAAAGCAAATTTGCAAGCTGGTGAATTTTTGGTAACATCTGATCTTTCTAGGAATTTCTGTTGCAAGATTCTGCTCAAGGATTACATTGGAATAATTTTCAACCCACAATTCATCCATTTGCTGCATATATTGCAAAAAAATCGGAAAAAAACTAAATGTGCAATTATGGCAATCATAATTTTGGAGAGTTTGCAACACAGTGCAGTAGCAGTTCATCTTTTTCAGCATTGCTTGCACATCTCAATAAAAGTTTTTAAAAAACGACAAACATTTTTTATTATTTAGATGGATCAGCAGCATGGCACAAGAACAAAAATAATAAATTTGATCAATTTTTGCTATTTTGCTAAAGTCAACAGATTTTGGAACAGCTGCTCAGCTGTACTTTTATGCAACGCCCCACGGTAATACTGCTTATGATGGTGTTGGTGGTGATTTCTAAAGTCTTGCAGCTAAAGTAAGTTTATGAAGGCCATATAATAATGCAGATTATGACACCCTGTCAATTAACTGACTGGGCAATAAAAAGCATGTCAGACTGAGATTTTGAATACCTCAGAGAAAGTCAGTATGAAGCTGAAAAAAAGCTATTACAGCCATATTTTAAGACATCAAGAACAATACCAAATGCTCACGAACTTCACTGTTTTATCTCAGTGGACAAAAACAGAACACAAGTTTCTACAGTCACCAAAATAGAATATGTTACTTCTGATAAATGTGATATAGTACTTGCAGATATATCATGTCTTTGTGACATGTCTCTGGGCAGAACATTTGTGGAATGGCTGCGTCTTAAATATCTTTGAAGGCACGGATGAAGTAAAAATTTTATTACTCGTCCTTGCAGAAAATAACTATTCTAAAGGAGAAATTGAGAAGCTTCTAAATTTTATGGGTAAGAAGATTCCACAACAGCAACAAGTAAAATTTACTAGAAAAATTACTTATCACAAATGTTTATTTGAGTCCTTAAAGAGAATTAGTAAGAAGTATTATATAAAACAAGCCCCAAGTTTAGAGAACAAAGTTAAAAAAAAAAAAAAAAAAAAAATAGTTCGCAGAGAAGAAGATAGTTTAAAAACGCAAGGTGTTGTCTATGAAGTAAAATGTAGTTGTGGATTGTCTTACATAGGTGAGACAGGTCGCAGACTAGAAACTTGTACAGCAGAGCATAAAGCTGCTGTAAAAAATTGCTCCAACAAGACAGGTTTAGATAGGCATGTTAGAGAAACTGGTCACAACATGGACTGGAATTCCTTTAAATTCATCAGGTTCCAAAGCAATTTACAAAAAAGAAAGCTAAAAGAAGGAATAGAGATTGAGAAAAATCAGAATTACATCATCAATGGCTGCAGAGGATTATCCCTGCCTAACATCTGGCAGGATTTGGTGAAAAATAACTGTAACCGTCAAGGTTAACCATAACCGCAATAGTGAATGGAAAAAAGTGACAACAAAAGACAGCTTAAAGAAGGAGAAAAGTTTTCTCCAAAAATTTGCAATTAAAATAAAAAAATTCCTAGTAAAAATTCCCATAGGAGTTTAGATTAGTAACAGAATAAGAAACTAGGAAGCCAATTATCAACATGAGCTTTATTCAAAGAAGTAAAAATTTTGTTTCATTATGTTCATGGCTTGTCTTCTTGTATGTATGTATAGTCCTTCAACGAAGATATTTTAAACTTGCCAAGATCTGACGTATTGCAAAAAGTGGATAAAAAAGACAGCAGCTGGATGAATTCATAAAATCTCACAAGATACTGAAAAAACTCAGAAACATTTCCAATGCAAGAAATTTCAATTTGCCAACATATTTAAAATGACAGAGAAAGTTTATGCTGATTATGACATTTACACCAGAATGCAATTGTTTCCCATTTTGATGTGAGCAGCCTCACTGCAAAATAATGCAAAGCATCACACAGAAAACATTTTCATGTGATGCACTTGATGCAAACTTTGCTCTTTATTATAAAAATAGTTTTCTTCAATGGTTACAATAAAATTGTCATCACTGAACAAGATGATAAATTTGTTCAGTGATAATTTGTTATAATATTTCAAAATTAGATATCAGTGCCAAGTTCAAATGCATTATGGCAACTCTTTTCAGCAAATAATGCATACCCTTGTTTAAAGCTGAACTGCTAAGGTATTAATATAAAAGTTTTCATATTGTTATAATTATTACATAAAATGATTTATAAACAAGAGTAACCCATCACAAAACATAGTGCATATGAGTTCCTTTTTATACTGTTAGTTGCCTAGATTATAAAGCTTCTCTATTGATCAGTGGAACATGCACATTTTAGTCATATGGCAAGTTTGCAGAGCATATAATTTTACCAATTCCTTGTAACTTTGGATGCCCTTCAATTGCCACACTCAAATTTATAACATGTCATGTAATTTCACATATGATTTAAAAAAAAAATCAAAATGTCCCTTTTTGAGAAATTCAAGGTCAAAATTTAAATTGTGCGACCTTGAAATTAAAATTTTAAAATTGTGCATTAAGTAATACACTGAGTGGCCACTTTATTATGACCACTTGACAGTTTTAAGCAAATGAGCTATGGCTGCACGCTGGTGCCGCCAGAGGGCGAGGCTAGTATATAAAGGGAAAGCTTAGTGCTTGCGACAGTAGTAGAAGCGATTTTTTTGGTGACGAGATGGGTAAAAAATGTGATTTGATGGACTTTCAACGTGGAATGATTGTAGGAGCTCGGAGCCATGGAGCGGCATCACCGAAACCGCCACATTCATGAAATGTTCCAGAGCAGCTGTTGTTAAAGTGTTTAAAGACTGGACTGTCAGCCAAAAAACTGGGTCTCTACGTGCAACGTGGGGTCGTCATCGACTAGTGACTGCTCGGGCGGTACGGAGAGTGTCCAGACTGATGACAGACAACAGAATGGCAACAGTGCAGCAAATTACAGAACATCTTAATCAAGGATCTCTTCAAATGATTTCTGCACGCACTGTTTGCCGTGCACTGCATCAGATGGGATATGGCAGCCGTAGGCCTGTTCGAACACCTTTGCTGTCTGCAGTTAACAAGAGAAAAAGTCTCCAGTTCGCACAGGAGCACAAGGATTGGACAGTCGATAATTGGAAAAAAATTATGTGGTCCGATGAATCACGTTTTCAGTTGCACCATGCCGATGACCGAGTGAGAATTTGGTGGAAACAGCACGAAAGCATGGACCCCAAATGCATTGCTACACAACCCTTCAAGCTGGTGGAGGCAACACTATGGTTTGGGGAATGTTTTCCTGGCATGCTTTGGGCTCTTTAATTCATGCTGATCAACGTCTGACTGGCACATCATATCGAAACATCGTTGCAGACCAAGTGCATCCTGTCATGTGGATGGCTTATCCCAATGGCGATGGCTACTTTCTCCTGCCATAGGGCTCGTATTGTACAGGATTGGTTTCAGGAACATGCCAGTGAGTTTACTTTGCTTAGGTGGCCCCCACAATCTCCAGATCTCAACCCCATTGAGAATTTGCGGGATGAAGTTAAACGAGCCATCAGACATCTGGATACACAACCCTGCAATCTCACACTCCTGGAAAGGGCTATTCATCAAGCATGGTCTCAGATTCCGCAAACCACCTATCAACATCTCGTGGAGTCCATGCCACGAAGAATCGATGCAGTATTAAAGGCAAAATGTGGCCCAACGAAGAAATGAGGGGTGGTCATGATAAAGTGGCCTCTCAGTGTAAATCATTTTAAAGCCAGTAAAAAGAGGTTTTAAAAGGACCAAACTTCATCGCTCTGTGATGAAAAGAAATTGAGTTATGAATACTTTTATGACATGCAAAACACTGAAATTTGGCAAATTTCTTGAACTTTATGACCTATCTCAGGAACTTTAAAAGCTATTGAGCTAAAAATTGGCACACATTTATTTTTTGCATATGTCAACATATCTACAAAGTTTCATAAAAATCTAAAGGTGTCAGGCTGAAAATGCTATTTTTCTGTGTTGAAGTGACATGGAATGACCCAGTTTGGGGATCTATGGCGGCTGCTGGGGTTGTGAAATTAGTTTTCATTGGGGGTATAATGGACCGTCTACAATACTTGAAGATATTGCAGGCTAATTTACAGACATTTGTCAACAACGTAGGATTTGTAAGCCAATGGGTCATTCGGCAGGATAATGATCCTAAGCACACAGCAAAGACTGTCAAGGAGTGGCTGCTCTATAAGGTACCTGAACAGTTCCAATCACATCCTCGGTCACCAATCTTAAATCCAATTGAACATCTATGGGATGAACTCAAGAGAAGAGTTCAAAAATACAATATCTCTAATTGGGAATCCTTGAAGGAAGCATTAATGCAGGCATGGTCTGAAATTACACCGGATACCACAAAATCACTTGTGCTGTCAATGCCCAGGAGATTACAAGCAGTGATCAATTCAAAAGCATGGCAACACACGATATTAATTTATTTTCCAGAGGTTTGAATCATGCACATTTCTAATTTTCTTTCCTTTGTATGCAACCTTTTGTGACATACATACATACATTCATTCATTAAAAATATATTTCTTGTATATTAGCCTAATATTTCCTCTCTTTTTTTAAATGAATGTTTATCGACCACAGTTAGCAACTCAGTGGGCTATAAGCAGTCACCTGTCCCTAATTTAGGGTCACTGACTCCAGGAAAAGGAAAGAACCAGTTTTGTAACACAAACACAACATCCATGCCTTACTGGGATTCGAACCTGAACCCATCTCGGATAAATGATCAGAAGCCATCGCTTAGACCACTGAGCCACCAGAGCGGCTCTCCTTTCCTTAGACAAATGCATCTGTATATACTTAATCTTGTACTGTAAAAAACGTATCATTTCTCAAATTCTTTTAGTTTTTCTAATAACGCTGTTTTGAAGATTGTATGTTGATTTTTGTGACTGTATATCGCCCTGTATTGACTAAGCGCAGCTGTCTCTTTCTTCTGAATTGCATCGAATCAAGCTCTCCTAATACGACGAAACTTTCAAACGACAGAATTCGCGATATGTTATTTCAAAGTTTATTTAACAACCGTGTGTTTTCTTCACAGCAGCCATAGAATTTTTTTTTTTCATTTGCAACATGATTACTAGAAAGAAACTAAGAAAAAACTGTACCTATGCCAAATAGGAAAATATGCGGAAGACAGTTTACATTCACAGTTGTCCGACAGAAAATATTTTCCCGATCTGAACAGCGTATCAGTAAAATGTAAAAATGTATATTTACCTTAACTCGCGCAAAGACTGCAATGAAATGAAAATAGAGATTTACAGCTACCCAATGCTGCAATACTAATCTTTCCAGACGTCCTTTCTATCAGAAATATATCCTGTGAAACGAATATATACAATCACGCCACGTAACGAGAAAATTATGCATCATAAAAACCCAGAAAATTAATAAAAATCTTAGTCGAGGTTACTCTGTAAAGCGATATAAAACAGTTTCAAATTAAACTACTACTAGACACTACGATATCGTACGAGATTGCAAATTCACACCAATTCTGCATCGTAAAAGGCTGAAGAAAACGTATCCATTTAGATACACACAGTCCTGGGTAATAAATAGTTCACTGAAACAGTGTCATTCGTTCATTATAGTGACAATTTATCCCCTAACATTATACAGACATGAAACTTTTGATAAACAGGAAAAGATTTCTGAGCTACTTAGGGTATATCTCACAGTCATATTGAGCGCAGTTTTTCTCTTTCTTCCAATCTGCGTCTAATCAAGCTTTCCGAATTCCACGAAACTTTCAAACGACAGAATTCGCGGTCCGTTATTGCATAGTTTATTCAACAAGCGTGTGTTTTCTTTACAGGCGCCATAGAACAGGATTTTTTTTTTATTATTATTATTATTTCCAATATGACTAATAGAAACCAACTACAGAAAAACTGTACATATGGCAGATAGGAAAATATGCGGACGACACAGTTTACATTCACAGTTGTCCGATAGAAAATATTTTCCTGATCTCAACAGCGTAACAGTAAAATGTATATTTACCTTAACTCGCGCAAAGACTGCGATGATATGAAAATAGAGATTTACAGCTACCCAATTCAGCAATACTAATCTTTCCAGACGTCCTTTCTATCAGAAATATATCCTGTGAAACGAATGTATTGTATACAATCACGCCACATAACGAGAAAATTATGCATCAAAACAACCCAGAAAATAAATTAAACTCTGTAAACCGATATAAAAACAGTTTCACATTAACCTACTATTAGACGCTGCGATATTGTACGAGACTGCAAATTCACACCAATTC
Source organism: Macrothele yani (assembly GCA_039090855.1). Lineage (NCBI taxonomy): Eukaryota > Metazoa > Arthropoda > Arachnida > Araneae > Macrothelidae > Macrothele > Macrothele yani. Next base: position 99,835,094 of record CM076996.1, on the reverse strand, counting down.
TGCGTCGTAAAAAGCTGGAAAACACACGGCCATTTATATACACTGAGGGGCTTGGGCGATAATTCACTGAAACAGTATCATTCATTTCATAGAATTGATCCCATAACATCACGATAAACAAAACAATATTTCTGCGCTAAGACAAACGTATTGTTTACCGTCTTACCGAGCGCAGCTTTCCCTTTCTTCCGAACTGTGCCAGACCAAGCTTTCTTGGTACTACAAAACTTTCAAAGGGCAGAATTCGTGATCTATTTATTGCATAGTTTATTTAACAAGCTTATGTTGTTTTGGGGAGATAGCCTTTTCCTATAATTGGCTGACATCATGTCCCTGTCAAACTCAGCCATGGGAAAAAGAATGTCTACCATGATTCCATGAATGCAGTGCCCTCAAAGAATGTAGATTCGTAACTTAAAATAAATAAATAAATATTTATATATTTTGACAGACAATAAGGATGTGTGCCTTATTTTTAAGAGCTGGGACATTTCCAAGTCACCCAGCATTTTCACAAGATGTCACCCACCCATCTCAGATTTTTGTGAAAATTGGTACAAAGTATTGTACTTTTGAGATATGAAACCAGTTAAAATTTTAGGTCAATCGGTTCAGTAGATCTTGAGTAATGCCACTTTAAAAATTGAGTAGCTCTGCCTTTAAAGTTTTTGCACTCTGAGTTTTCACTCCACTGTAAGACAAAAATGGTCATAACTTCACAACTAACTATTGCAGCCACATAATTTTTTTCTTAAATGATCTGCATGATCCATACATTTTTGAACGACTTGTTTCTGCACATTTTTAGAATTAAAAGAACACTTTTTTTTTTATTTATTGACAAAAGACATTGAAAAATGAGGCCACATTTTTATTAAACAAAACAATTTTTTTCAAAATGAGCCCCCACTTCAAATTTGCTAAAAATATTTTCATATGTATATTATAACATACCCTTTCAGAAGGAAAACAATACTTTGGGCAATTCGCAATTTTCGCGAAGAAAAAAATACAAAATTGCGTGTTTTATACACGGGACACTCTGATATGATATAACCCATTTTTTAATTAAGTGGTTGCTTGACCATTTTTATACACCTTTCTCCTCATAGTTTAACCCTATTGGTGAGTAGCTCAAAACAATTTTTATTTTATTTTTATCTGCCACCATCTTGGATAGAGATTTATTTTTATTTTTATTTTCTGTGAAAGGCCAAAATAGGACCTAACAATGGTTTTGAGAAAGGGCAATTGTTTTCCTCTTATTGTAAATCGAAGTTTTGGTTTTCACTACCTTAAAGAGGCCATTTTTGGTTTACAAAAAATGTATAGAAATGATAGATATATATATATATATATATATATTTTTTTTTAACCTTGCTTAAAATGGCGTTGAAATCTGCAATACTTGCAAGCATAATCACCATTTTTGATGGACTGTTAATGTGACTGGGAGCTAGAACCCCGTGTTGGAAATTTTTGTGTAATAACTATGGCTAGTAGAGTTTTCAGCTATGGAGAACTTAAGTCTGGGAGAACACACAGGCACATTTCAGATCATCAGCAAATACAATAATTTATTTTGGATCTTCGGATTTTTTCTTAAGTACATAGTACATAAACTCAACAAGGAGAAATATTCTACTTTCATATTAAATGTTCAATCAAATATAAGTAATTTAACCTGTTGAATGTTAAATTGTAATACAGTACAGCAATTTTCTTTAGTTAGTTTTTCATCCAGTACATGTAAATACTTTTATGAAAAAAAAAAAAAAACTTCAACCTAATTTTTTTTTGTATCCATAATAAAATGCTTGCCATAGTTACCATAAATGTGGTGTGCCCCCTCCCCCCAAAAAATTCATTTCTCCTTAAAGGACTTCAAAATAAAATTCTATCTTCACTTGCTATCTCTATTTTTGCCTCCTACTAAAATTTCTAGTCATTGTGGATGTTTCTACTTCCTTCAGTTTAGAAAAAAATCGTGCATTACCACAGACTGTGAGAAATCTTGAGTATTTTACTGATGGTTGTTCTGCACAATGTAAAAACTGCAGGAATTTTCTGAACTTGTGCTATCATGAACAGGACTTTTTTGGATTGGTAGGGAAGTGGTCATTTTTTGCAACAAGACATGGCAAGTCACCATGTGATGATATTATATTAGTGCAGTTGTAAAAAGGCTAATAACAAAAGCCAGTTTGCAGCGACCTTTAGCTCAACAAATAACCAGTGGCGAATGCTGCGGTATGGCTAGTAGTGCGCCGCCAGACAACTAAAACTGGCGAAATTAAAAAAAAAAATTCCATTTCATAAAAGCTGGAATATCTGCAATTACATCTTATGTAAATGAAAACAAAAAAAAAATTCCATTTCATAAAAAAGCTGGAATGCTGAAATCAGCTGTATAACGCCAGAGCACATGTTTAGCTTCAATCATTCCATGGCTCATGCTCACCCCTCGTTCTGGTTGGGAAGCCAATAGGAAGCTCGAAACTTGTTAGGGATGCTGAGAGCTCACAGCCTTGCTGAGGTTCATAATTATGCTTTCAACACATGCATGGGTTTCAACGGCAGAACCAAGAGACGGGGAAGGAAAACTGGTTCTGTTAGCTTATCAAGTCATGCGGCAGCAAACACGCCATACGTTTTCTCGAAAGTGTTTTTCCGTTGACTGCAGGCAGCAACCAAACATCATTTTTCTTCTTTGGGCTAGGTTGCAGATTGTAGATTTTGAATTGTGTGTTATGCAGTAAATGGTGTTGGTGACTAAAGCAGTGATGATCCTTGTGTTTATTGCAAATTATGTAGTTTGTTTCTTTAAATTCTGAACAGTGTTTCTAGAATTTTAAAACTTTCTCACTGAACAATGAGTTTAGGCAGTGTCGATAAAAGTATTATTCAAGATTTGTTAGAAATACCTTTTTCAAGGAGGACTACAATGGAAAAGATGAAAATAATAAAGGACTGGAGACCATACCCACCTTTACCTCTCTTACATACGTAAGGATAAAAAAATACTTATACTCAGTATTTTCAGGTTTCTCAGTATGATTTGTATCTATGGTTGGCAGGCTGCAGAAATTTAAATAAACTATTTTGCTGGCCGTGTTTGTTGTTTTCTAAAAATGACAGTTCTTGGAGCTTGGGTGGATTTGACAACCTCTACATGCAGTGTTGCATTGTTGTTATTATGATCAAATGATCATATGTAGAGGATTTTAGGAAGGGAGTGTCTGACTCCAGGTCTTAACCTTAAACAACCCTTAGAAATAGGAAGCTAGGAGATTTGGGCTAGAGTGCCCGATAGGAAAGTGACACGGAAGCAAAGTAGAAAGGGGGAGGAATACGCCCTTATTTATTACCGGGGGGCAGTACCGGGGTCCGACGGCTTAACGTGCCCATGTGACGCATGGCGGTTATTTAGTGGATCGAGCATTCGTACCTGCCTGGGATCAAACCTGGGGTCCTTTCTGCGGCAGTCACAAACTTTGCCCACTAGGCCACCCGCCCATAAGGGGTTATTATATGGTTCGGATGGTATTAGGCAGAGAATTACTTACAATGTTGCATATTTCCGGCCCGCATGACCTCCGTTCTATACCAGGATTCGCCACTGCAAATAACATCTGCTGCAACAATGTATAACTTCTGCAAAGATAATATAAAAGAAATTACATTTTTCTTTGTGTGTGCAGAAGATATGAACTAAGGGCGTATTCAGCTTAATATCCGTTTTGGAAAGCAAAAACACTTCCTAGTACATGCACAATGCATCACTTTACACCCTTTCCCAATTTCAGAATTGGTAGTAAGAGATTAAGTTCTGATAAATATTACAGCATTATTTCTGAAAAATCAGTGTAACTAATTTTTAAGATGAGTTACATGCTAACTCCTACATAGCATGTGTATGTGATTCCTGTTGGTATGTGGGATTTGTTGAAAAGATTAACTATGATGTAGGTGATGTGACTGTATGATTCATGCACACACATGGGACTTCTCCATCTTTTTATTGGCCTAATAATGATCGTTGTGAAATACCTCTGATACACATATTATGTTTGGTTGAGGTTAACATTGCAACAGGAAGAACATACAGGCTATCCAAACAGGATGAAGACCTGGTTCAGTCAAAGTTTTTTATCATATGAAAATCAGTAATTGTGTTTAGTTTTAATTCAAACTGACAAAGAAAAGAATTCATTTATCTATTATGTAATCAAGGAAAAGTTCATTTATAAATCATACATAAATGTATCATTCAATGTCAAAATAATTCTTAAAATAGTTTGTTCCATTCGTTTATATTTTATTAAAAATTAATACGAAATTTAAAGTCACAATCTTTGCAGTTGATTGTATTCTTAAAATAAAAAGAAAGAAAGAAAAGAAACAGCTTGGGATAGCATAGGTGCTGTCAATTGCATAGCTCTGTCGGTTGCATTTTTCGCAATTGGCAATTATTTTTAAGTATGGCAACTGTAAAAAAACTTTGACGATTTGACTGGCGATTATGAGCACAGCTTTGCAGGCTAGCGTTTTGATCAGCTACAAACTGAAATTGATCAAAATATTAAATTCAACAGTAACAAACATAGTGAGTTACAAGCACATTCATGAAAAATAAGGCTATACATCTAGACAAGTGTTGCTGTTAAAATTTGTGAATCACAAACTGTACAATGTGCTCCAGTAAGGTTGTTGTTTTATTTTTTTTTTTTGGTTTTTTTATTTGCTTTATGTATAAATTGTACATATAGTATTTGGTAGTTAAAAGGCATTTAAATATAATTCCATAAGACTTAAAAAATAATTTGAAAACAGAAATAAACAAATATTCATCAGTTTCTGTGCATTTCCAAGTGCTTAAATGTTACCATTTTTCACAAGTATTTCAGAGCCTGTAACTTCTAAACCAGTTTGAACCACAAAATGAAACTCACAGGTTTTGTCGGGTACCAGTAGAGGTCCTTGGTGGGGGGGGGGGGGGACGATTTTTATCTGGTCCCTCTTTTGAGATATCTAACCTTGAAATCTGCAAAAGTTCAAAATTTTGCAACTTTGGGGGGGGGCAAACCCAGACTTTTAAGTTCTCCATAGTTGAAAATTCCACTAGCCATAGATAGTTATTACACAAAAATTCCCAAATTGAGGTTTCAACTCCCAGTCGCCTTAACAGTTCATCAAAAATGGTGATTATGCATGCGAGTATTGCAGATTTCAACGCCGTTTTAAGCAAGGTTAAAAAAATATTTTCTATATGCCAAAAAGTCTTCTTTAAGGTAGTGAAAACCAAAACTTTCGATCTACAATAAGAGGAAAGCAATTGCCTTTCTTCAAAAATATTGTGAGGCTTTATTCTGGCCTGCCACAGAAAAGAAAAATGAACTTATATCCAAAATGGTGGCAGACGAAAATAAAATAAAAATTGTTTTGAGCTACTCACCAATTGGGTTAAAGTATGGTGGAGAAACGCGTATAAAATGGTCAAGCAAACACTTAATTAAAAAACTGGGTAATTCACGTTGGAATGTCCTGTGTATAAAAAACCCCATTTTGGATTTTTTTTTTTTTTCCTCGCCAAAATTGCAAATTGCCCAAAGTACGTTTTTTTCCCTGCTGAAAGGTTACGTTACAATACACACAGGAAAATATTTTTAGCAAGTTTGAAATGGGGGCTCATTTTGGAAAAAATTGCTTTGTTTAACAAAAATGTTGCCCCATTTTTCCATGTCTTTTGTCACTAAATTTAAAAAAAAAAGGTGTTCTTTTAATTCTAAAAATGTGCAGAAACGAGTTGTTCCAAAATGTTTGGATCATGCAGAACATTTAAGAAAAAAAATTATATGGCTGCAACAGTTAGTTGTGAAGTTATGAATTTTGTTTTGTCCTACAGTGTAGTTGTGAAAACTCATGGTGCGAAAACTTTAAAGGCAGAGTGCTCTCCAATTTTTTAAGAGGCATTACTCAAGATCTACTGGACCGACTGACCAAAAATTTTAACAGATTTCATATCTCACGAGTACAATACTTTGTACCAATTTTCACAAAAATCTGAGATGGGCGAGTGACATGCCCTAGGTGATCAGTCATGGAATGACCCAGCTGTGTTTCCGTACTGAAACATTAAAAGCTGGGTAAAGACAAATATGCGCTTCGAAGTCACGTCATAGTTAAGATGATCAATGCAGACATAACTTGATACAACGATTAATCAGAATTTAACTGCTGTGCATGCTGGTTTTCATGATGTTAAATTAATTTCGGAAGCTGTGAGCCCAATTTAGGAATGAGCTTTTTATTTATTTCAGGATTTAACTACCATCATGAACACCTCGTTGGGCTATAAGCAGTCATTCATCCTTAATTTTTGCTACTGATTTCAGGGAAGGGACAGAGCCAGTGCCGTACCACCCCTGCCTCATCTGAGACTCGAACCTGGGCCCATCTTAGACGAATAGTCAGAAGATAAGGACTTCGTCAAGGGGGTATGAGAGTGGGCGGTAGTCCACCCTGAAATTTTCTTGTCCACCCTGTCACCCACCCAGTTCAAAATATGCCATTTTTCAATTTTTTTGACTTTGAAATATAATCTGGACTTTGCCAAGTAATAAGGAGTCTCGTGTTTTTTGTCATGTATAATAGTTTCTCGTATTTTTTGTTGTGAAGTATTTTTCCCTGTAGAGAGGTTGTCAAAATAGCATCCAAAGGGCCATGAAAATTCAATTCTTCTCCACTCTTCCAAATCCTTAGTTTAAGCCTTTTTTCATGTTAGTGCGGCCAGGGGCGAATAAGGAGGGTGGATAGGAATTCACTGAGGGAGGTCATTATTAATTGATCTGCTGTTTGTTCTACTAAGTAGCGATTCCAACACGGAAAGTGGAGCCCAAAGCTTTAACCAGAACTCTTAAGCCTGTTCAGGGGCAGTGAGGGAGCGGGAAGTGCCTAATGACTGGTTTGAAGGTGAGCAGTGCAAGACAATGCCGCTGTCTTGAAGGAAGGGAGTTAAGGTGTCTACATGTCACGACATTAACATTTGAATCAACAAATACAACATTTCTCTATAAGGAAATTGCTAAAGTACAGTAATACTTTCTAAAGCAAAACTGCAGAATTTTGAAAAGCAATTAAGACAATGCATTCAAAGTAAGAAAAAAATTGAAGGCAACATTCTACCAACACTTGCTGTATATTTTACAGGTCATGTTATGTTATTGCTTTACCAGTTGCATAACTAATAATCAGTTCCAGGTGTGCGAGTGTGTTGGGAGAGGCGGGTGGGGATTGTGAAAAGTATACTTCACCTAGCAAGTATAACACTAGCCCACACGTCGCCCACTCTGATTTTGAAGTCTAGCGACGTCCCTGAAGACAGTGCTTCCGGCCACACTGGCACCGACGTGCATTTCACAAGAAGACATTTTATGAATATGGAATGACTACTGCTTCTGGAGAAAAAAAATTAAGTCTTTCTGCCACTGTTATTACTGGAAATCTGCTTTTCAAGTAGTGGTTGACACCAAGCAGCAGGGAAAGAATATGGACAACATGCTTGTTGAATACATCAAAATTTTTGTTTCCTTTTCTTAAGTGAATGTACAATATCTTGCTATCATATTTCAAAACATTTTTCAATCCATATTCTTTTTGATATCCCTCAAGTTGGCAGCCACATCAGCTTTTTTTTTTTTTTTTTTTTCGGGGTTTAATGACTACCGTGAGAAACTCTTTGGGCTATAAACAGTCACCCTTCACTAAATTGGAGCCACTGGTTTCAGGAAAGGGAGAAAGCCAGTGCCATGAGACAAACACTCGAACATGCCCTCTTGGACCTTTCGTCTGAGAATGACCGTTCGTTCAAACTCGGGGCCCTCTCGGACGAACAGTCAGAAGCCAGTGCTTAGACAACTGCACTAACAGGAAGCGTCACAGTTTGAAATGAACAGAAGACATTGATGACGTCACATTTGTGTCCCCTGCTTCACTGGGCAATTTTATTTTTTTTTTTTATTAGAGGTTTAACGACTTCCATGAGCAACTCAATAGGCTGCAACTGGCTGCTGTGAGCAACTCAATGGGCCCGCCCCTAATTTAGGGCCATTGGTTTCAGTAAAGGGAGAGAGCCAGTGCCATAATATAAACACAACATCCATGCCTCAACAAGATTCAAACTCGGACACTTCCCGGAGCTGCCACCGGGGCAGCTCAAAGGGCAAAGAGAAGGAGCTTCCCCTATACTCATTTGCCCCCTCGTTTCTCTGCCTTTATGTCCGTTATCAGAAATCCGATAAATATTTTGAATTTTTGTTTTTATTTCCTGCCATTTAAAATACCTTCTGATAAAACAAAATATTATTTTCCAATAACTGAATTTTTAATGCCATTCCTAAGACGCGGGTTAAACTAAGGCCATCTAGAAAACACATATTCTGACGTTACATGGACCGATAGGTCGGTGGCGTGTTTGACGTCACACACGACCCCGACGTAACAGGCGTGTAGCATGAGAGTGACGTCACAGACGGAGGGAACTCGTCTCTCTAATGTCATGTCATGGCCTTGTACTTTCTAGACAGCCTTAGGTAAATTCTCCTCGCTCTGCCCAGTACGAGAAAAAAAAAACTTTTCATGAAATGCCAGTCGCATTAAAAAATACTTATTCTGAAATTTCTTAAATGTACTGTGTTTTGCAAAGAGCAAGAAAGTTTTCTTTAAAAAAAAAAGAAAAAAAAAGGAGAAAATGGAAGAAGGACAAAGAGAAAGGGATGCGATATCATATGTATGCATGTTGTTTGATGTACGATGTCACGTCTAGGACGGTTTTTCTCAGTTGCATACCAGAAAAACTTGCCCCCACCCCAGCAAAAAATATATTCGAGGCCCTTTAAGCGAAAAGCTATGAGCTTTCAATTACTGAAAATTTAAAATTCAATATTTTTAACTACGTATTATGGACATGTTAATAATTAAAATTCTTTGGAATCTACAGGTATTTTTCGTAAAACCAAAATTATTGCACTTTATTGCATAAAACACAAATACGCAGGTTATAATTCAAAAGACTGCCGAAGTCTCATATCAACAGAAAGTACTGGAAAACAGTTATGCCAAAGTTATCATATCATGCAAATTTTATTCTTTTAGAGAACTAAGGTCAACTTCTTTGAAATGCTTCACGAATCACGACCACACAAACAAAACACGTAACTGTCGTGCGACAGTGTCTAATGACCTTTACTGATTTATACGAAAACACAGAACATAAGTAAGCAAATAAATAAGTGACAATTAAGAATTACGTACTCTTGGATATATAAAAACATACTTAACATAATGCCACAATGCTTTCGAAGTAAAATTTCACATGACGTCTGAGCAAATACAATCTTTTTTAAAGATTATTTTCGCTTGGGCATCTTAACATATTGATAGTATATTTTATAAAAAAAAAATGATACATGTCTCAGTTTTTTCGACCCCGGAGAACATCTTTCAGTTCATTATATTCTGAAAGATGCTTAGTTATGTGCAAGAAAATATGCTTAGTTATGTGCTTAGTTATACATAACACCTTATCTTCACTGGCACGAAAATTTCATTCATTGAACTATTTCTTTCACATTCTCTTGTTAATATACATGTATGGGAACAAAACGGGGTTTTTTTAAAGCTGCTGTAAAAAATTCCTCGCTATTTCCTTAACCAGCTTCATATACAGTTTCCGCAAAAAATTTTGCAAATTATTTTTCTTGAGGTTAGAGGCCCTCTTAGCCGTGAGAAAATTATGTAGTTTTCTCACGGCTAAGAGGGCTCTAATTTCTTCATCAATGTGACCCTTGCTTGATATCTGCTGTCGCCAGGACCTTCGTTCAATTATGGCTATTTCCACAATTGAAGGAAAGTTCCAGCGACTACATTTTCCAGCAAGATGAGGTGCTGCCTTATTGACATTGTGCTGTTACCTGTTTCCTCAACAAAATGCTCCCTCGCCATTGGATTGGTCGCAGTGGATCCCATTACTTGGTGCACTACATCTGGCCGCCTAGATCACTGGATCTTACGCCATGAGACTTCCTCTTTTGGGAGTACGTTGAGGATATTGTGTACGTGCCACTGTTGCCTACAACCTGGATGAGATCAAAAATGCATTTTTACTGCAGTGGAGTCTGTAGCAACAGATATGCTGGAGCGAGTATGGGAGGAAATAGCCTATCGTTTCGACGTTGTTCGTGTACCTACGGAAAGTAACATAGAGCACTTATAAAGTGAGAGACAAAACTCAAACAATTTTTTCTTTCGGTTTATGTATCATTACTCACTCTGTATTTGTAAATTTCAAAAATATAGTCATTTGAAATCGGACGAATCATTTTGAATAACCCTGTATTTGTTAGTCGTTGTTCGGAAAGCAAACCAGCGCCAATTGTAAGGACATTCCTGCTTTTAGAACTGTTTTATTAGGATTGATTGCTGATAGGAACTTTAATGCTCAGCAATTCGTTATTGGCTGGATTATTCCTTGCAGCTTCACAAAGCGCCTTTATTTATCAGAAACATTTATAAAAATATTTTGTCAACTGAAAGTGTAAATATGCAAACGCACACGATTCACTTAGCGTTTTGACTTTGATATCGTTTGTTTACACACAAAATGAAAATATCAAAAAAGTTTAACTTTCGATCTTCTCAATTTTCATGGCGATTGCTAACGGATTCTCCTGCTGCTGCACGAAGCACAGTTACACGTGATACACATCCCTAATCTCTTCGATTGTGCTGAGAACCAGAGTTGTGTAATCTCAGCAAAACGCCGGGAAGAATGAACAGGATGACGTCAGGAGTACTGAGACATGGAAGTTTATCCTTTTCTCAAAATAGGTACTGTTTAAGAGAAAATACCCCCCCCCTGCAAATCATGTTCTAAAAATGATCATCATGAAAACGCGTCATTAGGCATGAACTACACTGGGAAGCATCAAGTGGTCAAAAATGATGGTGCGCTAAGGAAAGAGAAATACATCATCACATCTACCGGACGAGTTATGGTCACCAATGGAATAGGGATGAAGAAACACTGTATCAGCTGCTGCTGTGATGATTGTTTTACAGTTAATCATTGTCATTTTAGCACCTAAAATTAAAATACCCGCTATCCTTCTCAGAGTGCACAGGCCTTAATTTGGAAAGCCCGGCCCGGCCCGTTTCAATTTTTTTAATTAAAGCCCGGCCCAGCCCGAATGTTTTTCCTGTTTCCAAGGCCCGGGCCGGCCCGTAAAATTTCAACAATTACTAAAACACGAATTTGACACCTGGTGCACTCGGTCCTTCGACTCCTGAAGAGTTTTCGTTTTCTTAATTGCTACACGTATTCTATTACAATAAATGTTAATTCGGAATATTTCTGTGACTCTGTATAAGTCATGTGACGTCTGAAGAGGAGGGGCTTGTATACTCAAAAATATTGCATGTAAACAACTATTTCCATGTCTTTCAAATTTTCTGGGTTTTCAAATTATCATTGCCTACCGCCAGACCCGGAATATCCTTGGGGTAAGGAGGTAGGTGGGGATTAATCAAAAAGTACGAAATATGCAGAATATGAGCCCAATCGTTCTACTTTACATTGTTTACAAGCACATATTCTCCAGAAGCGATTTCTTCGCGAAAATTTTTCGCTTTCTTAAACTCCATAATAAGTATGGAAGAGTATTTATCAGCAACACTGAACTGAGCATATGCTAGGGAAAACAACAACACACTGCCCAGCTAACCAGTGTCACAGAATTTTGAAAATGGCTGGGCTAGGCTGGGCTGGGGTGGGGTACCTAAAGGTTCATTTGCCATCTGCTGATTCCCTGAGAGTACAAATGGGGTAAAATACGGCACAGATTTATACAGAAAAGTAAGTTTCTCCCAGCCCATTTCTCCCGTGCCATTTAAGACAACTTAAAAGCTTTTCACACATCTAGAGAACAAAGTGCTGTCAACCAGAACAATAAAAAAGATCGTCTGCGAGCTGGTGGCTCGGTTTATAAATGCTGCAGTTAATAGCCTGCCCTGAAGCATGAGAGGAGGGTGAAAGTTAGAGAGAGAGAGAGAGAGAGAGAGAGAAAAGACCACATTCACATTGAAAAACTAAGAGAGCTGACCCACTTTCCAATTGTTTTGTAGGAGGGGAGGATGTTGTGAAACTTCATTTTTTTTACAACAGCGGGAATTATTCAATCTTATCCTGCTGCTGTATGTTGTGAGATTTCCAAACGAGAAAGGCACCATACGATTGTTTTGCTCATAAAAAGAAAAAAAAAAACTCCTGCGCGGGCCCGTGTCTGTTTTACATTAAATATTGAAGGCCCGGCCCGTTTTCCCAACTTAGAAATGAGTTAACGCCCGGCCCGGGCATGTGTAGACCTCTAATCTTTCTCAACCCCCAAGGTTTTTAAGAATCGATGAAGCAGCGCCGATGGCGCAGTGGTCTAAGCACTGACATGGCCATTCGTCTGAGAAAGGTCTGCGTTCGAATCCCAGTGAGGCATGGATGTTGTGTTTGCCATATGGCACTAGCTCTCTCCCTTCCCTGAAAACAGTGGCCCTAAATTAGGGACAGCCGACTGCTTATAGCCCATCCAGTTGCTCACAGTGGTTGTTAAACCTTCAATCATAATAATAAATAATCGGTGCCATTACTCCCTCCCCCTTCTTTTTATAGTGCTGTCGCCCTTTCTTACCACCATAAAAATGTGTGACGCAAATGTTGGCGGTTTAAAGAGATTTTAAAAATTTATGTAGGGGATTTCCGGAAGGGAGTGTCTAACCCCAGGTCTTTAGCAACCCTTAGAAGTAGGAAGCTAGGAGATTTGGGTTAGAGTGCATGGGTTAAAGAGGTTCGTCTCTAACAGTAATTTTAAATGAGAACAGACAGCATTTTCAGCCCTTCGATTAACAGTTAGGAAGCTGAAAAACAGAAGTGCCTTCCAAACATATTGGAAACACTACTTCAAAGCCAATGTGACCAAAAAATAAACACAAACTCATCACATATAAGGACTTTGTAGATATTTGCTAATGAAATGCATATTCTATAGCTTTGGTAAGAGAAATTTAAAGTTTTGCACAGTGCAACAAAACTTAAGAGCATTGTTAACTAATTATAAATAATGATCCGATTTATTGGTGTCAAAGTAAGAAATCAAACGAATTTCAGTTCGCAAGCTTTCTCCGTCAATGGACGGCTTCATCAGGCGGTCACATAGAGAATACAGAATCAAAATTGTAGACAGAACGTTAATTCTAATATGACAAATGCTATTTATAAATTGTACTCAGGAAATTAATTCTAACAGAACATAAAATGATTTTTGTTTGGCAGATGAATATTGCTCCCGAACATCGAAGTCTGGGCAAAATAGACCATTCTTAATTTAGGGCTATTGCCTTTTTAAAAGGTAGATTACCAGAACCGAAACCCAAATAAATTATTTTTTCAACGATTAGGAAACTAGGTGATGGTCGAGGGTATTATTAATTCTGCTGTTAGGTGGTTATTTTTGTTTGCAACTCTAAATACACTGGTGTGCAAAAATTAAGGACGAAGAGGAGAAATTAGCATAACAGCTGAATGAGCAGGCAGAACAGACCGAAAGACCACTCAGGAGATAGACTAGGGTCCGGTACAGTAGTGCATGTGCATATATGCAGCATGACATGGGGGGAGGGGGAGGAGTGTTGGGAGGGTATAAAGCACATGGGCTCAGCAATTCGGTGAAAGCTATTGCACGGTGTACACGGTTTGAACGACGTCGAGTTGCTGCCACCGTGTGATATGGTCAACAGGCAATCCAGTAGACGGCATCAGGATGACTTTACTCGAGGTTGCGTCATTGGGAAGTTGGAAGAAGGTCGAAGTGCGACTAGTGTGGCCGAGGAGTTCGGGATCGCTCACAGCATCGTTTCACAAGCTTGGAGAGCATTTCAAACCGACAGGAACAGCTGTCCGAGAGTTTAGCAGTGGTCGTCCACAAGCAACCACGGCGGCGGACGACCGGTATATTTGCCTACAGGCGAGAAGAGACAGGCGGCAGACAGCGGGAGAAATCGCAAGGCACATGCAACAGACAACTGGACATCCGTTATCGCGTTTTACCATGGCAAGGAGGCTGCACAGAGGTGGTCTATTTGCACGACGACCAGTACGATGTGTGCCATTAATGCCTGCTCATCAGAGACGGCGGTTTCTGTGGTGCCAGGAACACAAGAACAGGACACATCAGCAATGGGGTCGAGTTTTCTTTACGGATGAGAGCCGATTTAGTCTGACAAGCAATTCTGGATGTATAAACATCTGGAGAGAGCAGGGAATACGCAATCACACCTCCAACATCATCGAAAGGGACTGGTTTGGAGGTGGCGGAGTTCTCATTTGGGGCGGTATCATGCTTGGTAGCCATACTGACCTCCACATCTTCCAAGGAGGTTCAGTCACTGGTGTCCGCTATTGTACCGAGGTTCTCCTGCCTCACGTGCATCTGTTTAGAGGTGCTGTGTGCCCTGAGTTTCTCTTCATGGACGACAATGCTACACCTCATCGTATAGTGGCTGTCGCAGAGCTGTTGGAGAGTGAAGATATTTAACGCATGGATTGGACCGTAAGGTCCCCGGACCTAAATCCAATTGAACACATGTGGGACCTTCTCGGGAGACGCTTGGCAGCACATCACCAGCCGCCAGCAACGATTCCGCTGCTGCGATTGACGCTACAAGAGGAATGGGCCGCAATGCCTCAACAGCTCCTTGACAACCTCGTCCTCAGCATGGACAGACATTGTAAATCCTGCAATGCAGTCAGAGGGGATCATATCCCCTACTAAAGACTGGATTTTTCTTGGCAGCCGCCAAGAACATGGATGTTTCTGTCTTCTGTTCAGTTCTGCTCGAAGCTACCTTTTCAATAAAGTGCCTTTGTATCCTTTGGATTCCTTGTTTGGATGGTTTTGCTCACTTGTCCCATATTCTTATGGTATGATTTGAGTTGATGTGGAGCACTTCTGCACGACGTTAGATTCGAAAAACTGTCTCGTCCATAATTTTTGCACGCCAATGTATGAGAATTGAAAAAAATAAAATAAAAGATTTTTGCATAGCATATCATTCACTATGGTAAGGATTACTAACATTATCCGCTTTAAATAATGCACAATTTTCCTGCTAGGAGTGCCTATGTGTAAACTTTTTTCTTGTTATCTCTGCTTATGCAAATTGCATTTGAAAAATTCTCTTTTCACCACATATCTGGCTCCATAAAGAATACTTTGCACATACTTTCTACTTTATCATAATGCCCAGTTCTGCTGTAAGGGGAAGTTAATATGTACCTTTCTTAATAACATACCCTTGATTATGAAGAAAGTTTCACGACTATTTCTTTAATTCTTTTCTGGTTTGGGGATTTAACAACCACCGTAAGCAACTAGATGGGCTATAAGCAGTCGCCCGACCCTAATTTAGGGCCACTAGTTTCAAGGAAGGCAGAAAAGAGACAGTGCCAGGATTCGAACCCGGACCCATGTCGGACGAAGGTCAGAAGCTAAAGCTTAGACCACTGGCCCCCGCTTTCTTTTCTTCAAATAATGCAATCAAGCCACGTAGTAACAGAAATGCATCCAAGTACAGGATGCAAAACTATTGCTACGTACATACACTGACGGAAAAAAAAATCCCAACACCACGAAAAAATAGTTGTAGAGGAATGAAATGGCGGCAATACATTTGTATAGGTAACATTTAATCGATTAAGGTTTCAAGATCACAGCTTATTGTAAGCGCAAGAAGAGCCATTTTAAATGTGAAATGCTGGTACATTAATAACCGGTGTAACCGCCAGAATGTTGAATGCAAGCACGCAAACGTTCATGCATTGTGTCGTACAGGTGCTGAACGTCAGTTTGTGGGATGGAGTTCCATGCCTGTTGCACTTGGTCGGTCAATACAGGGACGGTTAATGCTGGTTGGGGGTGATGCTGGAGTTGTTGTCCAATGATGTCCCATACGTGCTCGATTGGTGAAAGATCTGGTTATCTAGCAGGCCACGGCAACATGTCGACACTCTGTAGAGCATGTTGGGTTACAACAGCGGTATGCGGGCGAGCGTTATCCTGTTGGAAAACACCCCCTGGAATGCTGGTCATGAATGGCAGCACAAGAGGTTGAATCACCAGACCAATGTACAACTGTGCCGTCAGGGTGCGTGGGATAACCACGAGAGTGCTCCTGCTGTCATAGGAAATTGCTCCCCAGACCATAACTCCAGGTGTAGGTCCAGTGTGTCTCGGCCGCAGACAGGTTGGTTGCAGGCGCTCACCTGGCCTCCTTCTAACCAACACACAGCCATTCACTGGCACCCAGGCAGAACCAGCTTTCAGCAGAAAACACAACAGATCTCCACTCCGTCCTCCAATGAGCTCTAGCTTGACACCACTGACGTCGCAAACGGCAGTGGTTTGGAATAAGTGGAATGCACGCTACAGGGCGTCTGGCTCGGAGCTGTCCTTCAAGTAACCGATTTGAAACAGTTCGTTGTGTCACTGTGGTGGCAACTGCAGCTCGAATTGCTGTCGCAGACGCGGTACGATGTGCCACGGCCATACGCCGTACACGGCGGTCTTCCCTCTCAGTAGTGCCACGTGGCCGGCCGGAACCCGGTCTTCTTGAGGCAGTACCTTCCCTTGACCACCGCTGCCAACAATCATGCACAGTGGCTACATTCCTGCCAAGTCGTTCTGCAATATTGCGGAAAGAATATCCACCTTCTCGTAGCCCTATTACACGACCTCGTTCAAACTCAGTGTGCTGTTGATAATGGCTTCTTCGTCTTCTTAAAGGCATTCTTGACTAACATCAACACCCTACGTCGAATCTCAACGATAACTAACGCTCACGAACGTTACAGCGCGTATTTACAACAAACCTGCTTTGCATGTTCCGAGGGGCGCTACTAGCGCCACACGTATGCGCCGAGCGCGAAATTTACATAGACGTCATCTTACAGATGTACTCTCACCGCCTACCAACTGTCGTTTATCTAACACAACACTTTCTTGGTGTTGGGATTTTTTTTCCGTCAGTGTATTTACATCCAATTTCTCTCTCCACCCCTAAAAGATAAATTGAAAAAAATTAACTTTTGCGTATGTACGGGGATGTGAGCTAAACTCCCCGCCCTCCCACTTAGCGCGCGAATTTGAAGTTGCAGGGTTTATTTACTTTCATACGCTGCAAGAGCGATTGCTTTTTGTTTCAAGTTGAGAAGTTCTTATCGCTTTGGGGCGGGAACTTCACGTCAGTTAGAGCACGGCAGTATGCTTAATTGAATTCGTTAATACGTTTCACTTCGTACATACGTTTTGTACGAAAATTTAGGTTTGTGGAGATAGTAAAAGTTTGTAATCGTCAAAATTTTGCGATACATAGGACGTAATCAAAATTATTTAGTTACGAGCAGGGGTCGCGGTAAGTTTTCAGACAAGAAGTAAAAATACTTCTCACATGATTTTCAAGTTTTCAAGAAGTATTTTGTGATTTATGGAAGTAGTACCCTCCCCCCCCACACACCCCACCCCCAGTTTACAAACGACTGCCATAAAAATTTTCCCTTCTAAAAATTTGTTTTTTTATATTCTATTAAAAATGTACGCATTGCAATAAAAACAATCTGTTCTTCTGTTCTTTGGGCATGCAGTTATTTTGATTTACCTATATACACTGCTGACCACCCAAAATGCAACACCAAGAAGGAAGCATCCGATTGGCCTGAAATTCGCAGCATGCGTCGCCCGCGAGAGGACATGCAAACGATTAGCATTGCACGGCATATGCAACTCATGTGCGCCCGGCACGCCACCGATAAGCACTATAAGAAGGGTGCACAGAAGTCGGGGTGTAAGTAGTGGAAGTGTGTTGTGCTGCCGGACCTGTGCGTGGGAGGCTTCCTGATGCCTCGTCGCAGAATACGGCAGTCATTCCAGCACATTTCGGAGTTCGACAGAGGACGAAAGTGGCTTATCGCGACAGCGTTTTATCGTACCGAGACATCGGCGCCCGTGTGGGACGACATGCAGCCGCAGTGAGGCGAGTATGGATTCGGTGGGTGCAGGAGGGACGGACGGACCGACCTGGGCGATTTCCGCAGCCGCGGCACACCACCGAACGAGAGGACCGGCATGTTGCATGTTGTGCGGCGGGCGTTGACGGCTCGCTCCGCCACATCACGAAAGTTAGCGCAGGAATTCAGGAATTAGGGTGTGTTGCGCAACAATCTGTGTCAGCACGTACCGTTCGACGTCGTTTGCAGGAGCGGGGACTTGTCACACGGCGCCCATTGCTCCGATTACCATTGACGTTACACCACACCGGCGAGTGCGGCGGCAGTGGGCCGTTGAACACCGCACCTGGATTACGGAATGGCACGACATTGTCTTCTCCGACGAATCCCGCTTCTGCCTGCAACACCACAATGGTCAGATCCACGCGTGGCGGTACCGCGGCGAGAGACTGTATGACGCCTGCATTATGCATCGCCATACCGGTCCGTCGCCTGGCGTTATGGTTTGGTGCGCAATTGGATATGACACCCGCACCCCTCTGGTACGCATCGATAGTTCACTCAACAGCCACCGCTACATCTCCGACGTTTTGGAGCCTGTAGTCCTACCTTACCTGCAGGACCTGCCAGCGGCTACGTTTCAACAGGACAATGCGCGCCCGCCCGTGGCACGCATCGTGCAACAATTCTTTACGGCCCACCAGGTGTTACTGCTGCCGTGGACTGCCTGTTCTCCCGATATGTCGCCCATCGAACACGTCTGGTCACTGATCGGCAACCGAGTGGCCCAGCAAGCACCACCCGCGGCTACGCCTGATGAACTGTGTCAACGTGTGGAAGCAGCCTAGACCGACATACCCCAAGCCCACATCCAAAGCCTCTTTCGTTCGATGCCGCGGCGTGTAGCGGCCGTTATTGCCAGCCATGGGGGCCACACGAACTATTGATGTCTGCGTGTTCCGAAAGTCGCACGGGCCTGTAAGCTCAATCGTTTTATCTTTGTATCTGTTGTTATGTGTCCAGTAAATCTGGCTTTCCTATCTCGTGCCCTTCTTGGTGTTGCATTTTGGGTGGCCAGCAGTGTATTAATTCTATAAGGTTTTTTACTGTAAGACCTATTTTGAGAGAACGGCTGAACGTAAAGATATGGTTTAGGTATCAAAATTAGGTCTTACCATGTAGTCGTGCCAGTCGAAGAGAAAAATGAGATTGGGGCAACGGTTCGGGCGTTGTGGGGCGGCAAAGTTCTCATGTAAAGTCTATGGGAGAAGCGTGAGGTTAACATTCGATCGCGTGCAGTTGACTGAAACAACTCTCGCGAAACACGCGCTGTTAAAGGTGGAAGCATGGAGGGACAGATAGTCCGAAGTCTTCTCTTTTTTGAGCGAACCGTTGCGCAAAGCAATGGTCCATTCACCTCCATACGCTGATTCATGTTGTCATGGAAACGCTAGCAGGCGTTCGATCGAAGTTCTTCGCATCAGAACAGCGAAGACTCTCGAAGATCAGCTTGTGTTATGCCGTTCGACTGTGTGATGTATAAATACAATTTAATATTCATTCGACAGAGTTTATTCACGTAGGTAAGACGTTTCCCATTATGTAAAGATGTAAATAAATATTCCGTTGACCATTGTTAGTGAAAATATTTAGAATGTACATATTGAGGTTTTTACTGTGAGACCTATTTTGAGAGAACGGCTGAACGTAAAAATATGGTTGAGGTATCAAAACAAAGGTCTTACTATGTAGATGTGCCAGTCGAAGAGAAAACTGAGATTGAAGCAACGATTCGCGCGTGGCGGAGCGGCAAAGTTCCCATGTAAAGTCTATGGGAGAAGCGTATACGGCCCTTATCTACATCAGGCGCTCAGTTCAGTGTCAGACTTTGTGTGTGCATGGTGTTCTACGATCAGTCCTAAAGTAAGTAAATACTTTATTGCATACTTACCCTTAACAGAATGTTTCTCCCGCAGAAAAAAAGAAAACGTAAGAGCCTTACTGGAAGACGTGAGCGATCAACGGGTCAGAACTATGTCTCAGACAAGAGAGAATGAAGAGTATTCGTTCCAACAACATTTACAAACATAGTTGTGACTGAAGATGAGAGTGAGCTATTCCGTTGAATTTTTGCACACGATCGAGATGAGTGGACTTCCACTTCACATTCTACGACTGAAAAAGGGTGTAGTATGTGATGCTTATCATGAACCTGGCCGCCCCGGTGGCGCAGTGGTGTAAGCGCTGGCTTATGATCATTCGTTCTTGAAGGGTCCGGGTTCAAATCCCGGTGAGGCATGGATGTTGTGTTTGTCTTAAGGCACTGGCTCTCTCCCTTCCCTGGAACCAGTGATCCTAAATTAGGGACGGGCGACTGCTTATAGCCCATTGAGTTGCTCACGGTGGTCGTTAAACCTCCAATCAAAAAAAAAAACAAAAAAACCTTCAGTCAAAAAATAAAATCACGAACCTGGACACAAGGAAATGTTTGGTCGATGGCACACGTATGATCGTAAAGTCGCTCTTCCAAAATACAATTTCTGTTGAAATTTTGTGCGGAGAACACAATAGGTCATTGCACACCTTGCCACGAGTTCTGCTGACTCCAAGCGACAGCACTTTCCTTTTTACGATCAAACGAATTCAATTTCCGATCATATTGTTCTTTGCGATGACAATAAGGGTAAATGACAGGCACTTGCTAAAGTCGAAATATACCTGCCAGAACCAGTCTTTTCACATTGTTATGCTCTACGTTGCCCTATCTCAAGCAAGATCAAAGGATTCTGTTGCAGTAAAGATCACATACGAAGATGCACCTGGATTACCTGTTGCAAATGGATGGACTCAAAATATTGTCTTTACTGAAGTGTTTGAATGAATTTGTAACATTCTTTTGTCAATCAAAGTTTACATTTGTTGCTTCATATGAGTTCATCCTTAAAAAAAAAAAAAAAACTAACCGTCGATTTCGACGGGTTTCGACTAGTCTTAATAAGTATAGCAACATTTAAAATAGATTAATAGTTCCGAAGGTTAAAAACATACATCCTTACCTCTTCAGCAAAGATGAAAATTATGTGATATATTTACGTACAATTCTTCTACACATGCAATTTAATATTGCAACAAGTTGTAATTGAGAATGATCTGTCTCTGATATTTTTAATAAAAATCACAGTCTACTTTGTCAAGTTCAGTTCTGTTCATTTGCTAGAGGTCACTTATCCATACACTGAGAATTTCTCCATATTAAAAATATAGGTCTTGTTTCTGAAATTCTTGCTAAATCTTGCAAGATGAATGTCATTAATCCAGTTTCGCTTCTCATTCATAATGCGGTTTTAAATAGAAAAACCTCTTTCACAAAATGCTGTGGTCAGTGGATTGGTCAATACAATCTAAGCTAACGCTGCAAAACTTTCATAAACAAGATGATAATTATAAAAAAAAACAACCTTAGAGGTCGGTTTTTAAATCAGGATGGATAACTTTCAGAGCAGTAAAAATACGTCCCGATTTTTTATGAGAAGTAATTTTCGTTTTTGATGCGTGAAATACGCCTGTCCATAAGTTAATCTCTGGTTACGAGCATATATCGATATCGTTTACCGTAAACTTTGTTTCAATAGTTGAGTTAAACTTTTTGAGCTTGAATCACCAAACTAACAGAAATAATTAAACGCAGCTGAGTATCCTTGCCTCCGCTGCACAGCTCCATCAATTGGATCCCTGCCAGCCCATCTAAACACGCTGCGAAAGAAAATTACACCGGCTTTGGCATTTATATCACCCAGAAAACTATCTAATATTGTTGTTAATAAACAGCAGACTTTGCAATCCAGTTTCTACAACCGGTGAAAACAGAAGAAATTATTATACCAGCAACAAAACAAAGATGGACGACCAAAAGAAAGAAGTTTTAGAACAATCAATTCGCTTTGGGGATAGAGGACAGAGATGTCGTTCGCGAACACTCATCAAAGTAAGTCATTGGCGTCCTGAAAAAAAAATCGATTCCGCAAAAGAGCAGATTCCCTGAATGAATCAGTCAGAATTACTTTTCACTAGGCATCAATTTTTTTTTATTTTATTTTTTTATTGGAGGTTTAACGACCACCGTGAGCAACTCAATGGGCTATAAGCAGTCGCCCGTCCCTAATTTAGGGTCACTGGTTCCAGGGAAGGGAGAGAGCCAGTGCCATAAGACAAACACAACATCCATGCCTCACCGGGATTCGAACCCGGACCCCTAACGGACAAATGATCAGAGACCAGCGCCTTAGACCACCAAACTTTTTTTTTTTTTAAACATCATGGCATTATGTTAGGTGTTTATTTACTTTTGAATATACAGGGTGTCCACAAAGTCTTTCCCACATTACAAAAATTAATATAAAAAAATATATGTACGTTAAAATAAAATAGTTGGCAACATAATATAGCAGCACTCAAAGTTTTTTTTTTTTTTTCTGTTCTTTAAGTGAGCGCTACTGCTGAAGAAGAGGAGGAGCATTTCACCGATACTGACTTCCATGCAAGAAAAAAGGCGTGCGTGTTGTGGTTCCATTAGACCAAACTGGCGGTTACTGTCCAGCGTAACCGCCAGTTTGGTCTCATGGAACCACAACACGGACCAAAAAAGTGACCACGGACCAAAAAGCATATCAACACCGGACCAAAAAAGCATAAAAGCTTGGTATGAAAAGTTTAAAGCGGCGGGTAGTATTAGCGATCTCGATCGAGCGGGCAGACGATCGGTTACACAAGAGACAGCTGCAGCTGTTCAGGAGACATTTCTGCGAAGCCCCAGGAAATCCATCCGTTGTGCTTCACTGGAAACTGGGAATCCCCGTGCCACAGTTCACAAAATTTTACACAAACGTCTTTATCTGTATGCTTAAACGGTACAGATCGTTCAAGCTCTTCAGCCTCTCCGTGCTGCATTTAAGACGGAGCTGTTGTAGCGCATAGCTCATGATAGTGATTATCTGCACCGTGTCTGTTTCTCAGATGAAGCCACATTCCATGTCTCTGGTACCGCAAATACGCACAATGTGCGAATCTGTGGAGCAGAAAATCCCCATTATGTCATCGAGCAACAGAGGGCTAGCCCGAAACTAAACGTATGGTGTGGCCTGATGCACGACAGAATCATCGGACCCTTCTGTTTTACAAAGCTCACGGTAACATGTAACGTGTACATGGACATGCTGGAACTTTTTTGTAGCACCTCAGTTGCATGCATTCCAACCTTCGGTTATTTTCTAACAAGACGGTGCCCCACCACATTGGTCAATAATGGTTCGTGAGTTCCTGAATCCACATTTCCAGACAGATGGATTGGCCGCGACGGTCCCACAACATGGCCACCTCGATCGCCCGACATAACCCGCCTAGACTTTTTCCTGTCGTGTTATGTGAAAGACCAAGTTTACTCTAGCAGTGTTCCGGATGTAGAGACGTTGAAGATCAGAATAACGGACGTTATTGGTTTTGTCTCTGCTGAGATGTTAAACAAAACATGGCGTGAAATCCAATATTGCTTAAATCTCCTCTGGGCCACAAATAGCGCCCATGTAGAGGTGTACTGACACTGGAAAAAAAAACTTTACTTGTGCACCATCATTGTCGTGCAATCCCTTTTTTGTACCTGTAATACATTTGTTACAATACTTTTTGTAATGTGGGAAAGACTTTATGGGCACCCTGTATAAGAAACGGGATGCAAGGTCAGGTGATGCTCAAACACACACGCCTCTCCTTGACAACTGTCAAACCCACCTTCTAGCGATGCATCCTGATCCTACTCAAGGAGCCCAGACGACCGCCAATAGCAGTATAACTATATCACAGGGATAAGAAGAAATGCTATCCTACACTCACCAATCCGCTTGGCCACCGTGGTGAGTTATGGCCACACACACCCTCCACCCATACGTCTTTAACTATAAAGTTTGCCCTTTGACAGACTCTCAAAATTGGCGACATCAAATTTATTGGAAGAAACTCTGTGGCATTAAGTTAGAAAATATTTAACGAAAAGAAACAAATTTTACATAAGGACACAGGCACTCAAAAGGAAGTTAAATTAGAGTTATGCGTTACAATGCCTTCCAAAAAACCGCATTTCATGTTAATTATTTTTACCCGAGTTTTAATTCCAATATGCAAATATCATAAATATATATATTAATCTCTTCCTGGTCTTTTTCGTTGTGCTGTAGAGTGTTACTTTTCATACCTCCATTTTTTGGCCATTTCCTCAATCGTCGCCGATATTGAAGCCCGCAGTCCTACGCGCTATCTATAGGACAGTTAAGTTAAGAAAGGCGTGCGCGCTTCGATTATGACTACTCGAGGCAGAGATAGTCAGAAAATATCTTCACATACGTGCCCCCTAGCGGGGAATCTATACTTCATTAAAGGTGGATAATGTTCGCTATCTTTACCATAGCGAATAGCATACAGTACAAAAATTACTTTTTCAATAGGACTTTTAGAAGCGCAAATACAGTTGGAAAGACGATTCTACCCTAACGCCACCTACAAATCGAAAAATCGCGATAACTGGGCGAAATATAGTTCAAATTGCACGAAATTTGCATGTGTTACGGGCGAACACATACAGCATCGATGTACGGAAGGCAAATGAATGGCACTGGTAGCGCTTTATGCAAATACGCAGGAGCTTAAAACCAGCTGTTTCTGAGGGAGTCGCCAATTCATGTGCGGCGGTGAATGACAGGATTTCGAGATAGCGATTTTGTTAATATGGGCTTCGAGACGTCATTTACCAGCGAAGTTACGCTACAGAGCGATAAGTTGAATCGAAGCAGGGCAACGGCAGGTGCACGTCTTAAGATGGCTCAGCGTCGATCGTTCTGTAGTCAGCAGGCTGTGGCAGCAGTTTCCCGAAGGTACAGCGAAGGTAGGCCAAGGGCGACCAGTATTTGCAGCTTTCGGCACGGCGGAACAGGACGGCTACACCGACTCCTCTCAGATCTGAGCTTGCGGCAGCCACCGGACGGACGGTATCAGCTTCGACTGTAAGCAGAAGGTTACATGAAGGAGGACTGTATGCTCGGTGATCGGTGTAATACGTACCTCTCACCCCTCGCTACCGGAGGGAACGTTTTAATTGGGCACGACTGCATGTGAACTGGACTCAAAATGAGTGGAGGTCCGTTCTGTTCACTGATGAGTCGCGATACTGTTTACAGAGTGATTCTCGCCGAGTTTACATGTGGAGAGAGGCCGGTACTCGCTAATATCCAGGAAAGAGGCACCTATGGTAGTGGTAGTGTTCTGGTGTGGGCAGGCATACCTTTAGGCGGCCGTACTGACCTCAATGTGTTGCGACATGGAAACCTCAATGTGTTGCGACATGAAAACCTCAATGCTCAGAGGTCTAGAGATGACATCCTGGACCTTATTGTTCGTCCGTATGCGGCCGCAATTGGTGATACATTTGTACTGCAGGCGGATAACGCCCGCCCTCACACAGCTTATCTCGTGCACCAGTACCTGAAACAGGAGACTATAGTCCGTATGGAGTGGCCAG
Source organism: Macrothele yani (assembly GCA_039090855.1). Taxonomy (NCBI): domain Eukaryota; kingdom Metazoa; phylum Arthropoda; class Arachnida; order Araneae; family Macrothelidae; genus Macrothele; species Macrothele yani. The sequence continues at coordinate 99,809,424 of CM076996.1, read as the reverse complement.
CACGCTCTCCCGATCTGAATCTCATTGAGCCTGTCTGGGATGCTCTCGGGAGGCGTGTTGCTGGCCCCCAACGCCCTCCCCGAACCCTGCAGGGGCTCCGAACGGCTTTGCTCGAGCAATTGATGCAGCTACCCACGGAACTGCTCGACACCATAATTAACAGCATGGAACATCGCTGTCGAGCCTGTATATTGCTGTTCGGGGTAACCGCTCTCAGTATTGAAGTAGCTTTTCCTATTTCATCTTGATACCTGTATTTTCATATTTGCATCACTCACACAAAATATAAATGCTTTGTATCATATGTTCTACGTTTTTTGTTGCAATTGGTTTGATAAAGCTAACCACCAAATTTTATCCGAATCGGTTGCATACTTTTTGAGTTATCAAAATTTTTCCATTTGTTGCTTAATTTATGGAAACCAGAGTAGTTAGATAGCTGGGCACCAAGAAAAAAACCTAGCAGTATGTACAAAATGTTCCATGAAGTAAATGCAATCCGGTGTTTAAAGAATTTTTCAAATCGAACTTTTAGAAGCTGAGATATCGAGGAAAATAAATTTCCCATGTGTGCCCTTAGCGGCAAAATTATGTACTATTTTGGGCAGGAAACATGTTGGACATGTTTTCACAGTGAGCGGTGGTCTGACCGAATAATAATTATTTTAACCGGGATTTTGAACGCGCAGATAAGACTGCAAATACATTGATATGTTGCTGAAAATCTGTGGACACCTGATCAATGTTTTCAGATTTTCATCAACATTATCCACGTTTTTCTTGAAAGAAAAAAATTAATCGAAGGGGTAATAGTGATCAGTTCAGGAAAGGGTGACGATTCTTCCCTGGAGTGATTTGCTGTTAAACTTTTCGTAAACTTAGATTTCACCTCCCTGGGTTCGATCTTTGGATCCAGAGTGAGAAAGTCAAGAAAAAGTTACAGAAATTCTATTTCTCATTTGTTTTGTTTTTTTCCCTTCTTTGTTCTGTGGGGCCTGCGAGAAAGGTGTTCGCTTTATTCACGAAAGAAAAAAAAATGTATATAGTGTGAACTAACAGTCACAATGCTGTTCCTTTTGTTTTGGTATTACTCAGCCCAGCAGGAGGAAAGGAAAAACATACTCAGCAGAATAAAAGTAAGAGCAGTGTAAATAATTTTTTTTTTCCTCTATGTGTATGAACAAAATGTAGCATTTATACGACGCAGTACCAAAAGGTGCGATGTCGCAACATTCATGAGAATAAATCTGGGGTATGCTCATAAAAAAAAATAATAATAATAATTATGAAAAAAAAAAGGAATATTTTGTATTTCTTGCTTTGTTCAGTATATGAAGTAACATGCTAAAACATTTTGTAAGCCAGCTGCAGTGTGTCTCCTTTAACAGATAGCAGTCATTGCTCGGGGTTTTCCAGAAAAGGGGATTAAAGCAGCAAATTCTTTCGATCCCTTTCAGAGATTTTCTTTCCTGGGAAAAGACCACCAGGAGTAACCAAACATTCTTTTTTTTTTTCGAGGTCTGGCAAATCTCACTAGCTGAGAAGGGGCTTAGGAAAGAGATAGATACCCGTGTAAAGCCCTATGAAAGGGGAGATGGTGGCCGGTTGAATGTGGGAAGCAGCAGTCCCTCGCGCCAAAATTTATGGGGTTGTTTACGAAATGTGGACCCTTGCGAAGCTGTCAGGTGTCAAACACGTGCATTTCATGTGTTCTTGGCTGGAAGCAGCCAATGGGATGGCAGGCGTCCTCCCGGCTTGATGCGATTGGTCGCGTGACCCTCCCAAGGGGAGAGGAGCTCTGCGCGTCCATTTTGATTTTCGAGAGAAGTCGCAAAAATGAACTGCTAGAGGGAGGAGGAAAAAGAGGTGGCTGGCTGTTGAGTCAAGAAAAAATGGCTCAGAAGGGCTCCAAAAGTCAGCGATTGTGGTTAGGGGGTTTTCCGCCACCTTGGGAGCTACAATTTGCCGGAAACGTGCAAAATTGCTGCTGATGATACATTCTCACCAGAATGCTAGAATGATGTTGATACCATCACGGAGCATGCTGCCAAAACGTTCTCACCAGAATGCTGATGAGCCGAAGTCCTCCGGAGTGCCGTTGGCCAGAATAGTTTCCTAGAGGAGCACCATAACCCTAATGCCGCGCTGCATGCTTTTACTATTGGAACTCGCGATATTGAAGAAAAGGCGGAGGAGCGTTGTCATCAAATACAATCGCACAGAAATGTCGACCTAACGACAGCTGGAGGAACCGCCAGCGAAACCGACAGGCCGGCCAAAATTTTGGGTGAATTATTTAAAATAAATTTAGTCCAACATGCACGTGCATAGATAGCCCCAGGGGATAGCGGGAGGCAATCTCAAGCCTTGTGACGATACTTAGGCCCCAGGGGATATAGGGGGGTCGGAAAAGTTGAAGGGTCAGTTCCCAAGGAGGGAGCGAAGTAACGTTCCCCGGACGGATTAGATGAATTCCAGACTGGTCAAGTGACCTTGGCATCCGCGGACAAGGTGAAACTCAGAAGGTCTTCACTGGTCACGAGGAGTTGAGTTCGAGGAGCAGCGAAACACAGACGTGGATAGGGGATCGTCGAGCGATGTGACGAGAGATAGATGAAGTACTGCCCGCGCTGACAATTGGATAAAGATTTGGATTGAAAACCTGAAAGACATATGGAAATACCAGTTAAGTGATTTTTCCTTTTCCCTGTTATTGCATGTACTTGCTTAAATTTATTCATAAACCTACTTAGAGCACGTGGCGTGTGTATTGGTCATGATCAAACAATGAAAACCCAGTTAGCTAGGTAAAACATTTAAGTAAAGCATAGGAGAAAAGGAACTAGAAGTAAAATGAATCACTAAGCTTTGCACTTATATATATAGATAGATGTATGCAGAAATGATCGGAGACGTTATAGAGAAAAATCGTAATAATAGTAAATTTTATGTGTAAGGTATTGCTAACGGCTGCACCCACGCACGTAGTACCTTAGTGTTCCTAATTCTCTCGTATTAAACTATTTTGATTACTTCCACATAAGATTCCTGTTTGTTTTCCTTATAACCACACAAGACATAAGTTAAGGTATGTGTAAACTAAGATATGTGTTTATGTTTCTGATTTCTTTCACGAGCGGCACCTTTACTCCCCCACCATTCCAGTGACGGGATAAAGGTGAATCACAACGCCGTGCTTTATAATATGCCAGTACATATAAGGAGCACGTTTTTGTCCATATACGATCACTGTAGAACAAAAAGTCCCATAGTTATAAAAAGGCACAATAAAGTAAAGTTAATCGGTAAATGATCTGTAATTGATGCACCTATAATTTGTTCATAATAATAAATATAACAATAAAATTAACACCTTGTATTTAACATTGATGACAGTAACACGTGTTCCAATGAATAGCATCAACACGTGTTCCATTGTTCATAACTTTAACACGTGTTTTGTATTAGAATGTAACGTTGGTACAGATTAACGTTTGAAGATTTATGGTGAATTGTTTCATAAAGTATATAACTATGGTGAATTGGTATGAGCTAAATATTTGTTTATAACATATGATTATTCCTATGATTATAACGTTTTCAAATAAAAGATATAACATTGGTGCCGTGACTTTTGAGCCATTCGTGCTGTCACGTATTTTTCCCCGTCGCAGTACGGATTGAATGGGTTTTCTTTTCTTCATGTGTAGCAGTTCATTATTTTCTTTTGTTGTATGCATCATGCAATTGTTTTCTTAAGGTGTTATTTTGACAACTTCATTACTAAGAGTTAGGTAAAAAAGCAATTGCATGTTGTAGGGATAAAGGTATTATTTTAATTGGTATTAGTGTATAACTTAGGTATTAAACTTCTATTAAAAATGCCAGGCTCCTCCGTTCAAGATTCCATGCAGGAGTTGCAATTTATTGCATCAGTACTTCCCCTGATTCCCGAATTCTCTGGAAACGATAAGCTTATTCCAGCTTGTTTCTTGTTCGAAGCAATAGAGGGATTAGAATCAGTCACTAATTGGTCAGAAAAAGTAAAAAAATTTGTAGCAAAAGCTCGCATGACGCAAGCAGCTTTAGGATTTTTGAGTGAATCTCCCCATGTTAGACAGCTTGATGATTACAAGATGTTTAAATCAGCAGTGATAAAAAGGTTTGCCAATAACCAACCTCTAGTAGTGGCAATACAAAATTTTAATTCTTGCAATCAAAGACCAGAAGAGTCGGTCGCCCAGTATGAATCACGTCTAAGAGGATCAGCGCATTCTTATCTTGGCGCACCGGTCTCAGGGGATGAGCAGGTTAAGGCACTGGTTGATTCAATTATGTTATCACAATTTTTAGCAGGTGTGGAAAGAAGTATTCAAACAGAGGTACTTTCGAAAGGGCCTGCAAATTTCGATCAAGCAGTACAAGATGCACTGCTTGCTGAGGCAAATCGACATATCATCACAAAGAGTGTCAATTCTGCCGATGATGCAGATCAAATCCCTCGAGAAAGCGCCCCAGGCGATGCTAATGGTATTTCAGAACTTTGTCCCATGTTTCAGCAATACATCGTGCAGCAAAATGCACTTATCAGTACCTTACGAGAAGAATCACGACAAATGAGTGAAAGATTAATGAAAGCCGAGAATGAGCTATCAAAATTGCAATCAAAAATTAATGAAAGTCAAAATTATGAGAATTCCAGATATAAGGCTAGGCGAAATTTTGTTAATGTCAGATGTTTCAAATGTGGTGCATTAGGACACCCAGTTAGCAGATGTAATCAGCAATCAAATAATCTTGGAAACCAAAGACAGGGAGATAGAGCCTCGTTTCGTGTCCCCCAATCTTCAGGTTACGGAGCGCGGGACACAAATGGCGCGGGTCATTTTAATCCTCGCGGAAATTTGTACCAGAGACAAAACAGGAATAACAACCAGGGAAATGTAAACACTGCAGTTGTCAATACGTTCCACATCCAGAGACATAGAAGTTTTCCGTTAGAGCAGAATAAGCATTTTGATCAAACAAATAGGAATGCTAGACCACATTACGTAACAAATCAGAAACAACGTCAGGCTTATGACAACATCCGTTGTTTTGGATGTGGAGCTGTAGGCCACAAAGTGAGATTTTGCAGAGGGAAAAATAATTACAGAAATCCATTTCCCTCAAGACCTAGTCAGGGTAGGTATTTTTACAATAAGTATAATAAACACCAGCGTGCTCAAAGTTCCCCAAAGCCACGTGTTACTCAAAATGAAGAGGCTCAAGAGAAGGTCCAGATTTTGACAATAGTTGATTCCCGAAGTAAGAGCAAAGCATGCGTAGATAAAATCTCAACAGCTGAATCCACTACAGAAATTGTACATAAGCAACGTAAAAATGAAAAAGACAACTTAGAATCCCCTCAGATGGTGAAGAACAGTAAAGAGAAGAAGTCAGTAACGAATCCAGTTCGTTCTTCCTCACAGTCGTTCGCAAATCCTCATAATCCACTTAACGAAAAATGTGAAGAACAAACTGCAGAATCGCCATTTGATCTTTCACAGTTATTAGGAGTACAGGACGATAAAGATCCTTTTAAGTTAAAGCAGCCAAGCAAATCTTGTTCGAGACAGAAAGGTGCAAAGCAATAGAAGAGCTGCAGTTTATTTCATTTACCACCACCCCCTTCCCGCAGCCCCAATTCCAGTAGCAAATCTAATTCGGATCTTTATTACATTTATTTGATAGATTTAGTAATTCATTATTGTAGTTAGAAGGCATTTTAAACGGAAGTTAGTAAGTCAGAATGTTTTATTATAGGATTAGCATATATCTCTTAATATTAAAGCAAAAGGTGGAAAATTCACTAGTATTTTGTGTAATATATATGTATAAAATTTTCTCGAGTTCGGGTATTATTATTTTCCATTCCGTATTTCAAGTATGTTTCAAGTCTGTGTGTGGTTAGTGCATAGAAAGGTGTGTAAAAAGAAAAAAAAAAGAAATTTCTTAACTGGTTAACTAACGTTATGTTCTATCTGAATATTCCCCCAGGAACACATGGTTATCTCTTGTGGAGGTGTATGCTCGAAAAATTCGTCAGATAAAAATTTAGTAGAGATATTGGCAAGAGTAATATAAAATATTAATGTTAATAATAATTAGGTGCAGTAGGACGGTATTGTTTAAGTTTGGCTGCGCGGGTCTATCTTTGCTTGGGAAGGAAAGAATAGTGTAAATCTAAGATATTAGATATACAACTATTCTGAAAAAAAAAAAAAATAATGATAATGAATGTAGATAAGGGTAAATGAAAATTAAACCACTGGGTAATTGACTTTGTTTCGATTGACGGATCACACTGCCGCGTCTAGTCTGGGTAATGACAGAGCGGTACAGTGCGTAATCAGGGGAAGAGAGAAGGTTATAGAAGAAAAGAAAAATAAATCAAAGTGTGAGTAAAGTCAGTGTGTTCCATGTGGTGGTGAACAAAGAGAATCACGTGTTGGTGAACAAAAAGAATCACGTGTTGGTGAACAAAAAGAGCCACGTGTTGGTGAACAAAAAGAACCATGCGTTGGTGAACAAAAGAACTATGCTTCCTACGGGAACTAGAGTGCAGCAGTGATTGAAACACCGTTTTCTTTTCCCAAACTCAAACAACAGGAGGATATTCAAGTAATGATGCAAGCTTTTGAAAATAATGAACGGATCGCACGTGGCATACGTAATGTAAGCGTGCTGGTGTATCCAAGGACGGTCGTAATTACTGTGAATGCAACGCATGTTTTTCATGTGGATGACCTACAGACTAAATAAAGTGCTACATTGACAGCGAAGACTTTGTTGTGCTGTGTGGTCAACAGGTAGTGAAAACGGTATGGTCGATGAACGGTGTGGTGAAAACGGTATGGCCGATGAACGGTGTGGTGAAAACGGTATGGCCGATGAGCGGTGTGGTGTTTAAAAGCACAAAGGACAGTGTCCATGAGGGCGCACGCCGAGATGAATAAAACACAGGTGAAATGATTTTGCTGTTATTGTGTTCCAGGGTCAAAGAGACCTTGGTGAATAACCCATGCTATAGGTGACTGTGGACGAATAATACTAGATAAACATATACGTACAGAGCAAAGTGTTCTACAGCTAATTTTATTACCAGCATATAAAAAGCACAAATCAGGTGACAATGTTCTCCAAATATTGCGAACTGCCAGTGATATTGGTTTGATGTCTGATAACTTTTTGTGTGAATTGTGTGTGAATCGCAGAACTGAACGTAAATCGAACAATTTCACCTTGTCTTACTTTCCACCAGGAAAAAAAAATTAAGTCAGACAATAAAACTCAAGAATCGGTGGACGTGGACAATGACAATAAAAAACAAAAACAAAAAAATTGAATATAAAAGCAAACAAACAAAAGGAAAAGCGTTTGGCAGTTAAATGTGTTACTGATACTTGGTCAGCAACAGCTCAAAGTGTACTAAACGACACGTGCATGTAAGCTTCAGATGCCAGCAGTATCACTGAATTGATATTTTTTAGATATGTATTGTGGGTGCAGGACCGTAACAGTTAATTAATTTTTGTGTTTGAAAAGTGTATTGTGTATATGTGTGATTATGAATATTTTATATAATTTCATTGCTATATGTATATATAAGTGCACATGAGGAAAAAGATAGAGGATTACTAGGTAAGTATGGAGTAGTCTATCCGTGCGTGTAGTTTTTCCCCCCAGCATTCCTTTTGGCCCCCCATAAAGATTACATCTGGTAAGGGAGGAATGTTGGAAATAAAATTATTTAAAATAAATTTAGTCCAACATGCACGTGCATAGATAGCCCCAGGGGATAGCGGGAGGCAATCTCAAGCCTTGTGACGATACTTAGGCCCCAGGGGATATAGGGGGGTCGGAAAAGTTGAAGGGTCAGTTCCCAAGGAGGGAGCGAAGTAACGTTCCCCGGACGGATTAGATGAATTCCAGACTGGTCAAGTGACCTTGGCATCCGCGGACAAGGTGAAACTCAGAAGGTCTTCACTGGTCACGAGGAGTTGAGTTCGAGGAGCAGCGAAACACAGACGTGGATAGGGGATCGTCGAGCGATGTGACGAGAGATAGATGAAGTACTGCCCGCGCTGACAATTGGATAAAGATTTGGATTGAAAACCTGAAAGACATATGGAAATACCAGTTAAGTGATTTTTCCTTTTCCCTGTTATTGCATGTACTTGCTTAAATTTATTCATAAACCTACTTAGAGCACGTGGCGTGTGTATTGGTCATGATCAAACAATGAAAACCCAGTTAGCTAGGTAAAACATTTAAGTAAAGCATAGGAGAAAAGGAACTAGAAGTAAAATGAATCACTAAGCTTTGCACTTATATATATAGATAGATGTATGCAGAAATGATCGGAGACGTTATAGAGAAAAATCGTAATAATAGTAAATTTTATGTGTAAGGTATTGCTAACGGCTGCACCCACGCACGTAGTACCTTAGTGTTCCTAATTCTCTCGTATTAAACTATTTTGATTACTTCCACATAAGATTCCTGTTTGTTTTCCTTATAACCACACAAGACATAAGTTAAGGTATGTGTAAACTAAGATATGTGTTTATGTTTCTGATTTCTTTCACGAGCGGCACCTTTACTCCCCCACCATTCCAGTGACGGGATAAAGGTGAATCACAACGCCGTGCTTTATTATATGCCAGTACATATAAGGAGCACGTTTTTGTCCATATACGATCACTGTAGAACAAAAGTCCCATAGTTATAAAAAGGCACAATAAAGTAAAGTTAATCGGTAAATGATCTGTAATTGATGCACCTATAATTTGTTCATAATAATAAATATAACAATAAAATTAACACCTTGTATTTAACATTGATGACAGTAACACGTGTTCCAATGAATAGCATCAACACGTGTTCCATTGTTCATAACTTTAACACGTGTTTTGTATTAGAATGTAACGTTGGTACAGATTAACGTTTGAAGATTTATGGTGAATTGTTTCATAAAGTATATAACTATGGTGAATTGGTATGAGCTAAATATTTGTTTATAACATATGATTATTCTTATAATAAATTTGTTCAAAATAAAAGATATAACAACGTTCTCACCAGAATGCTGATGAGCCGAAGTCCTCCGGAGTGCCGTTGGCCAGAATAGTTTCCTAGAGGAGCACCATAACCCTAATGCCGCGCTGCATGCTTTTACTATTGGAACTCGCGATATTGAAGAAAAGGCGGAGGAGCGTTGTCATCAAATACAATCGCACAGAAATGTCGACCTAACGACAGCTGGAGGAACCGCCAGCGAAACCGACAGGCCGGCCAAAATTTTGGGTGAAAACCAGCTTCCAGATAGAAAACACTCTCTGCGAGCTGACTGTATGGACTGTGCTAATAATAACAATAAGAAACAACTGGACACAACGATGGATGTCTCCCTTGATTTACGTATGTAAGTTGTTTTTTTCATTGGCTTGTATCATCATAATTTGGTTAAAAGTTATTTTTGGATAGGGGGTATAAATTTGCTGAAAAAAAAAATTTAAGAGCGAGGCCCTATGGAAGGGGAGAGGCTGTAGCTGACCGTAAGAGTCTAATATTTAACTAGTGTTATAGTTCAGAAAGAAAAAAAATCTTCAGAATAAGAAACAAAAAATCATTAAAATCACTCATGATGTTTTGTAATGGCCTCAAAAATCCTGAAAATGGGAGAGGCATGTGAAACCAAATCTACAAAAACAGGCAAAAATGTATCAACAGGAATTGTTATGACATATGAAAAAGGTTGTGATCTCGAAACACTATCAGTACAGTTTTGTTCTTCTAATATTCTTTTTTGATACCATGTTGTTATTGTTTTACAAATAAATATAGGCATTAGCCTTTCAAAAAACCAAATTTTTGGTAAGAAGTGGCAATTCAGTTTCTTAATGTCTTCTAAATTTCTGAGCAATGGCACTCATCACCCAACGCTCTGACGTTGGCTAGGAAGTCCCTTGGGTGTTGTGTAAATAATGATAATGTCCTAATAAGTAAAATAATTACGGTCTGATATTTTCTTTTTTCATGCTTACAAACACGAGTTCATAAATACGGTCTCTTTGAGTTGACACATATGTTACACATGTACCAAAAACACAGTGCTGTAGTTATTCCTCAGGTGTGAAAAACCAGAAAGAACATGTTCAGTATTCACATAAACAATATCACCGGGGAAAACTTATTATGTGTGCTATAACAAATATGACATCTCAAAGTTTCCTCTTATAAATCTTAATTTTTGGTTGTTTCAAAATGCATCTACCCATCTCCCAAAGTTAAATTTTAGTCTAAATTCCCCTTCAGGTTTACCTTTGGCTATCAATGATAATAACTTTATATAACGTGGCTGAGATTTCCGCCACAACAACATGAATATTGCACATCGAAATATGTGCTTACGTCCTCCAGTCCCCGGCGCAGAATCGCGGCGACGAGTGACGTACGTTGCAGATTTTATTGTGGTCCTGCAGACGAAAACTGTATCCTCAGAACCTTTATTTTGGTCCTGCAGACAAAAATGGTATCCAACGATGTATACTGTATACAATAGAATTGACTCCTGATCATTGGTGTAAATTCTTCGTCCGGGGACGGAATTCAGTCTTTCAAAACTTTTCGAAAACGGAAGTTAAACGGAGTCAAGATTTCTCCCGAAATAGCCCCCCCCTCTCTCTCTTAGGCGATGTTCCTTCTCTCCATACTGTTGTTAAATATCATTTATTCCATAAATGCTTGTGTTTCAGCTTGAAAATGGAGGCAAAAGTTTCCGAAAACGGAAGTTTAACTGAGCGCTGTAATCTAAAATTGTTTTTCTTGCGATGTTTCTTCTGACTTTTATTGTCTCTAAATGTCACTTTATTCCATAAATATTTGTGTTTCAGCTGGAAGAATGAAAAAAAACAATAATCTGAAAACGGAAGTTGGACGGAGCGAAGATTTCTCTCGTTTTGTTGCAGAAATGTTGTGTTTCAGCTTGAAAATGGAAGCAAACATTTCAAAGAGCAGAAGCTAAAGGCAATGAAAACTTTTTACCGCGATCGTTTGTTTTTTTTTTTTTTTTTTTGGTGTTTCCCCTGTTATATCTGGTTAAATATCATTTGATTTTATAAATCGCTGATACATAAAAATGATACATAAAAAAAAAATCCGACAATAAAAGTTGGGTGCAACAATAATTTCTCCCGAAATCGTAATTTCCTTTTTTCTTTGTAACCTTTTCCGCTTTCATGTATTGTTGCTAAATATTGTTTTATTCCATAAATGCTGATATTTCGGCATGATGGTAAGTCGAAAGATTTTACTTTACACTTAGAGATTTGAAAAGTGTACCAAGCTTCGCACGTTCAGAGAGCAGAATGTTCTAGATCCTAGTTATTAGTTTCTTTTCTGTCATTTTCTTTTTTCTTTTAATTTTCACTTCAAGCTTTTATTGTTTTTCGCACCCAGTACGTGTCTTCTTACCCAGTGGCCACCCGCAGATTATTTTGTACAATGTAAAAATGTTTCTGAAATTTACGAGCCACTTTCCGTGATTCCTCTCGTGAATTAACAAAGCACATTTCTGATACAATGACGGAAAAAAACCTGGATTTCACGGATTTTTCGTACGACGGGAAAATTCTGAATTTTCAAAAACCTTTCCGCAATTCCTTTTGAATATTAACGGAAAAACTCCGTTCTCACTTTTTCCGTATCCATATGACGAAAACATTCTGGTAATAACAGAGATGCGCGGAAATACTTGAGGTTTGGTTAACTGTTAAATTTCAACCGTCTGTCAAAGGAACTGATTTTGAACTTCTGTAGAGAGATCGGATATTGTGGATAGCATATCGCATGAATTTTGGTTATTGTAGCACAGGATATTTCTTCTCCTCTTCCCTATTTTGTGCACCAGCTATAATGTGTTACCGTAAGAAACCGGGTATTTAAATTATTGTACAGGTGATTGTACGATGTCGATGTAACAGTCTGTAGAGTGCTTAAGACAAAAGCTATCAAAAGTAAATTTTATATTTAGAAATTTTGTGAAATAATATTATAAAACGTACATTTCACCCTTTCTTAAAGATAATTGGAAGTTATTGCCAGTTAAAAAAAGATCTGTAGCTCCAAAGCATTCTGTTCCGATGAAAAAAAAATATATACATAATTTATGGTTAAATCCCCCTAAAGAAAAAAATAAAATTACCACAAATGTCTTAAAAAAAATAAGGTCCAACAGAGAATAAAATAATTAAATCACTCGCATTACTGACCAAAAAAAAAAAAAAAAGATTTCATTATCGTGCATTTAGTTTTACCATAAACGTGGTTCAGATTTTGAAGTCTTTCTGGCTCAGTGGTTAAGACGCCCGTTATCTGTTGAACCAACCTAAACGCCCGCGGTTCGATTCCCACCGCTACGAAAGGAATATCTGGGGCAATGGCTGAAAAATTCAGCATCTTTGATTTTGCGAAATTTCTGTATAAATACGGAAAAACCCAAAACTAACTTGCCTGAAATAAACGGAATTTCTGACTACGGAAAATCTGTGAAAATACGGAGGTTAAAAAAAAAAAACGGGCACTTTTAATAACGGAAATTTCGTTAAAAGACGTACACTTACCGGCAATTTTGCTGTACGTTATTTTCCGAAATTTTCCGTGAATTCACATAACTTGTTTTTTACAGTTTAGCACAACAATATCCGTCGTAGACTGATCAAGAACTTTCTGCTATGGGGTCTCTAGCGGCATAATTATGAGATAAAAAGAATTAGAAGTTATGTACGAAATATGCACCACTATAAACGCTACCGGTTGCAAAACATAGTTTTCAAATCAAACGGTTAGAAGCAGAAATACCGAGAAAATTATGATACACATCTACGCCCCGTGGCGGAAAAACCGCACTATTATGAGAGGGAAATATGCGCAAAGCGTTTTCCATCTTGAGCTTATCGGATCAATTTTTTAGTCGAGCTTCAAGGGATGAAGTACTGCTGCAAAAATAACAGAAATGAAAATATGCACTTATGCCCCTTGCGGTCAAATTATGCATTCCGAAAAATAAAATATTTTGTTTAAAGCAGTGCTCATTATGAGCTCTATCCGACCCAGAAATATCTTTTTAAATCGCACTTTTAGAAGCAGAGATATCGAGGAAAATACAATATATGTTCACGTATTCAGTGGGAAAATCGTGCATTATTTAAACAAGAAAGATGACACCGAATTTCCGGTTGTAATGAGCAGTGGCGTAGGAATGGGGGGGGGTACATGGGTACAATGTACCCCCAAATTTTGGAGAGGGGTACATTAATATCTTCTGTACCCCCTACCCAAATATGAGCAAACACAAACCAATCATTCATAAAGAGTGAACTGTAAAATTTATATGCTACTTATTTTTTTTTATTCTCTTTTTTTTCAAAGAAATATCACGGGTCATCTGTTTTTTTTTTGTTTTTTTTTAATATCCAAAGCTTGTAGTGGGAGGCTTTTCATCCACCAAAAACTGGCCAACCATCTGGGAAACTTCAGCAAATTAGTTCTGCAGGGAAACGACGAGTGCGAGGTTTTTGTTAATAACTTCAAACAGCATATGGTAGGGCTAGGGCTTGATAACATATGTGATCAGTGTTTCTTTTTTCTTAAAATTCCATGCATCTTGATCAGGTCGTCCTTTCTGCACTTTTAAAAAAAAAATTTAATGCACAAGTGGACATTTCAGCGCCCACAGCCCCGGCACTAAAATTGTTTTCTGTCTTAAGATTTGTAGCAATACAACAAGTGCATTACGGATTTCACATACCACTCATAGAACTCCAATTCCTCGATATTTCCACCATCATTTAGCTTTGCACCAGACCAATGTGCTTTTTTCATCAATTGTCAGCCTATGTATCGTTCAAAGTTTTTAATATAGACTTCACAATGCTTCAATGGTACTATCTTCGCGGGTAGAGCAGTTTTTATCTTACTGCGGTTTTACTTTATTAGCGTAAACAAAAATGATAAGAAATTTAATTCGTTCTTGTAAAGAGTTATATAACATTTCCTGAGGAATCCCTCTTTTCCAAACCCTGCTGACAGAAATTCATCCGAATGTTGACTTGTCCCTGCTCAATATTTTAATGGGAAAAAAAAAGTACAAAAATTAACAAGAGGGAACACAAAAAAAAAAACTTCTCCATTCATTTTCTGATAAGAAATTAATTATGTGAACTTTTTGTCAGCAATAAAAATAATAATGGTAATAATTAATAATAATATGATAACAATGTTCATTCGGATGAATTCCTGATCAGTATACGTATTTTATAAAAACTCTAATATACTAACCCCCCAAAAAAAATTCGGAGTGGGTCATCCATAGATGGCTTAATCCTTGAGATGGAAGGTTCATGAGCTTGTACCCCCTAAATCAAAAGCGTTCCTACGCCACTGGTAATGAGCACGTCTTTTGAATCCTTTTCGACGCGAATTAAATTTATCAAAATTATTCGAAGTCAAAGCAAAAGGTTAGAAAAAAAAAAAACTGATTCCTACAATCGATAAAACCTCCAGAAATAGAAACAGCAACTTTCTTCCACTAGCGGCTTAAAAAGTATGGGACGAAAATTAACAAATGGCGCCCAAAAAGTTTCTCGTAGCAGAAAAAGGTAAAGGAGACAAACATATTTTCCCGTCAAGAACTTAAAAAAAGAAATGTAGAACGAAACATGATATACGCTCAACGCCTTCTAGCGGAAGAATTTTGCATAATGGAAAATTTTCAAATAGGCGAAAAATATTCTTCACGGTAAAAGCTATGCTAAGGAAAGGGAACTTTTCAATACGTCTCCCGGAAGCAGAGGTAGCGAAAAATAAAAGGAAGGGAGGGGGAGGTATGGACCTTTACGCTCCCTAGCGGGAAATCTGTGCATTATTTAAACAGGTTAATGTTCCACATTTCTGTTGTAGCGAATGGCATACAGCAAAAAAGAAATTTCGCAATAGAATTTTTTGAAACGGGGATAATGCTGCAAACAGAAGTACACATAGCGAAGAACTGTGAACTATGAAACTCTTCAAATACTAACCTATAACGTGTTCCTCCCTCGAGGTAAATGGCAACTGGGGTCGAAAGATTTTTTTAAATCGCGTATTTAGAAGCAGAGATATTAAGAAAAACAGATTTAATATTGGCGCCTCTAGCGGCGAAATTGTGCATTATTTTGGGAAGAAAATACACGCAAAGAGTTTTCATAGTTTGTAGTATCTGAACGAAAAATAATTTTTATATCGGATTTTCCTTAGATATTGCTGTAAAATGTAACGCCATTTTTTTTTATTTTATTGAAGGTTTAACGACCACCGTGAGAAATTCAATGGGCTATAAGCAATCGCCCGTCCCTAATTTATGGCCACTGGTTCCAGGGAAGGGCGAGAGGCAAGGCCGTAAAGCAAACATAACAATCCATGCCTCACCGAAACCCGGACCCATCACGGATGAATGGTCACAAGCCAGCGCTTAGACCACTGCGCCGGCAAACGTGAACTTACCCCTCTAGTAGCAAACTTGTGCGTTAAGAAAAATTTGAAATTATACGAGAAACATTTCGCAGCGGAAACTCGCCCCGACAAAGAATTTTTCAAATCCGACTCTTAAAAGCAGAGATATCGACAAAAATAAGATATACATTTACGCTCCCTGGCGGAAAAATTATGCATTATTTTAAGAAACTATTCTGAAAATATTTTCCGAGGTGAGCGGTATCGGTCCACGAAAGAATTTCTTCAATCAAGTTTTCAGAAGCTTAGATTTTGCAACAGAAATAAACACTTACGCCCCTGGTGGCCACACTATTCCTTGCTACAAAACATTTCGCGTAAGAAGCTGTTTCCGATGCAGGAAGAATTTTTCAAATCGGACTGTTAGAAGCAGAGATATCGGTAAAAACGCAATTTATCTTTACATCCCCTAGCGGAAAATCTATACATTGCTTGAAAACGAAACTCTGCCTAAAACGGTCTTCATATGGCATCGAAAGGAAGAAAGATTTTTTTCAATCGGATATTCAGAAGCAAGAATACGAAAGAAACTGTATTTTGAATTCGATATCATCTGCATTTACGCACTCTACCGACGAAGTTGTGCATCGGGAAAACACCGTAATGCAAGGAACATCATTCTCACATTTCAAGCTTCACAATGCGAAAAGAATTTTTAAAAACGGAAAAAAGTTGCAGAGAGATGATGTCCACAGGGCGACAGACAAACAAACCCATAACATAAGCACGACCTATTTTACAAAAGACGTGCTAAAAATCGACCGGATTACTACAATCGATAAAAGCAACCAGAAATAGAAACAGCTGTTTTCTCTCACCAGCGGATGAAATGTGTTGTGACCTAACTTTTATTCCATTCGAATGAAATGCTCGATAAAATGCACTCATCTAAGGCACAACGATTTAATAGTAATTATATTCGAACGCAACTCCATAACTAACAAAAATGGTTTGTCAGCCTAATTATTTACAACATAAAACATAAGCATAACTATATAATTTAAGACTACACACTTGTGATGTTGAGATAGAATAAATTATCAACGTTTATTCACAATTAAATGTTTTATTAACATCGACTATAGTTTCGCAGAGCGTTTGGCTCGGCATCATCAGGACGAATGAACATCAGGATCTCGGCATCATCAGGAACATTCGTCCTGATGATAACTATATAATTTAAGACTACACACTTGTGATGTTGAGATAGAATAAATTATCAACGTTTATTCACAATTAAATGTTTTATTAACATCGACTATAGTTTCGCAGAACGTTTGGCTCGGCATCATCAGGACGAATGAACATCAGGATCTCGGCATCATCAGGAACATTCGTCCTGATGATGCCGAGCCAAACGCTCTGCGAAACTATAGTCGATGTTAATAAAACATTTAATTGTGAATAAACGTTGATAATTTATTCTATATGCATAACTAAACGATACGTCTGACTCGTCCGTTACTAAAGCTCTCTGTCGCTAGCGTTGTTTTGAAAACAGCACATGCGTTCAACACACGCAAACAATCTCGTGCGCCACATAACGTATCATCACATCACATGCGACATCATACATGATTACGTAATAACTACAACAAAAGTATGTTAAGAAAATCGATAAATTGTGCACAAAATGTTATTCATACCTGAAGAAGATATCAGAGACAAAAAATTTCATATCGAATGAAAAGATATACAGGAAAACATGATATAACCCTATGTATGAGATTGACGAAGAAGAAAAAAGCTGAACTTTTTATCTAGGTAAAAAATCAGAATGCGCTGCAAAATAGTGTGAATAAAATGTAGCACAAGCAAGACAATTTGTTCACGTTAATTTATTATGTTAATATTAAACTGAAGAACATCATTCTGTTCAAGCGTGTCCCGCCAATTTGTCGTGCCCAATTCGTCGCCGACTCAGCTCGTTGAGTGCAAATTCATCGCGCGTCAATTCGCCGCAGTTACCAATTTATCGCAGGCACAATTCGTCGACTACTTAATTTGTCGTGGACGAATTCGTCGTATTTTGACGCCCCTCGGTAAAATACTTTGCAGTTTCTAAGAAGTCTTTTAGCTCTCCGACCTGAAAAGTCCTTCGGGAGGAAATCGAACAGTTATAAAAAGAAGAAATATAGAAGGAGAAACATGATATAAGTCTACATCTGCTACCGGAAGAATTTTGCGTAAAGGAAAAGTTGAAAATAGGCAAAAAATATTTTTCATGGAAAAAGCTATGCCAAGGAACAAATTTTTCAAATACGTCTGCCGGAAGCAGAGAGTGCGAGAAAAAGGTTCCGACCTTTATCCATTATGTAAACAGGATAATGCTCCACATCTCTATTGCAGCGAATGGCATACAGTAAAGAAGAAATATCTCCATAGTTTTTTAGAAGCAGTGATACATCAGCAAACTAAAGTTGACAAACACCACCTACTGACAGAACTGTGAACGATAAAATTCCTCATATATACTAGCCTAAAGTACTGTACAAGGTAAATAGCATCCGGTGTTAAAAGAATTTTTCAAACGCACATGTTAAAGCAGAGATATTGAGAAAAACAGATTAAGCATTTGCGCCTCCTAGCGGCGAAATTGTGCACTATTTTGGGAAGAAAATACGAACACTGTGTTTGCATAGTTAGTATATCTGGCTGAAGAAAAAGTTTTTCAATCCGGTTTTTAGTCCCGCAAATATTGCTGTAAACGGAAAAGTGATCTTACGCCCTCTGGTGGCAAGCTTGTGCGTTAAGAAAAATTTTAAATTATATGATACACATTTCGCAGCAGAAACGCTCTTCAAAAAGAAAGGACTTTTCAAATCGGTCACTTAGAAGCAAAGATACCGATAAAAATAATATATGCATCTACGCCACCGGGCGGAAAACCCATGCATTATTTTAAGAAGAAAGTATTCTCAAAAGGTTTTCCGATGTGAGCGGTATCAGACCGCGAAAGAATTTCTTCAATCGAGTTTTCAGGAGCTCAGATTTTGCTGCAAATACATCAGAAGCGGATATTACCACTTACGCCCACTGGTGACCAAACCATTCTTTACCAAATATTATAAATTACATGCAAAGCATTTTCCATCAAAAGCTGTATCCGGTGCAGAAAGAATTTTTCAAATTGGAGTTTTAGAAGCAGAGCTATCGAGGAAAACGCACTTTACCTTAACGCCCCCTAGCGGGAGTCTATGAATTACTTGAAAATTTCCAAATTATATGAAAAATATGTCGCACCGGAAACTCTATCCAACAAAGAAGGAATTTTTCAAATCTGACCATTAGAAGCAGAGATATTGAAAAAAAAATGTAAATCTACGCCCTCTGGCGGAGAAACCATGCATTATTTTAAGAAGAAATACTCCGAAAAGGTTTATCGACGTGAGTGGTATTGGTCTACGAATGAATGTTTTCAATCGAGATTTTGGAAGCTTAGATTTTGCTGCAATTACATCAGACGTAGAAATTAACGCTTACGTCATGCTTACTCGTGTACATTACTTACTTTCACCCCGCCTGTATTATGTTGCTTTGGTGCCCTCGTTAAATAACTTGCACAATTGTGCACGCTGTGTTTTTATCTCATGTTTGTAATGTTTTACCTTCACGGCGGTGTTTGTGCTGTTCTTTTTCTAATTGTGTACTATTGTTTCGCCTGTGTTATCCTGTAAATCATGCCCAGCCAATGTCATGTGACACGATGTGTTTCTCTCTGTCACTTCTGCAATTTTTATTCAATAAGTTTTGCTTGCAGCATTTGTTATTCATCCCCATTGTCATTGCAGTGTATATACCATCATGTTTTAACAGTTTTGTATTATTTCCCACTGAGACGCCCAATACTGTACGTCTCCCTCTTATGTTTTCTTATGATAAATAATAATAAAGCGATTTTGAAACCTAGTGGCCAAACTATTTTCTACCAAAAATTAGAAATTATATGCAAAAGATTTCCCATCAGGAGCTGTATCCTTTGCAGAAAGAATTTTTCAAATCGGAGTTTTAGGAGCAGAGATATCGGAGAAAACACAATTTACTTTACCCCCCCCCCCCCCGGAGAATCTATGCATAACTTGAAAAAGTGATTATACCTAAAATAATCTTCGACATAAATGGAATCGAAAGGTAAAATAAAAAACTTCGAATCCGATGTTTAGAAGCAAATATATGGAATAAGATTTATTTTGAATTTGATATCATTTGCATTTACGCCCTCTAGCAGCGCAATTATGCATCGTAAATAAAAAAATAAAAAAAAAACGAGATGAAGGACTATCATTCGCACATTTCAAGCTTCCCAATGCAAAATGAATTTTTGAAATCGGACTAATAATTGCAACAGAGATAAGGCGCCCACAGGCGGACGGACGGACAACCCAGTAACCTGGGCACGATCTGTTTTTACAAAACTTGGTGCTGCGCCTCTAGGCTCTCTACGATCGTTTCCAGAGTAGCACTCGGGCCCTGCAGCCCGATCTCCAAATATATCACATGAAATAAAAACAAGAAAATTCATATAAATTTCTATTTTTATTGCAGGTCTAAGCAAATAAGGCTTGTTATTCCAAAGTTTCAGAGTTTTTTTTTACTGTCGTTAATTTTTGGAAAGGCTGACTTTTGTCGTTTGAACTTATAGCACTTACTAAATTTACCACCAAGGAAAACAAAAGCGGTCCAAAAAGCATTTGCGTAAACCGTTATGCTAAACCGTTAAGGTGGACGTCAAGTAATTTTGCTTCCTATACTTCCAATAGAAAAACAACTTTTGTACACATTTCCTTCACAATTAGTGTGTTACCAAGGATGAAAATTTGAATATCGATTAAAATAACTTCATATTATAACTTGGAATACTTAATATTTTCTAAAACATAACCATAATTTATTAAAAATCAATAACTTTTCCTTTGGTGGTGTTGGAACCAGAAAAAAGATGGCGCGACCTGTACTTTGATGACGTCAGTAGACAAATGTTGGATTGCATAATTATGGTTATGTTTTAGAAAATATTAAGTATTCCAAATTACAAAATCAAGCTATTTTAATCGATGTTCAAATTTTCACATTTGGAAACGAATTAATTGTGAAGAAAATGTGTACAGAAGTTTTTCCATTGGAAGTATAGGAAGCAAAATTACTTGATGCCCACCTTAAACAACTGAGATAGCTTTTTTTTTTTTTTTTTTGATTGGAGGTTTAACGACCATCGTGAGCAACTCAATGGGCTATAAGCAGTCGCCCGTCCCTAATTTAGGGTCACTGGTTCCAGGGAAGGGAGAGAGCCAGTGCCGTAAGACAAACACAACATCCATGCCTCACCGGGATTCGAACCCGGACCCCGTTCGGACGAATGATCAGAGGCCATCGCTTAGACCAATGCGCCACCGGGGCGGCACCCGTAGGTTGGGACAGGTGTGGTATATAACACCTTTCCAAAAATTTAAACCGCTTAACCTTAAATAAGGTTTAAAGCAAACTTGCGCGTGCGTTGAGAACAAATCTCACTACCCATGAAGCTACATGTATATGTAGCTCTGACTGCTTTCTCCATTGTTATCTGCTGGAATGGAGAACACATTAAATGGCACTAGGTTCTGACAGAAAAGTATATTCTCTCTCTCTCTCATTCTGATCTTCCTTGGGGGACAACTTGGCCCTCGCATTCTTCTTTTCTGTTTCCAGACAAGGGCTATAAGCTAGGCTGATGACTAAGCCTGCACCGTCGACTCTGCAGGGATATGCCGAACTCTCTCAAAATTGATAATAAAGGCGTTGCGCAAGCAATCCTGTCAGGATCCAGCAATCTTGCACCCGAACAGGATCTGACCAGGGACCGGCAAGGGTCTGCTGCCCCCACGGGACCTACACTTCCCACCCCTTGGACCTTTCCTGTTATCTGCTCGCCGCTGTTTGCTTTTGTTCATTGTTATATAAAATGACACTATTTGACTTCCGAATAAGAACGTTTTCAAGCAGTTCTCAATTTTAAGTGTATCGTTTCGCTTTGTTTACAAGAAACCTGATCACACCCAACATAAGAGAAAGTAGTTCACGATAAATGTTATAGGAATTTTTTTTATTGGTATATAAAATGACACTATAAATAGCAAAAACCTACTTATTCACTTTTTAATAAAATTTAAACTGTTTAAGAAATATATATAAAAAATACAGTATAAAAAAACATATGAAAACAAATAGCTACAAATTAAGTACCAATATAACTCTGGGGGCCAATACGCTACGATATTTTTCATAAATTCTAAAAATGGATCGTCATTAGTTTTCAATCTTTTTCGTCACATAAATTAACATAGGTACGAATCCAATATGTTCCTATGAGTGCCCCAACGAGCTTTATTTTTAAATTTATGGACCGCGGGTGGCCTAGTGGTCAACGTTCATAATTGCCACGGAGAAGACCTCGGGTTCGATCCCAGCAAGTACGAAAACTCGAACCACTAAATATCCAGTGTGCGCCTGATGGGCATATTAAGATGTCGGGCCCCGGGTACTGGCCCCACGGTAATAAATAAGGGCGTCTTCCTTCCCCTACCTCGTTTCTGTCACTTTCCTATTGGGTACTCTAGCCCAAATCTCCTAGCTTCCTATTTCTAAGGGTTGTTTAAGACCTAGGGGTCAGACACTCCCTTCCTAAAATCCTCTACATATGATCTGATCTGATCTATTTTTAAATTTAGCCTTTTCCTCACATAGATTCCACTGATTGAGTATGGGCGCCTGTGTTGGGATTTACAAAGTTCAGTGAATGATTTACCAGCAAGTGTAAATAATCTTCTTCAGATAGAAGGTTGTACACTCACCATTCATCAGACATTATCGTAGTCCTGGGACGTATATATTGCTTAATAATTCAATTGGTATTAAAATACGGCTACTTCGCTCTGGAACAGCTATAAGGAAATACTCATGAGTTTCTACAGAAATTCCTCCGAAAACCCATTGCTCTGGCAATACACGACCAATGTTGTTTATCCTTTTAGAAAATAAACTTTCCTGTATTTCTACTGTGAGTCCTGGTCCTCCTATCAACAAAGGTTTCCTTAACAAACTTGCTGCACAAACTTCTCTCATACAATTATTCCAGTCCACACAAGTGTTCTTATTTATACGCAGTTTATGCTCACAAAACGAAATTGTGTATAACCATAATTCCAAGAATAAACGAAAAATATAGCCGTTTTGAAGTCTAATTTAGAACCTGTGAACCACGTATTAGAACGTAAAGGTATTTCTTCTCGGCATTCTCGTTTATAACATCTCCATCTCTCTCTTCCACTTAATGCCAATGCCATCTCATGACCTAAAGAGCAATTTCTTTGAGCATGTAAAACTCCTTTATCTTGAAGGAAACACGTATGGCCGATTGTCGATTTGTAACCGTTGTCGATAAATCACGACAATTCATTTTGAAGACACATAATTCCAAAGCGCAGACAAAAGGTCAAAAGAATGTGTTCACTGCACATAGAGAAGCACGTGATCACTGCGCATCTGCTGCCGAGGGCTATGTGTTCTACTTTCGAAATCGGGAACTACTTGAAAGCGTTCTTATTCAGAAGTCAAATAGTGGCGGGCAGATAACAGGAAAAGACCCACCCCTTTGCCATACAGCCCATACGTGCGACGTGCAAAATTAGAACCCCGGTTCTAATTTTGCAGCTGGCTGGGAGATCCGTGCGCCAGCGCGATGGATTTTTGAAACCGAAGTCCTTTATTGTTATCTCGGCTAAAATACAAACACATATATGCACTGAGGGTCTCCTGTTATGGGAAATCAATCCTTTATTCTCATGAGCCCTTTCACAGGGATGAAAAAGTAAGAATATTTACATGGTTATTTACAAAGCTCGCAGCACTAGGGCGTGTACTGCGGTAGTGACTGCCTGGGCCAGACAGGGGATATAGTGAGACCGCAATGTGTGAATACAACAAGCCGACCAAGAAACAAAACAAAAAAAAAAACTAAACTTTTTAACTGGATGAAAAATCAGAACGCGCGACGAGAAAGTGCGAGTTTATTTATGTAAATGTTAAACCGGCAGATCGCTGTACTCACAACATAAAATTATTGAATTCAAAACAAAACAATATGGTTTTAAGACATTGCTTTAAACAGTATTTTTTGTTTTGTTTTGTTTTGTTTTGTTGTTATACTTGCCAGAACATTAGCTCAAGTTTCCTCTTGTATTGCTTTCTTCTCAACAAGTTCCACAACCATATTTGTCTTTTGTTGACTCTGCAGCTGCACAGCATTTATTAATTTTATTTTCTGTTGATATGATTATCTTCCCATATCTTCATTGTTGCTTTCCTTTTCTTTGTTTTTCTTTTTTATTTCCTCAGATGACAGTAATTTTATCCATCATGCTGAAAGAACTTTCAGCCTGAGGATCATAAATAATACATGATGTCAAAGCTTTCACTATTTTAGACAACCTTGAGAATATGAATACTTTGAACACCATGCATCAATTAATACAAATTTCCCCTCCCTTTTCAAGCTTATATTCAAACATTTATGGGGGAAAGTAACATTTAACAACAACACAAGATGGTGAGAACATCGCGAATGGGGGGGGGGGGGGGGTTATGATTATGGAAAAAATCTTAGCTTCGTCCGACTTCCATTTTTGAAAACTTTTATCCCATTTTCAGGCTGAGATGCAAATAATTATAAAATAAAGGGTTATTTAACAACAATCCTGGGCATAAGGTACGTCGCGAGAGAAAAAATTACAATTACCGGAGAAATCAACACTCCGTCTAAATTCAGTTTTGGAAAGTTTCGAAAGACGAAATTTCGTCCATAAACGAAAAACGAATCCTCCACAAACTTCTGCTCAGTTGTGCATTGATCTCCAGAATGCCCCAAATGATAACGAAAAGGGCGAAATTCCTCGAATCCACGAAAGAATATCATGCCTAAAGACTACAAGGAAACCGTCGCGCGCCCTTAACTTCCTGTTTCAGAAATCGTTGTCCACAGTCTAATGCTGAAATACAAAGATTCATGCAATAAAAACATATTTAACAACAAGACTGGCCAGAGACAACATCGTGATAAAAAAGAAATTACGATTACGGGAAAAATCTTAACACCGTTTGATTTCTGTTTTTGGAAGTTTTTGGAAACGAAATACAGTTCTCAAATGGAAGAAACTACCCCCCCCCAATCCAAAAAGGAAATTTCTCTTCATTTTTGCATCGATCGCGAGATCACCCAAATGGAGGGGAGGGGGACGTAATTCCGCAGAAGAATCTTTTGAATGGGTGTGCGAAATTCCTTACTAAATTGCAATCGTCAGATATAGTATCGGTTCCGAACTCATGCGGCAGAAGAAAGACGTGCTGCGATTTCCGTGTACGTGTGTCGCACTCGCAATAATGCCTGTCTAAATGGTAATTCACAGCGGTAAAAGTCGTTCGTTGTAAATGAATCATTCGCGAATGATGCATCACTACTGCGGAAGGCTTAATATTCTCAGTTTCATTTATTTTTGAAATTGTCCACATACCTACTTACAATGGGTGTAGTGTACGCACTCGTAAGGCAATAAAAATAATTTTTGCCAGCTTACGCTTCTCTTTCGATTACGGTCTCGCTGCTTGAACCTTACGGTGCCAGCAAAGAACTGGACAATCCACTTCTTTTGATACGACACGCGTACCGTTTTTTTTTTTTTTTTCTAATACGGGTTTAACGAACATGAGCTTAGTGGGCTATAAGCAGTCGCCCGTCCCTAATTTAGAGCCACTGATTTCAGGAAGGAAGAGAGCCAGTGCAGTAAGACAACAGCTATGTCTCACGGGATTTGAACACGGACCCATCTTAGATTAATGATCACATGACAGCTCTTAGACCACTGCGTCACCAGTGTGATTAGTACCGTAATGTGATTAGTCCACTTGTTGATGTCCAAACCAGTTGCGAGGGATAAGAGTTAGGAAAAGCGATTAATACTCGATAACGACAGACTGGTCGAAATTGCACCCAATCGGAATTGAGAAAAGACCGTTCAATTTTGGATAAGAAAAGAACAGGGCAACTGTTGACCAGTAGGGTGGGCCGAAAAAAACTTTTTTTTTTTAATTTGCATATCGCCTAGTGCGGAAAAGTTGCCATTAGGGTCAACAAGAATAACAAAATAATTTTTTTTGAAATCGACCAATATCTTACGTCTCCGCACGGCACACTAAGTTGGCATTTTTCCGACCGCATTGGGCCGTAAGCAAACACGGATGGCATTTTTTTTGTAGTTGAAATCGAGTAACCCCTAGGGCGAAAAAGTGTCCTTTAGTGTTCCCAATAACAATGAAAAAGAATTTTTTTTAAATTGATCAATATGCTATGTTTCCGCACTGCACGCGAAGTTCACCATTTTTTCCCCACATTTGGCCCGTAGGCTTAGGCTAGGTAAAGGCATCCTGGCATGTAGGACATCGGAAAAATCCGTAGGAAATTGCACTGTTCTGAGTGTACCATGCGTGTGCATGTGTAGCACACTCAGTTTGCTTTGCAATGTGTAGCATGTAGCTCTTCAAGTGCTTCCAATGTCACATATGGAAACAACCCAGAACTCACCACGAGGAGGTGGCTACACTTCGACTTCCGCCCACGCTCCCTCCAGCTCAGAATTTTATTTATACGTGGTATATCTTGTTCGGTAATTCGCTTTACTCGAAAAATGTGGCATTAATTGCCGTGATGCAGTTGTTGCTCTTATGAACGAATCTCTAGCTTCAAATCCACACACTGAGGCAGCTGCTTCGGTCACCAGTTTAACGCAACGTTCCAGAGTTTTCGTGTGGCAGGGAAACTTGGTTATTTCTTCGCCAGCTGCGGCAGAAGTTGCGATTAGTCGATCCAGATCTTCGTCTGAGATGTGTTTTGTCAGGGGTGGTTCGGCAAGACGCATTTTAGTACAATCGATCATCTCATAATATTCATTAGGATCCAAATTTAATTGCGGCACTTCGAATTCTCTTATGGCATCATTCATTTGTTGTTGTCTAGCTTTCTTTATCCAAGAGCTCTAGCGTGGGTGTGTTCGTCCGCAATCATACTTAGCAATATATTCTCTGGGTGACTGCAGAACGCGTTTCTCTTTATCACTGCATCAATAATTGCTTTGCACTTCAAATCCATGAAGCGCGATATGTTGATCAGTTACCAAAAGTGTTTGGAAACTGATCCTACAACTCGTTCAGGAGAGATTGGGGCAGCTCTCGACGGCTGTGAAAACCTCCGAGTAGTTGACTTTGCAGCAATTCATGTAGAATGGACAGAACACATGAAAAAATTGCAGGATACACGTCAACTGAGTACTGACCAGCAGTATTAACTGGCAATCTGTTGCGCCATGTCAGAGGGAGACTGTGATGTCAGCCTTTCTAGACGAAATCCAGACCACTGTCACATTTGCGGTGGCTGACGACAGCTAACACAGTCATACGCCTCATGTCGCCACTCAAAACCCATCGCAAACTTTGATCTGTGTTGCTAACTACATAATGAATGTATATGCCCCGGTCTGGTTTTCCATGAAGAAGAAGCCTTCGTGCACAGAAGGGGTCAAACACTTTTGGAAACTGATCAACATATCGCGCTTCATGGATTTGAAGTGCAAAGCAATCATTGATGCAGTGATCAAGAGAAACGCGTTCTTCAGTCACCCAGAGAATATATTGCTAAGTATGATTGCGGACGAACGCACCCACGTTACAGCTCTTTGATGAAGAAGAATAAAGAAAGCTAGATAACAAATGAATGATGTCTTAAGAGAATTCGAAGTGCCGCAATTAAATTTGGATGCTAATGAATATTATGAGATGATCAATTGGACTAAAACGCGTCTTACCGAACCACCCGTGAAAAAAATCTCAGACAAAGATCTGGATCGACTAATCGCAACTTCTGCCGCAGCTGGCGAAGAAATAACCAAGTTCCCCTGCCACACGCATGCTTTGGAACGTTGCGTGAAACTGGTGACCGAAGCAGCTGCCTCAGTGTGTGGATTTGAAGCTAGAGATTCGTTCATAAGAGCAACAATTGCATCACGGCAATTAATGCCACATTTTTCGAGTAAAGCGGATTACCGAACAAGATACACTACGTAGAAATAAAATTCTGAGCTGGAGGGAGCGTGGGGGAAGTCGAAGTGTAGCCACCTCCTCGTTGTGAGTTCTGGCTTGTTTCCATATGTGACATTGGAAGCACGCGAAGAGCTACACACTGCAAAGCAAGCTGAGTGTACTACATATGCACACGCATGGTGCACTCAGAATAGTGCCATTTCCTACGGATTTTTCCGATGTCCTACATGCCAGGATGCCTAGGCCTACGGGCTAAATGTGGGAAGAAAATGGTAAACTTCGCGTGCAGTGCGGAGACATAGCATATTGATCAACTTCAAAACTTTTTTTCACTGTTATTGGGAACACTTAAAAGGACACTTTTCCGCACTAGGGGTTACTCGATTTCAATTACGAAAAAATGCCATCCGTTTTTGCTTACGGCCCATTGCGGTCGGGAAAACGCGAACTTAGTGTGCCGTGCGGGGACGTAAGATATTGGTCGATTTCAAAAAATTATTTTGTTATTCTTGTTGACCCAAATGGCAACTTTTCCGCACTAGGCGATATGCAAATTAAAAAAAAAAAGTTTTTTTCGGCTTACCCTATTGACCAATATAGAAATGATGTGCAGCAGTTGAAGAAGTATTAGAGCTCCAATCGCCCACATAGTCGCTGCACAAATGAGCTTGCGATTTTAAATATAACAATGCTAAGACACATGGAAACCGACCATCAACTGAAATCTTATAAAGTCTTAATTTGGCAACGAACTAAGCGATGTCGATATGCAAAAACGAAGTGTCGCCGTAAAATGTTCTTTTCAAATGAACGTGCTATTTATCGAAGCGCAAATATGGGAATTCATTTTTGGAGTAAAGAAAAACTATATTATTACGAAGAAGTACAATCCGCCAACCGTGGTGATACGGGTGGTGAGTGGCACTTGATAGTTTTATATTAATTCTTCCATGGCGCTGTGAATCAACAATCATAATATGCAATTTTAAGAGACCGGGTTGTTTCACAGCTTCACAGACAATCTTTTACAGAGCTGTTGGTTCCAACAGGATGGAGCCCCGGCCCACTATGCGATTTCTGACAGGAAATGCTTGTCTAATGTGCTTGACGATAGATGGATCAGCAAATTTGAAAGCGCCACTGGAATGTCTTCCATGAAGTCCTAAGCTCTCGTGCTATCACAGTTTATGGGCATAATTAAAGACAGGGTATTGCAGGAAAGGTGCCACTCCGTAGAAAAGTTGAAGCTGTAACCGTTAAAAATAACGACAAGACTGAAAATATTACATAGGGCATGGCGCTGAATTATTTTGTTTTACGAAATGCTGGTGTTCATCTGACCTTTTGGACAATTAAAGGGTTCTCTAGGAACGATAAGCTGTAGTTATATATCATTAATCACTCAATGAATTTAATTTATATGCCCTCAATTAAAGTAGGTGTGTGAGTGAGTGTGTGTGTGTGCGTGCGCGCGCATCACTGCGAAACATGGGGGTAACATGCATTTCGGACCACACCGTGCGGTATCTAAGGTTGGTGGTTCTCAGGAACAAAGAATTCAAATTTCCAATTGAAGTTCAAACTTCGGGCGTGCTTTAATAATAGTAGCAAGTCTTACCTGGATATATAGTTTGAGGAAATGTGGCTAAAAAAACAAAAAATGAAATATTCATGACTTGGCAACATAAGTGGAAAGCCGGGTTGTATAATTAGTTCAGAGGTTCAGAATTTACATGCACTCAAATAGCAGGGTTTGTATTCGTACTGTCAGCACAGAACGGTGTAAGTACGCAATAGAATGGCAACAAGCACAAGAGAACAATCAAAATCATTGCAATTCAAAATTTTTGTACCGTAATTCTGATGCTCCCAATCAAAAGTATGTTCTATTCAACAGGCGGATAAAAATGAAGTTTTTGACACCAATTTTAAAAA
Organism: Macrothele yani; assembly: GCA_039090855.1. Taxonomy (NCBI): domain Eukaryota; kingdom Metazoa; phylum Arthropoda; class Arachnida; order Araneae; family Macrothelidae; genus Macrothele; species Macrothele yani. The sequence goes on along the minus strand of CM076996.1, from coordinate 99,779,772 downwards.
GAAACTGTCACATCATTTGGAATGTACAGTTAAATCTTCAGTAGGTAGTACTGTCTTACCAAACAGAAGAGGCAAATTTTCTTATCATAATATGCTAGAATTACAAAGGAGAAAAGGAACTATAGATATGCAGTATACCTTCAGTAGCGTTTCGGTTCCATTGAGATAATAAATTACATCGCTGTCGAATTTAAAAAACAAACTGAAAACAAGCAAAAACAGAAGACGAAAAACTTTTCAGTCATAGTCTGACGAGTCCATTTCAAAGAGCAACACATCGAGCTTACGGTTTTATTTTTTATATATACACACCTCACATCCATCCACAACCTACTCTAAAAAAAAAAGAATCCTGAAATTCACCAGCCATTTTCTGTGATTCCTTTCTTGAATAACCGAAGCATATTTCTGATTCAAACTCGTCCGTGAAATGACGGAGAAAACCTGAATTTAGCGGATTTTTCATTCGTGAATTACAGAAATACTGATGCTCATCTTTCTCTGGTTAATAACGGAAAACTTACGGAAAACTGTCGTTTTTAAGAGGTGTCACCAGAAAATTCTGAATTTTCAGTGAACCTTTCCGTGATTTCGTTCGTATATTAACGTAAAAATTCTGTTTCCACTTTTTCCGTACTCCTATGACGAAAAATTTCCGGTAATAAGAGCGGTTCGGGGGAACACTTGAAGTTTGGCTAATCATTAAAAATTGAAATCGTTTGTTGGCGGACCTGATTTCGAGGTTCTGTAGCGAGAACATATAATGTGGAAAGCATATCGCATGACATTAAGCTTACTGTGGCAACAGATATCCCCCAACCCCAGTTGGTGCATTGGCTATTCAAAATTCCATAAGCTACTATTAGAGCACTGAACAAATTGAAGAATAATAATTACCTACCAGATAATATAACATCAAATATGGCACCTCTAAGCGGAGCACGCACACCTTGCTTATTTGGTAAAATTAAAACCCATAAACAGAACATGGCCGCTCGACCTCTTGTATCCAGTGCTCTAAGCCCTACAAAAGACCTCTGGAAAAGTCATTATCGCAGTTTCTGGAACCACTTACGCATGGCTCCCTTTATTCGATTCGAAACTCACTTGAGGCCGTAAAACGTTTTAAAACACTGAAATGTAATATACCGTTCATACTTGCATCGCTTGACGCAAAGTCTCTTTACCCTAACGTACTTATCGATGAAGTACAAGACGATATATGTCAAAAGTTTGTCACACAAGGGCAACTTACACCAGTAGAAATCCAGGGTATTTCTGATGCCCTCAAATTTGTGGCCAACAGGACGTACTTTCGATACAAAGGCATATACCCCCCAAAAAAAAAACAACAAGAAAGATGACACCGAATTTTCGGGTGTAATAAGCACGTCTTTTGAATCCGTTCTGACGCAAATTAAATTTATGAAAGCCATACAAAGTCAATGGAACCGGTATGGAAATCAATAGTATCTGACGGAAGAAAGAAGTTTTTCAATCGGGTTTTTAATCCCTCAGATATCGCTGTAAACGGAATTGTGAGCTTACGCCCTTTGGTTGAAGACTTGTGAGTTAAGAAAAACATGAATTTATATGAGAAACATTTCGCACCGGAAACGTTCTCCAACATAGAAATAATTTTTCAAATCGGACTCTTAGAAACAGAGATAACAACAAAAATAAGATGTGACTTTACGTCCCCTGGTGGGAAAACCATGCATTATTTTAGGAAGAAAGTATTCTCAAAAGGTTTTCCCATATGAGCACTGGTCCAAGAAAACAAAAAAATTAGTCGAGTTTTCAGGATCCCAGATTTTGCTACAAATACATCAGAAGCAGAAATGAACACTTATGCACCCTGGTTGCCAAACCATTCTTTACCGAACATTAGAAATTATGTGAAAAACATTTTCCATCAGGTCTTGTATGCGATATAGGATGAATTTTTCAAATCGGAGTTTTAGAAGCAGAAATAACGCAGAAAACGCAATTTACCTTTGTGCCCCCTAGCGGAAAGTCTATGAATTACTTGAAAATTTTGAATTTATAGGAAAAACATTTCGCATCGGGAACGCTATCCAACAAAGACGGAATTTTTCAAATCGGACTCCTAAAAGTAGACATATTGACAAAAATAAGATATACATCTACGCACCCTGGCGTAGAAGCCATGCATTATTTCATAAAGAAAATGTTCGTAAAAGGTTTGTCGACATAAGTAGTATCGGTGAACAAACCACTTTTTTTTCAATCGAGATTTTAGAAGCTTGTGTTTTGCTGTAAATACATCAGAAGCGGAAATTGAGACTTACGCCACCTGATGGCCAAACCATTTTTTTTTACAAAAATTAGAAATTATGTGCAAACGATTTCCCATCAGGAGCTGTACCGGTGCAGAAAGAATTTTTCAAATCGGAGAGTTAGAAGCAGAGATATAGGGGGGAACGCAATTTACCTCTACGCCCCCTAGCGGAAAGTCTATGAATTACTTGAAAATTTTGAAATTATATGAAAAACATGTCACACTGGAAACACTATCCAACAAAGAAAGAATTTTTCAAATCGGACTCCTAGAAGTAGAGATATTGACAAAAATAGGATATTACGTCCCCTGGCGGAGAAACTGTGGAATACTTTAAGAAGAAAATATTCCGAAAATGTTTATCGATGTGAGTGGCATCAGTCCACGAAAGAATTTTTTCAATCGATATTTTAGGAGCTCAGATTTTATGGTAAATACATCAGAAGCAAAAATTAACACTTACGCCCCCTGGTGGCTAAAGTATTCTTTACCAAAAATCAGAAATTATATGCAAAAGGTCTTCCATCAGGAGATGTATCCGCTGAAGAAAAAAGTTTTCAAATCGGAGTTTTAGAAGAAGAGTAATCGGGGAAAATGTAATTTACTTTTACGCCCCCTAGTGGAAAATCTATGCGTAATTTGAAAAAGTAACTATCTAAAAACACTCTTCGACATATATGGAATCGAAAGATAAAATAATTTTTTCAATCGGATGTTTAGAAGCAAATATGTGGAATAAAACATATTTTTGAATTCGATATCATCTGCATCCCTAGCGGCAAAATTGTACATCGTAAAAAAAAAAAAACGAAATAAAGGATCATCATTTGCATATTTCAAGCTTCCCAATGCAAAAAGAATTTTTCAAATCGGACTAATAGTTGCAGAGATATCGTGGGTACAGACAGACGGACGGACGGACAAACCGGTAACATAAGCATGATCTTTTTTTACAAAAGACGTGCTAAAAAAGGCGGAGCAGCCATGGGTTCGCCACTCTCCGCTATCTTAGCGGAGATAGCAATGCAAACATTGGTGAATACAATATTATCTACTTGTACACATCCACCAATTCTATACATGAGGTATATCGATGATATACTGCTAAGCTGGACTCATTCTATAGAACTTTTAGAATATTTCAGGCAAAAAATGTCCTCATTTTACCCGACAATCAAATTTTCTATCGAATTAGAGCAAGATGGTAAGATTCCTTATCTGAATCTGCATAACAAGCATGATACAAACACTCATGATATGCAATATTGTGTACATCGCAAACCATCTGGTTCTGCTGTAGTCATTCCGTACAATTCGAGTCACCTTTTTAAATACAAGACTGCAGCTTTTAGATCCTTGATCCATCGAGCATTTACACACTCATCAAATGCAAGTTATAGAAATGCACAGATCATAAATATAATGCAGATTCCAATACAGCATGGATATTCCCAAAAATTCATACAGGGTATAATTATCACGATACAAAAGATACTGATCAACTACACTTCAAAGAGATGTTAATACACTCACGGATAATGAAATTTGCGCACCAAGAAGAAGGCATCGGATTGAAATGAAATTTTATGGAAGTAATGATAGAGATGAATGATACACATGATGGCAAAAACAGATCTGCAGGACAATTACAGAGGGATCTGTGGCACGCAGTCCGGCCATCTTTGATAGCGTGTAGCACCGCCTCGTGTGGCGATACATGCTGCAATACGATGCGGCATGGAAGCGAAAAGACGCCGGATGTTGTCCTACGGCAGACTGGCCCACACGTGTTGGACGGTGTGCTCCAAATCCCGGATACTGCTGCAAGACGGCAGCTGGCGTTTCAACTGGTCCCAAACATGCTCGATAGGGGACATGTCCGGGGAGTGGGCAGGCCATGGAAGTGTCTGGACATGGCGTAGGCAGTCCTGAGCATATGCAAGCCGTGTGCGGGCGGGCATTATCCTGCTGGTATAGCGCACTTGGAATCCGGCCAGTGTTGGGAGCACATGGGGCCGTAGGATCTCATCCACATACTGCTGGCCCGTCAGTGATCCATGTACCACTACTAGAGTTGTTCTGCTATCGTAGGCAATGGCTCCCCAGGTGTGGCGCTCGATAGCGTGGTTGGGATTGTGTCGTTGACCCGGGGACTTCCACACTCGGACACGATGATCATCTGTCCCCAAAATGAAGCGGCACGCATCGCTAAATACCACACGTCGCCAGTATGTGGCGTTCCACGTCGCTCTCGCCTAGCACCACTGCACACGGAGCTAGCGATGCTCCGGTGTTAATGGCAGCACACGTAAGGGGCGCTGGGATCGCAGATTCGCTTACGCGGGGCGGCAGGAAATGGTTCGTGGGCACACGGGAGCCGCTACATCTGCCTGTATAGTGAACTGTGTCCCCGTGGGATCCATTCGTGCCTGTCGCACGATCCTCTCTGCCGGTGGTTCTCCTGGTCCGTCCGGAGCCGCTCCGCAGTGTGGCAGTGCCGTCACGTGTCCACTGCTCTTAACACAGTCAGGCGGTATGGTCAGAACGATCCACGTGGCTGGCTATACGGCACACCGACCACCCTGTGGTTTTCAGCCCGATGATCAGGCCTCTCTCAAAGTCCATAAATTGCGTAAATCGACGTCTTTGGCGTCTACACAGCATTCTTGTCACTCTGTACTCTTGCTTGCGTCGGCCGGTGCTGTTCGCTTTCATGGGGCATCGACTATACACGCCGGTTTTAAGGCTGCCAGTTCGTGCTTGCAGCGCCACCACAGGGTGTGCGATCATGCGCACTCGCACCAAATGTGGATCATTTGCATACCAGCACGCACTCTGTAGCTATTTGCAAAGTTTCGCGGTTGTAGCATTTTTTTTTTCTAGGTGCGCAAAGTTCATTGTCCGTGAGTGTAGCATCAAATAAGTTGGCTCAATAGAATATCAGGCTTTAATTACAAATACTTTAAAGTAATATTTGCAAAAAATATAAAATAAATTTTGGACTGAAAACGAGCAATTTATTTCAAAACATTCGTAAAGATCGTGATGTAACCCTTGAAACCCAAAAGTGTGGGATCTATTGTATACCCATACGAAATTTACAACCTGATGGTAATGACACTTATTACATAGGCTCAACACTTCGAAGCCTTGGAATCCGGTGGCAGAGCACCAATATATGCAGCAACGACGCACGCATCTAACACCTCACTTGCCCGCCTTATTCAGAATACTTCATATGTTCCCTTATGGCCTGAGGCATATACTGTATTTTGATATGTACTCGAACAAAGACATCTACACTGCTAGCAAACAGTTTACTTATTCATCGATATGGGCGACAAAGTTTTAATGAAGACATTCGGATTAATGTACAACAGGTATGAATATACATACTGATTCGTCTGCAGAATTGTGTTACTCAAGTTTTGAGACCTCCAATATACTCAGAGAATAAGACAGTCGTAGTGTGAATATGCTAATGGTCAAGAAGGAATGGTGCACATGATATATGATAAGAATGACACTGTTACTATTTTCTGTTCACCATCAGCTTTGAATAATGAGCACCCAGGAACATATGATGTCATTTTTCACTGACTATAAAACATACCTGTAACCAAAGATCGCACAGTCTCACACCTGAAGATGTAAGGGGCGCCCTTACAAAAGGTCTCGTGACTATATTTTAATTTTGTAGATTTTAGTATTAAAATGTCATCTTCACCTTCATTGTGATTTTATCGTACTTAAGACAGGCTGTGGGATTGCGTTTTTATGCATGCTTCCTAAATATGCAAATTCATTCACCTGGTCTATATCTACAACATTCAGACTGATTTTGCATTCGGTACCAACAGTTCCTCGCTCAAAAACCGTAACTTTGGTTTTTCCCTTATTTATACTCAGTTTGAATCTCATACATATAAACTTCGTCCATCTAAGACAATATACTCTACAACTCACCTTTGAACTCTGACAACAAGATTGTGTCATCAGCATACAGTAATTTGCGCACATGGATATTAATTACAAAGACAAACTAGTATTGTTTATTTGGGCATCATGAATCCATAAATATATTAAACAGCCATGGTGACATTATACAACCTTGTCTGACTCCCGCATTATCTTAACCCGAGTAAATCGCGCGGAAAACGATCTGAACAACCCACATATTTGACTTTACATCAGAGACACGACCTATTTTGCCAATAAAGCTGTTCAGTACTTCAGAATTTCCGCAAATATAATAAGTAGGTTTGCTGAATATTGAACCAATGTTTGAAATTAAATCCCCTTTAGTATATCGGAATATTACCACGTTAAAATGCCGAATACGATTAAAATTAGCTGCGTAGCGTAATTTTTCGTCTTTTATATAAGTGTAGCATGTCGATCGCCAAATTTACCAACGATACAAATTATGGTTGACATTTTTCCTTTTTTAAGTTAGGGTACTCGTTTAGAAGCTGGACGTATTAATTTTGAGGGAATTTATCGATGCATTTCGTTCTTTTGGGTGATTTTAGGTACTTCCTGCATTAGTGACTTTAAGAAATTAATTTTGTTGCCATTGGAAAAAAGTTTGATTTTCCACTTGCAGTCATTTCCAATATCGAGATGTAGCGAGACTTCCGCAGAGCACGCAACCAGCAGTTTCGCGGCGAAGCTGAAATTGCTGCGTATAAATTGTTCCGTTTAAACCCGTTGATAAAGTAATAACGAATGAAACAGCCAGTCAGGCCTATAACGAAGCCACAATGGTGCGTGGCTCTGCAGAAGCGTTGATTTATTCCAAAAGTAACCAGTACTTCTAGAAAATACCCATGATATATATACAGTATGTATATCATGGGTATTTTCTAGAAGTACTGGTTATTACCATACAAAGAAAGAAACAACTACAATAGTAATAAAAAAACACATAAAAATAAAAAACGCCAAAGCCAACGATATATAAACATTGAAGTGCCAGAAAAACTGCTACACCAGTATAATACTTGGTAGGCCCCCACGGGAGCGCAGGATTGCAGAAATACGACGGGGCATGGACTCCACTAGCTTCTGGAAATATGCTGTAGGCAATACACACCATACTTCCTGCAGAGCGCTCCACAATCCGGGTGTTTTTCGAGGTCTCGGATTCCTGTGTTCGATAGCGCGTTGCATGGCATCCCAAATGTGTTCTATAACGTTCAGATCTGGGGACTTGGGTGAGATGGCAACACCCCAAACTCAGATGAATGCTCGTCTAACAATAATGTGGCGTCCCGACACTTGTGTGGAGGTGCATTGTCCTGTTAGAACAAGCCCAACCCATCAGCACGAATGCAGGACATGAACGGGTGTACCTCGTCAGAAAGGATGCGCACATAGCGTTGGCCGATCACAGAAGTTTGTAGACGTACCAGGGGCCCCAGTGAAGTCCAGCTAAACACACCCCATACCATTACGAACCTCCCACCAGCCGGTACAGTTCCCTGTTGACAGGTGCGATCCATGGATTCATGGTGTTTAACAATTCTTCGGCATGGACAAACTTTTTCACACTTTCTCGCGCTTATGACAACGGCTCAATGAGTTTTTCACAGCCTTGTACAGTCAACACATCCTACCTTTGAATTATTCGATAATCTCGAGATGATTCTTTCTTCTTGGAAACTTTTATTCGCTTTACATCTTCAATTATGCAATCATACTTTCGTTTTGTCATTAAAACACTATTATATTTTGAATCTTCGCTAAAGAGATTTTCGAAGAATCTTTTCTTCATTTTACTCACCAATTCGGTGCTTGCTTGCATACTGGGAGTTAAATTTATCTGCTTTAAAAAAATCACGACACAAATTCACGCGTTAACAGGCAGAAACGAATTTGAAAACAGAATTAGCTATGCTACGCACTGGCAGCCGACGCCAATTATGAGAAATAAAAACAACCGGCGACGACTAGACGCTGGCGAAACGAAACTAAAAGTGGAGGGAGAGGGGGAAGGTGTAGGGAAAGGAAATGAGAGAAACAAACTTTTGAACTTTAACAATACGGAAGCCGTTGATGTGCACATTACCTAGGTAAAATGCGGAAAACTCTTGATTCCGCACGTTAACGGAGCAAATCAGTTAATCTGCAAATTAGCTAGGTAATGTGCACATTAACGGCTTTCGAGCTTTAGCGGTAACATATATATATATATATATATATATATATATTCTATAAAGAAGATACCTAAGCAAAAAAATACATATTATATTTTTGACTCACACCTAGTACAACATAGAAAAGGTTATGTATCTACCTGTGTGATCAAAAGGAAAAAAGGTAAAAAATAAAATAAAACAACTGAATGTAGAAGGTGTCGAGAATACTGAGCCTTGGCTTTATCAAGGACCAGCAAAAACTCTGCATTTTCTCACTTCCACAAAGACCTAGTTGGAAATGGGTTTCTGCAAGGCCATAGATGCAAGTAACAATCCCACCTAAAATAGTTTAAAAAATATATATATAAGTCATGTCCTCCTTAGAGTTGCATGACCTAGCACTAGTTAACATTTTCGCTTGCATCCATTAACCTTCCTGGCCCGACCCATACTCTTCATCTGTTACTATTAAACAGAGAAGAAGATTAAAGAGAACTCAAGCTGTGAGAGTGACATAATAATTAGAAATGATTTTCAGCCATAACGAAATTCCAAGTTCGTTTGAGAGAGAATTTAAACCTGAAAAAACAATGCAAAAGAAATCCAAATTTTACATTGCAATTAAAAAAAGGAAATGTTAATTTATAACGAACAGATTTTTTGAAAGAAAACTTGAGTCTAAAACCCCCTACTCTACAACTTATGACAACACAAAAACGAGAATAAGTTAAAGATAATAATTAACTAAAGAAAACTTTGTGAAAGTTATATACCTTAAACAGTTAGTTGCAATATGTACAAAGTATTTCAGCAGTGCTTTAAGTGCATAATTAATTAGTATTAAGAACTTAACTACTTTGAAAAACAGCGCATAGACAGCGCATAGAAAAGGAACAAGCTAAGCCATCTTCAAATGTTCCTAGTACCCCAAAAAGACGCTCAAAGTTACAAAGAAAAGAAAGAGTTAAAACCCGCAAAAATGTTAACAGACAAATCAATGCCTAAAAGTTGAAAAGCTAAAAAACGACAGAGAAAAAGGTACATGAAGTACAAACATTGAACTTATAAAACCTAGAACTCCAAAAACAAGGAAGAGAGCTTACCTCTTGTGTTACAAAACTTTTCTCCTCACAAGAGAAGAACATGGCTGACCTTCTTCTGCCACTCCCTAGACGCTGGGGGCAGTGAGGGTGGGGCTGATGGCCTCCTCATACAGCAAGAAAACAACGCTCGGAGATTTTAACCAGAGAAAAAAAATATATAAACATAAGACTGTGGATCTGTATGATCAGAAAGAGCAGAATTAACTCTCCAGAATACATGAGAAATATTATAAAATACACGAGCAGTTTATTTAATAATCTTTGCATGTATTAAATCACCTTAGTGAGCTTCTATAGATTAATCAGAATCTTATTAATTTTAATGTTGGTTTTACTATTTTTAGTATAGCTATCCTAGTGATGAATAACTAGTTTTCTTTTTTATTTGTTTTTATTTTCTTTTATAAAACGGATTTTTAAGCTTTTTTTGTGATTTTGTTTATATTATTTAATTTTTTGTTTTAATAGGACCGTCATATCCATAGCACTAAGGTTCCTTTAGGTAGTTAATAGGCATCCTCTAGCCAACTTCCTTACGGCTTTGATTGGTCAGAATCATATTATTAACTGTGTAGAAAATTAAAGCAGATCTGCCAACCTTACTCTATTATTCAGAATAATTTTTCTTAAAGTTCTTTTGATGAAAGAAGAAGGAATTTCGTTCTCTAGAAAACTTTCTAATAGTATATTAATGTTGTAATTGAAGTCCAAATTGTTGCTGCAAATTCTTGAAATTCTTAGGACCTGAGAAATTAGTACATTCTCAATTACTTTGGTTGAAATGTTATTATTCCAGTGTAGATATTTAATTACTTTGAAAGGAAAATTAACTCTTTTATCATAGAGGCTAATAGATGGGTTACCTCTGTTGAGCTTAATGCTTAAGTCTAGGAACTCAAGTTCCTGATTACTGTGGTTGGTTTTACATAAGTTAAGAGAGCTAGGATAGATATTATCAAAATCACTCTCTATAACTTCTGAATTATTGATACACAGCAGATCATCAATATATCTAAAAGTGTAAAGGTAGTTATCTGAGCAGGTGGGGTGATTTTTTTAATGAATTTATGTTCCTTAAAAAGCTAATCTATTCCTGTTCTTTAAGGAACATAAATTCATTAAAAATCACCCCACCTGCTCAGATAACTACCTTTACACTTTTAGATATATTGATGATCTGCTGTGTATCAATAATTCAGAAGTTATAGAGAGTGATTTTGATAATATCTATCCTAGCTCTCTTAACTTATGTAAAACCAACCACAGTAATCAGGAACTTGAGTTCCTAGACTTAAGCATTAAGCTCAACAGAGGTAACCCATCTATTAGCCTCTATGATAAAAGAGTTAATTTTCCTTTCAAAGTAATTAAATATCTACACTGAATAATAACATTTCAACCAAAGTAATTGAGAATGTACTAATTTCTCAGGTCCTAAGAATTTCAAGAATTTGCAGCAACAATTTGGACTTCAATTACAACATTAATATACTATTAGAAAGTTTTCTAGAGAACGAAATTCCTTCTTCTTTCATCAAAAGAACTTTAAGAAAAATTATTCTGAATAATAGAGTAAGGTTGGCAGATCTGCTTTAATTTTCTACACAGTTAATAATATGATTCTGACCAATCAAAGCCGTAAGGAAGTTGGCTAGAGGATGCCTATTAACTACCTAAAGGAACCTTAGTGCTATGGATATGACGGTCCTATTAAAACAAAAAATTAAATAATATAAACAAAATCACAAAAAAAGCTTAAAAATCCGTTTATAAAAGAAAATAAAAACAAATAAAAAAGAAAACTAGTTATTCATCACTAGGATAGCTATACTAAAAATAGTAAAACCAACATTAAAATTAATAAGATTCTGATTAATCTATAGAAGCTCACTAAGGTGATTTAATACATGCAAAGATTATTAAATAAACTGCTCGTGTATTTTATAATATTTCTCATGTATTCTGGGGAGTTAATTCTGCTCTTTCTGATCATACAGATCCACAGTCTTATGTTTATATATTTTTTTTCTCTGGTTAAAATCTCCGCGCGTTGTTTTCTTGCTGTATGAGGAGGCCATCAGCCCCACCCTCACTGCCCCCCAGCTGCCCTAGGAGTGGCAGAAGAGGTCAGCCATGTTCTTCTCTTGTGAGGAGAAAAGTTTTTGTAACACAAGAGGTAAGCTCTCTTCCTTGTTTTTGGGTTCTAGGTTTTATAAGTTCAATGTTTGTACTTCATGTACCTTTTCTCTGTCGTTTTTTAGCTTTTCAACTTTTAGGCATTGATTTGTCTGTTAACATTTTTGCGGGTTTTAACTCTTTCTTTTTCTTTGTAACTTTGAGCGTCTTTGGGGTACCTAGGAACAGAAGATGGCTTAGCTTGTTCCTTTTCTATGCGCTGTCTATGCGCTGTTTTTTCAAAGTAGTTAAGTTCTTAATACTAATTAATTATGCACTTAAAGCACTGCTGAAATACTTTGTACATATTGCAACTAACTGTTTAAGGTATATAACTTTCACAAAGTTTTCTTTAGTTAATTATTATCTTTAACTTATTCTCGTTTTTGTGTTGTCATGTTGTAGAGTAGGGGGTTTTAGACTCAAGTTTTTCTTTCAAAAATCTGTTCGTTATAAATTAACATTTCCTTTTAATTGCAATGTAAAATTTGGATTTCTTTTGCATTGTTTTTCAGGTTTAAATTCTCTCAAACGAACTTGGAATTTCGTTATGGCTGAAAATCATTTCTAATTATTATGTCACTCTCAGCTTGAGTTCTCTTTAATCTTCTTTCTCTGTTTAATAGTAACAGATGAAGAGTATGGGTCGGGCCAGGAAGGTTAATGGATGCAAGCGAAAATGTTAACTAGTGCTAGGTCATGCAACTCTAAGGAGGACATGACTTATATATATATTTTTTAAACTATTTTAGGTGGGATTGTTACTTGCATCTATGGCCTTGCAGAAACCCATTTCCAACTAGGTCTTTGTGGAAGTGAGAAAATGCAGAGTTTTTGCTGGTCCTTGATAAAGCCAAGGCTCAGTATTCTCAGACACCTTCTACATTCAGTTGTTTTATTTTATTTTTTACCTTTTTTCCTTTTGATCACACAGGTAGATACATAACCTTTTCTATGTTGTACTAGGTGTGAGTCAAAAATATAATATGTATTTTTTTGCTTAGGTATCTTCTTTTATAGAATGTGAATTCTGAATTTTCAAAACTGCTGCGTTGCGCGTTTTGATTTTCAGGTTATTTTGCACCCTTCGTTTTAAATTTAAAATTTTTCTTAGTCTTCAGTTTTGCTCTTTATATATATATATATATATATATATATATATATATATATATACTGAAGAGCAAAACTGAAGACTAAGGAAAAACTTTGTCATAAGTTGTAGAGTAGGGGGTTTTAGACTCAAGTTTTCTTTCAAAAATCTGTTTTTAAAAATTAATATTTCCTTTTTTAATTGCAATGTAAATATTTGGATTTCTTTTGCATTGTTTTTCAGGTTTAAATTCTCTCTCAAACGAACTTGGCATTTCGTTATAGCTGAAAATTATTTCTAATTATTATGTCACTCTCACAGCTTGAGTTCTCTTTAATCTTCTTCTCTCTGTTTAATAGTAACAGATGAAGAGCATGGGTCGGGCCAGGAAGGTTAATGGATGCAAGCGAAATTGTTAACTAGTGCTAGGTCATACAACTCTGCGGAGGACATGACATATATATATTTTTTAAAACAATTTTAGGTGGGAATGTTACTTGCATCCATGGCCTTGCAGAAACCCATTTCCAACTAGGTCTTTGTGGAAGAGAGAAAATGCAGAGTTTTTGCTGGTCCTTGATAAAGCCAAGGCTCAGTATTCTAGACACCTTCTACATTCAGTTGTTTTATTTTATTATTTTTTTATCTTTTCTCCTTTTACTCACACCGGTAGATACATAACCTTTTCTATGTCGTACTTGGTGTGAGTCAAAATTATATATGTATTTTTTTGCTTAGGTATCTTCTTAATAGAATATATATATATATATATACAGTACATATAGCGAACGGTCTTCAAACATGTAAAATGTAATTGCATGGTAAAAAATAATAGGTGAGAATTCACGGAAAATTTCTGGAAAAAACGTGCAGCAAAGTTGCCGGTAGGTATCCGTATTTTTCAGAAATTTCAGTTTTTAAAAGTACCGTTTATTTTAACTTCCGTATTTTCACAGATTTTTCGTAGTCAGAAATTCCGTTTATTTCAGAAAAATCCATTTCAGGTTTTTTCGTATTTAAACTGAAATTCTGCAAAACCGACGACGCTGCATTTTTCAGTCCTTTCCCCAGATGATCCTTCCGCTCCAGTCAGGACTGAACCCGCGCCCTTGGGCTGTTTGAACAGGTAACGCGCGCCTTCAACCACTGAGCCACAGACACTCGGAGATTGGGATCATGTACATCGTAAAACAAATTGCGCTACAGCGACTTTTTTTCTTCATTAACACGAGTGATTTAGTCATTTTATTTTCTGTTGGAGCTTATTATTTCTCTGAATAGGTTGGTAATAATCGTTTTACTGTAGGAGGACTTTCACAAATCAAGCGTTTTTCATCCTGATTTTTCGAAACAACAAAGAACAAACATTCAGTCCAAAATGACAAACAAAAGGCCTCAAAAGAAGCTGCAGGAAGCCAGATTGAAATCGCTCACACCATCAACTGATGAAGCCACCAAACCACAATAACAATCAGCTATAATCAAAACAAACATTCAGTCCAAGATGACATACAAAAGGCCTCAAAAGAAGCTGCAGGAAACCAGAATGAAATCTCTTACAAGGCCAACTGATAAGAATCGAGGGTCTAGGTTATAGATAACCTGTAGCATAGGGTAACAAACATGAGTGTATAGACTGTAGAATAAAAAAATATGTAAGCTGTGTTGTGATTAGCGCGAACTCTCCTGTGATATGCGGTTACCGAGACATAAACCCTGCGTCTTCTGGCATAAAGGACAATTGCGCTAAGACTTCGATATATCGTTGGTCTTGGTACCGTATTAAAAGTGGCAGCGGAGAGCTCCGAACACAATTGCCGGGCTCTATAGGATCCATGAAGACGTGTAGTTTCACGGGGTGTCGTACGCCTAGGTTGACCTTGGGCAGCCCTCGTGACATCCCACTGGTGTTGTTATATTGCCGCCATTATGGTGATATCACTATCGAGTCGATATTCATGTACTTCGTGATATGGACCTGAAACTGGCCTGCTTCGAGTCGTCCTATCGTTCGCTAGAGGTCTGCATGGGCTGGGCCGGGCGCATATGGGCATTCTGCGTATTACTAGAACGATCGAGCGATTTCAGCCAAACACGACGACGATAGCGAATTGGTAACGATTTTCGGAGGGTGGGGCTTCACCTGCTGCTAGGGCTGGGACAACCCACGGATGGGATGTCCATCGGGCTGTTTGGTGTCAATTGTTCCTAGGATTTTCCTCGTATTTCAAGTATGGTCAGCGAAAACTTTCCTGGGAGATTTCACTATGCAATTGAATGCATCAATGAAGAGCTAGTAGGAGGAGTGGATTTGAAATCAATGGATGATATAGCGTGGTGATGAATAAAAACATTAACAACATGATTAT
Organism: Macrothele yani; assembly: GCA_039090855.1. Lineage (NCBI taxonomy): Eukaryota > Metazoa > Arthropoda > Arachnida > Araneae > Macrothelidae > Macrothele > Macrothele yani. Next base: position 99,764,593 of record CM076996.1, on the reverse strand, counting down.
CGAAGAGATAGAAAATATTTACAAGGATACATTTATTTATACCAGACTCACACACCACAACAACAACATACGAGATTTTACTCCGAACAAAACTTGCCGATGATTGCGCACAGACTTTTTATAATTCTTCACATCAGCGCCTGCATTGTGGCACCCTTTCTCGATGCTAAGAGAACACGCATTCTGATATGCCACAATATAAATAGCTGAGTAGCAGAATTTACTTTCTCGTTATCTACGAAGTCTTAAAAACGAGAAAGTCAAACCAATCGGGGGAAAGATTTGTGTCCATGTAAGTAACGCTTTGAAATATGCTCAATCTCATCTAAATTTAATATACACTGAAGAGCAATTGAATTAGAGACAGCTGGCGTTATGCAAATGTGGCGCTGTGGGCGGCCCTGTAAACGGAAACGACATGACGTATGCAGCGATCCTACAATATAAGGAGTTATGCGACGGGAATCAGTAAGAGTCGGACGCAGTATGGGTCAGACGAAAGATCTAAGCGCATTTGATCGTGGGCAAATTGTCGGGGACCGACGAATGGGTCACTCCATCTCGGAAGTCGTGCAGGCACTGGGATTTTCACGAGCCACTGTGTCACGGGTGCACCGTGAGTACATCGAATCCGGTAAAACCATCCCTGCAAGGCCCAACTGCCGTGGACAACAGCGTGTGGATGAGCGGGGTCTTCGCCGGCTAGCTCGCATTGTGACAGCGGATAGACGAACCACAGTGCAAGAAATCACTCTGCAATTTAACGCTGGTGCACAAAAACGTGTAAGCAGCCAAACCACCCAGAACCATCTTCTCGCAATGGGGTACGGAAGCCATCGTCCCACGAGGGTACCGCTGCTGACCGCACAACACAGGGTGCAAAGATTAGCATAGCCGCGGGAACATCGCCACTGGACCCTAAATATGTGGTAAAATGTTGCCTGGACTGATGAGTCGAGATTCACGTTGGTACATGCGGATGGCAGGATACGAGTACGGCGCAAACCACATGAAGCGATGGATCCTTCTTGCCAGCAGGATACTCTTCAAGCTGGCGGGCGTGGCATTCTCGTCTGGGGACTGTTTACGTGGACTGAAACTGGACCCCTGGTACGTGTGACATCGTCCCTCACAGGTCAACGTTACCGGGATATCCTGCACGACCATTTGCTTCTGTTTGTGCGTCTTCAACATCCCACTGGGGACCTCATCCTGCAACAAGACAATGCACCGTGCCATCGCTCCCCAATTGTATCCGAACGGTTGGATGAACACTCCACCGACGTGGCCTCGCTTCCTTGGCCAGCTAGGTCACCTGACCTCAATCCCATCGAGCACATCTGGGATGCCATCGAAAGAGATGTTCGAGGCTCTGACCCCCATCAAATCTTCGTGAACTGTGGGACCTTGTTCAGGGGTCTTGGATCCGTATGGCTTCCCAACGCTTCCGGTGTTTTGACGAGTCCATTCCGAGACGAATCGCCGCCGTCATAAGGGCGAAAGGTGGTGCTACACGTTACTAGACAGGTATCTCAAATTCAATTGCTCTTTAGTGTATTTTACTGACTTAAAATTACATTTATTTTAAATCTCATATGAAATTAATAGAAAAACTCCCTATCATATACCTATATTATAGCATTTGGGATCAAATTGACCTCACATCGCCATAGCGTATTTTTAAACAATGCGCATGTAATATACAATATGAAAGTTTTCCTGAATGAAAAAGCTTACCGGTTTAAATTTTATAAAACGACTTGGTGAAAATTTTATTAAAAACAAAATTAGAACGACGACTGTGTGAACTGCGCATCAAAAAACTGGTGCCATTGTTATTTAAATGGCATATTGTGTTGGCAGGCATGTAAAATATAAAAGTAAAGAAATAGTTTTGTAACATTCAGATTATACATTTTTATTGATAAATATTTTTTTTTTTTTTTGTGCGTGTGTGTGCACGCGCTCGTGTGTTTACTGTTCCAATGTAAAATATTGATTTTTAAGTATCACAAATAGTTGAATTCATTCTAGAAAAACTTTGGTTTAATTTCAGCTGTAATTGATTTCATTGATAGTAGAATATGTAAAATTCCCATAAAAAAATTTTTAATCTAATTGCACTTTCACAACTTATTTTTCTTAAAATGTTGGGGTCATTTTGGCCCCACGTTGCTCATAACGTTAGCATTTCTCACGTCAGCTAAAGATTAAACACGTTAATTGATTTAACTCGTACTTGGTGATCTGGCCCAGGACGCCACAATCGAGATAATTCGCAAATCTTTATTACGAGTTTCGGTGATGAATATATACAATAATTTGGGTTTTGAATAATTTAACATGCCTAACTCAAATTGGCATTGCAGACCCATTTTCCCAAATAAGCCTTGACAGATTCTACTACCCAACTATTTATATTGTGGCATATCTGACTGCGTCTCCTCTCAGCGTCGAGAGAGGGCGCTACAATGCAGGCACTGTGAAGAATTTTAAAAAGTCTGTGAGCAATCATCGGCGAGAGTTGTTCGAAGTAAAATCTCGTATGTTGTTGTGGTGTGTGAGTGTGATAATAAAAAATGTCTCCTTGTAAATATTTTCTGTCTCTTCGCTAATCATGTTGTTAATGTTTTTATTCATCACCACGCTATATCATTCATTGATTTCAAATCCACTTCCTACTAGCTTTTCATTGATGCACTCAAATGCATAGTGAAATCTCTCAAGAAAGTTTTCGCTAATTTCTTTTGCCCGACCACTTTATATCCTTCGCCCGATCTTAATTATCAGCCGCCCCTCCCAACTTGCTGGTCTGGCTATGGGCCTGTCCTCCGAAAATCGTCGTCGTGATTGGCTGAAATTGCTCGATCGTTCTAATAATACACAGAATGCCTATATGCGGGCCAAGTTGACTTTTTTTTTTTTTTTTTTTTTTTATCGCAATGGTAAAAAAAAAAAAAGAAAAAATTCTTATTCCCCGATTTCCTGGTCTGTTTAGCTGGCTTTACCTACTTCCATGACATAGCCCAGGCGGCGTAATCACAGAGGCAAGGAGACGCAATAACAGTGTTTTCACCATCAGTAGGTGTTAAGATGGTAAACCAACTTTGGGGCTTGTTGACAAATAAAAGATTCGACTCTGAGCGGGTGTGTGTGTGTTGTGGATAACGGGGAGTGTCTGCAGTGGAGTGGAGGTGTTTGTATGAGAGTGTGTGAAGACATCGATTGTTTCTCCTATCCCTAATCCGTATAGGAATTGACTTTTGTAGTGTTACCACTTGCTGGTTCAGAGAAAGGGAGATTTTGAACGCGCTTTGCCCCCCCCCTCTCTCTTTAACGGTTATATTTTTTTATACTTACCCAAGTTTAGTTAATATTTTTAGGCATACATTCACCTAAATAGTTTCAATAATATCTCATTTCATTATTTAATTTTCACAATTTAATAAAATACAATAGAAAGACAGAATAATACAAAACAGCACATCACGGGCCGGGCCTAAATAATTATAATAGCAGCAATTGACGGGCCGGGCCTTAAATGCACTGACTTGAGTCGGGCCGGACTCACCAAATAAGACCCGTGCAGACCTCTACCGTTCGCCACCGTACAGCATCTGATACGCACGTGTGTGGCATACGGAAAGCATTTGCAGCGCTTCTTACACGCGTTCTGGAGAACTGCCGCTGCAGTTCCCCGTTGGCTTTACGTATGTAACTCAATTTACATATTGGACATCATTTTGCTCACTGATATGCAAATTTCACTGCGAGCATTTGTTTCTCGTCCATCTGCTTATGCACTGCGAACATCGTAACTAGGGCCCGGACTTTGATGACTTTTGCATTTTTAGGACTTTTTGCTTTTTTAATGCATTTTTAGGGCATTTTGCGGCCTTTTCCGGAATTATTTTGGCATTTTGGGAGGATTTTTGCAATTTAGCGCATTTTTTGTCACTTTTCTGCATTTTCTTTCTTTTTTATGTACAGTCCAGAAACGGCCGACACGGCCCTTCAATTAAACGGCTGAGGCATTTCTTCACCCCTTGAGACTTTGGGAAGGTCATACGTAGTTGATTGTGCTGATAAGACACCGAAGCTGCGTGTCCTCCACAAAAGAAAACAGCTGTCTGACCGCCTCAAAAGAGCCACTGGCTTTGGACACTCCCCCGACAACCCCCGAGTCGCAAAGATGGGAGAGAGAGATAACCGATCGGCGGCTTGGATGTGAGCGATACGGCCCGTGTACCTTATTTGGAGGTCTTTCGTCCCTGAAGTAACGCCCGCACCCCTCCCCTTACCCATACTTAACCTTCTCCCTCAGGAAGTGAAAAGATTTCTCCCAAGAAACAGGTAGCTCAAATTATAGGAAGCATTACATAGGTGTCACTCTCCACAGGGACATCTGAGAGTATTCTTCATTTTGTTGGTTCTTCAGAAGGGAAGGAAATGGAATAGAAATATTTGTGCCTAAGATTTTTGAACACTGTTCGTGAAAAGGTTAGGTAGGATGTTTTTCCATCCCCCCCCCCTCCCTCAACATTCTGGTAGCAGGCAGAACCTGTTCTGAGGGGTTACACTTAAAGCATCTGGAATTGTGTGTAAGCTGTTAGTACGTACTCCAGTCATTATTTCCAGTCTGAAAAGAAAAGTAGCAGTTTATTTCCAAAGATGCCTAAATGCAAACCTTCTCAATCTTGCTATTTAGGCAAGTTTGTTTCGGAGTTCGGAGAAAATGTTTTTTCTACTGATGGATTCATTCTATTTTACAAACTATGTGAAACTAAAGTTGCAGCACAAAAGCGATTTACCGTCGTGTAGCATATTGGACGAGAAAAGCATATTCGAGCTGTTGAAATTGCAAAGAAAAAGTCGCAGGCATCTCAAAGTTTACTTATGGAAAGCTGTTAACCGACACCATCCAAGAAGTCACCATTTTATAAAGAGTTGTGTGAAGTTTTCGTTTCTGCGAATATTCCACTGGAAAAGTTAAATAATCCTAAATTTCACCAGTTTTTGGAAAAACACACTGGTCATGTCATACCTGACGAGTCTACAGGGTGTCCACACTGTAATGTTACCCCCCCTGTAATAAGAAATGTAAGTGAGCTATGTATCTGTTGTATGATGTATATGTTGAGTTATGGTATGTATTGTGTTTATTTACAGATTAGGTACCGGAACCATGTGTGATACCAGCGAATACACCCTGGAACAGCGGATTGTTGTCAGTGTCTGGGTACACAAACGTCCACACACAGGGAAGACAATGCGTGACGTGCGTGCCGATTTCCAACAACGATTCGACAAAGAGGCCCCTCCAAAACAGACTCTTCTGCGGTGGGAACATAAACTCTTCGAAGCAGGCAACATCAAGAATAAACCACGAACGCGAAGACCATCAACTAGAGTGCAACAGTGTCAAGCGGTCGAAGAATCAGTTATCAGGTCACCGACGAAGTCGCTCCGCAAACGATCAGCGGAGCTTGGAATACCACGATCGACACTGCATAAGCACATGAAGAATGGCCTGAATTTTTTTTTTTTTTGATTGGAGGTTTAACGACCACCGTGAGCAACTCAATGGGCTATAAGCAGTTGCCCGTCCCTAATTTAGGGTCACTGGTTCCAGGGAAGGGAGAGAGCCAGTGCCGAAAGACAAACACAACATCCATGCCTCACCGGGATTCGAACCCGGACACCGTTCGGACGAATGATCAGAGGCCATCGCTTAGACCACTGCGCCACCGGGGCGGCGGCCTGAATTTGCACGCATATCGCCCGATGTTCTTTCAGGAGTTATCAGACATCGATTTAAACCGCACACGGGATGCATGTGCAATGATACTTCAGGCATTTGCCACAATCCTAAAACGTGGAAAGGTCATTTTCAGTGATGAATGTGTGATATACCGCAGCTGTCGACCAGGGAACGTTGTGTTCTGGTCCAAGGAAAACCCACATTATGTCGAAGAATTGGAACAACATCCTCCGCATGTCATGATATGGGCTGCAATGAATAGTCGACATCTGTTTGGACCGTATTTCTTTGATGGTCCAGTAAATCAGACAACTTATCTGGACATGCTGCAAACCTGGTTTGTGCCACAACTTGGAAATCTTGGCATTCTGAATGACGTATGGTTCCAACAGGATGGAGCACCCGCCCATTACGCAATCGCTGTTCGGGAATACCTTGGTGAGGTCTTTCGGGATCGTTGGATCGGCCGAGGTTCGGCAGTGCTGCCCGCTCCACTTGAACGGCCACCTCGAAGCCCAGATCTCTCAACGTGTGACAATGCCATTTGGGGTTTCATAAAGGAGGTTGCACAACAGCGCTACCAAACCACTGATGAACTTAAAGAAGCAGTGAGACGTGCTTTCTGTCGTATCATCCCGCAACTGCTTCGGAAGATGTCCCACAGAACATGGCGTAAAATTATTCTCTGTCACGAGAATGACGGAGCCAAACGGATCCACTGGATGTTTAAGGATGCCTAAACATATACATCATACAACAGATACATAGCTCACTTGCATTTCTTATTACAGGGGGCGGGGTAACAAGACGCTGTGGACACCCTGTACACTACGAAAAAAACTACATACGTGAGTGTTACACCGAAACAATGGACAAAATTAGGGACAGTGTAAAAGGGAAAAAAATGTTTGTCTATTGATGAAAGGAACGATGCTCAGAGTCGTCTTGTTGGCAACGTGATAATAGGGACACTTGAGACAGATTGCCCTGGCAAAATATTTTTGCGGAATACGGAGATCATAGAGAAAGTGAATTAATCAGCGATCTGTCAATTATTTGACAAATCCTTACTTCTTTTATGGCCTGGGGGTATACAACATGACGATATCCTTCTGTTTTTGATTGATGCTGCCCCGTATATGGTTAAAGCAGGAAAATCAATTAAAGGATTTTATCCCAAGTTGATGCATGTCACTTGCCTTGCCCATGCTTTACATCGCACTGCCGAAGAAATTCGTGCAAATTATCCTAATATTGATCGACTCGTATCCGATGTCCAAAAAATATTTCTAAAAGCACATACACTGAAGAGCAATTGAATTAGAGATACCTGTCTAGTAACGTGTAGCACCACCTTTTGCCCTGATGACTGCGGTGATTCGTCTCGGCATGGACTCGACAAGACACCGGAAACGTTGGGAAGCTAAACGGATCCACGACTCCTGAACAAGCTCCCACACTTCACGAAGATTTGATGGAGGGGGAGGGGAGCCTCGAACATCTCTCTCGATGGCATTCCAGATGTGCTCGATGGGATTGAGGTCAGGTGACCTACATGGCCAAGGAAACGAGGTCACATCGGTGGAGAGTTCATCCAACTATTCGGATACAATTCGGGAGCGATGGCATGTGCATTGTCTTGTTACAGGATGAGGTCCCCAGTGGGATGTTGAAGACGCTAAAACGGAAGCAAATGGTCGTGCAGGATATCCCGGTAACGTTGACATGTGAAGAACGATGTCACACGTACCAGGGGTACCATTTCTGTCCACGTAAACAGTCCCCAGACAAGAATGCCACTTCCACCAGCTTGAAGAGTACCCTGCTGGCAAGAAGGATCCATCGCTTCATGTGGTTTGCGCCGTACTCGTATCCTGCCATCCGCATGTACCAACGTGAATCTCGACTCATCAGTCCAGGCAACATTTTACCAGATATTTAGGGTCCAGTGGCGATGTTCCCGCGGCTATGCTAATCTTTGCACCCTGTGTTGTGCGGTCAGCAGCGGTACCCTCGTGGGACGATGGCTTCTGTACCCCATTGCGAGAAGATGGTTCTGGGTGGTTTGGCTGCTTACACGTTTTTGTGCACCAGCGTTAAATTGCCGAGTGATTTCTTGCACTGTGGTTCGTCTATCCGCTGTCACAATGCGAGCTAGCCGGCGAAGACCCCGCTCATCCACACGCTGTTGTCTACGGCAGCTGGCCCTTGCAGGGATGGTTTTACCGGATTCGATGTACTCACGGTGCACCCGTGACACAGTGGATCGTGAAAATCCCAGTGCCTGCACGACTTCCGAGATGGAGTGACCCATTCGTCGGGCCCCGAAAATTTGCCCACGATCAAATGCGCTTAGATCCTTCGTCTTACCCATACTGCGTCCGACTCTTACTGATTCCCGTCGCATCACTCCTTATATTGTCGGATCGCTGCATACGTCATGTCGTTTCCGTTTACAGGGCCGCCCACAGCGCCACATTTGCATAACGCCAGCTGTCTCTAATTTAATTGCTCTTCAGTGTATATCCATACAATGTTTCAAATCTCAAGCTTCTAGCCTAGCCTTACCACCACAGCCAGTAATAACACGTTGAGGGACATGGCTGAATGCATGCATGTATTACAGTAACAATTTCCAGTCTGTGAAGTCTATAGTAAATAGTTTTCAAACTGGTGATGCTGCTTCAATTCAAATTGCCCAACACGTGTTCTCGGAAGATAAAACAGCAGGAAATCTAGCATAGATTAAATCAAACTTCGGCATTTTGGCCTCAACGACTACGTGTTTAGAAAAACAGGGTATGGAACTCATCGATGCAATCAGTTACGTTGAAAAAGCAAGCAAAGTTCTTAAAGGAGCCAAAGGCAAGGTTGGACAATCTATCTTTGCCAAATTAAACAAACAAATGTTCTGGAAAAAAACGTTGGATTCTCAGTTAATATATGTGAGATTTTCTAGACTTTGTAGAAAATATCACATATATTAACTGGAGAAACACACAGTTTTGATATAGAAGAACTAGCTGTAAGTGAAGCTGTTTTTTTTTTTTTTTTGTTTTTTTTTCAAGTATGTCCCTGTCGCATCCGTTAATGTCGAGAGAAGCTTCTCGAGATATAAAAACCTACTTACATAGTAGACGTTCATTTACCTTCGAAAACATTTAAATGCACCTTATAATTCAGTGCAATTATGATGCGCTTACATGAAGAAAGATTTTCAGTGTACAAGTAAATAAAATTCATATGGGATTGGTATGTACCCGTTCTTTCTTTTTCTTAGGCAGTTAAAAGTTATTTTTTTTTTACGATTAATATTTATTTTAAAGAAAAGAACTATAATTTATTAATTACTTTAAGACAATACAACAACTTTTGGCAAAATTTACTGTAAGAACTGTTCTAGGTAGGTTTCCTTGTTAAAAATTTTAAGGACATTTTTTTCATTTTATGAGAATTTTTTACAATTTTTAATGGCATTTTCTGCTACTTTTAAATGCATTTATAAGGAATTTTTCGGTCATCAAAGTCCGGGCCCTAATCGTAACCTTTCATTGAGGGCTTTGGATTATTTACATTCTATTGCCTTCAGAACTTTAATTTTAGACGCCAGTATATTTAGATTCTCTAACTCCACTACGCTCGGAATGTGATAGCGACTTCTCAATTTTATCAAAGTATATTACATTTAGATGGCACAAAAACAAATGCTGACGCATGAAGCCATTGTTTTAACGTACTAAGTTGCATTTCTCATTAATTGATTTCAGGTTTAAGTAAAAAGCTTTTGTAACTCGGAAAACTTAACAATTCTTCATAAATATGTGTAACAACCGATTTATGAATAACTTTCCAGTTTTTAAAGAAAGAGGTACTTTATTGGCGAATAGCTGTAGCTCAGGGATCGATCCAGGTTTTTAATAACACTCATTTTTGTGAAATGTTGCCAATTTTTATGTTTAGAGCAATTTTGCCAAAAACGTGCTTAAATAACCTTTTAAAAGTACATATAGGTCCAAACTGGTGAGGATTCATAGAAACATCATTATGAGATCAAAATGCGATTGCCCAGATACAAGAGTCATAAAAATGATTGGTCTGGGCAAAAAAATCCAGTTGCCTGGCCGGATATTTAAAAAAAAAGCTTTCAGCATCAACTGAACTGCCCCTACTTTGCTTTCACAGCAAAATAAAGTCTGAATCCCCCTCCCCCAAAAGCGCTTTTAACACAATATTCAAGATGTATCTTAATCTAAAATATTTTTGTTAATAAAATTTTACTGACAATATTTTGTGAACATACCCTTACAGTTCAACATACTTTTATAAAAATACCGTTTGAACTTAAATAATAACTTTGTGAAGCCACCGCCAAACGGTATCAAATGCCGCCTGGATCGACCACTGCATATCTCCAGATAAATTATTAATACAACTGAATATAAACAGCGACATAAGTGGCTATACACAGAGTGTCTCAAAAGTTCTTGATATATTTTCAAAATTTATTTAAAAGAAAAAAAACTTTCGGGATATGGACATAATTTTCGCAGATTTTGTTAACAAAGTTTTTTTTCTGTTTCTCAAATAGGTCACTAGGTGGCGCTACTGATACAATCGCAAGGTTAGTTGAAAAAATGTCTACTCCAGAAGAGAAAGCGATGTGTGTCGGTTGGTTTTTCGAAACGAAATCTGTTACCAAAGTGCAAAGAAATTTTCGTTCGAAATTTGCAAAAAGATCCTCCAAGTCGTAATAGCATCTTGGCTTGGCATAAGAAGTTTCTGGAAACTGGAAGTGTCCTTGATAGACCAAAGATGTGGAAGCCCAAGCACGGGTGAAGGCAACGTCGAAAGCATTCGTGACGCCTTTTCATGTAGCCCTACTAAATCGATACGAACTGCCTCAAAGGAATTGGCAGGCAATTCCTCGTGCAACAGTGCATAGAGTCTTACACCAAAAACTCCGCCTTCATGCCTACAAAATGCAGATATTGCAAGCTTTACAGCCAGACGAAAAGCCACACCATTTTAACTTTGCTGTGGACATTCTGAATCATCTAGAGGCAGATAATAACTTCCTATAAAACATTGTTTTTACAGATGAAGCAACTTTTCAGGTAAAGTCAACCGCCGCGATAACAGAATTTGGAGGTTTGAGAATATACGTCACTTCATCGAACATGTCCGGGATAGTCCCAAAGTGAATGTGTGGTGTGGCTTAATGGCTGATCGTACCTTTCTTTTTGGCAGAATCCACAGTCACAAAATAAATTTATTTGGACATGATTCAAATTTTTGCTGTTCCTTAAATTTGCCATTTACATCCTAAAGTCACTTGGCAACAAGATGGTGCACCGCCACATTGGGGGTAAGGTTGTGAGAAGTTTTTTAAATAAGGAATTTCCAACTGGGTGGATTGGACGAGATGGATTCATCCCATGTGCCCCCCCCCGCTCTTCATACCACGCCTCTAAACTTCTTGTGCGGATATGTGAAAGGCAAAGTTTATTCATCCAAAGTGCAAAGTGTTGAACTCAAAACTCACATAGTTCCTGCAATTGCATCTGTTACAGAATCCACTTTGGCACGTACATGGGCAGAGATTGAATATCGGCTTGATGTAGTACTCCGCGCCACAAAAGTTGCATATATTGAAGTTTATTAACTATACGAAAAGAACTTTGTGAAGTTTACAAGATCTTAAGAAAAAAAATTTCTATCCCAATTGTTGTTGTTTTTTAATAAATAATTATTAAAATGTAATTTTAAAAAGGACTTTTGGGACAGCCTGTATATTTATTTGTATTGACAGTGAAAGTATTGATTTGCCGACGAATCTTCCTTTAAGGCACGAACAGTGCACATTGATGGACAGAATACCACAGTGGAAACGCTTAATTCTTCTTTCCCCGTGATCGCTACTGAAACTCAAACTATTATGTGTTATCTACTCATTCATCCCAAAAGCCTCCAAATAATCTGTAAGAAAAAAAAGGTCTCCAAAAGTGAAAGAAAGTCCGTATGAATAAGATAAATATTAAATTATGTTGCATTTTTGAATTTATCTGTGTGTTACATTAAAAATCCAATGATGCATTATAATAATTAGTTTCCACTCCCCTCACTTCTATTTTATACTTATTACAGTAGTGAAAGTGGGCGGGAACGGTGGGAAACAGCATTTCCTTAAGAAATTGATAAGGGGAACGGCGTTCCCCTAAATAGTGGTGAACAAAAGTACACAATATTTGGAAAAAAAAAAGAAAAGAAAAGAAAATGAGCTGCAGAACTATTATACTGAGGAAATTTTGGTTCGAAGTTTATTTATATCTATGAATTCTATTCGTAATTTGTGTAAGATTTTTACATTTGAACTAAAGTACACAGATATCTGAAAAAGACAAAATGTGCTGTTGAACTATATCGAGGAAATTTTGGCTCTCAGTTTATTTATATCTATGAATTGTATTCGTAATTTGTGTAAGATTTTTACGTTTGAAAATTTTCTCTCTGATTTTGCAGTTTTCAGAGCTTTTGACCCGAGACAATAAATTTCGTTCTCGGACTCTTAGCTAAAGGCCCGTCCGTAGCCAGAGGCGATGCTCGCGTTCAGCTGTTTTGGTTTCGCATCATTTAGCACATTATCCTTCAAGGCGAAATGTTGAACTAGTAACAATGTTGCAGGCTTGATTTAGAACAAGTTTAATAGTCTACTCTGGCTTTAGAATACCGAACTCAAATTCATTCACAATAACAATTCGGCACATAGAAGCTGACCAATACCTCACTGGCTTCAGGAAGAGACGGCACCCTGTAATTGTTTAAAGTGGTGTCTAACAGCGGCAGTTTTTTCGGTAACTTAAATTTAGGAATGAACACTCTGTGAGGTATTAAAAATCCCCAAGTAATGCACTCTGTAAGATATGATGATCTTACGAAGACATACACACGGTGAGATCATAATGTACCGGTTAATGTTTATAGAATAAAGTTCATATACCGTCTGGGCACGTTAGAAATATGTTATTTTTCGCTAAAACACATTAGCGCTTTCGAAACTATTGTATCGTTTCATCATTAGGTGTACAAAATAAGATACAGATCCTTTCAAATACACACTATTCAAAATACCCATTGAGGTTATAACGGCAAGTAATATATCAGGAACACTGAGGCGCATATTTGATTTAAATATTAAATTGTTGTGGAAGTTAGCTATAAAGAGCAGTTGCGGTTTTTGATGAAGATGAGATATTTAACATAGCATCATGTTAAAGTTTTTGTTAAGATTTCTTCGTCAGTTCACGAAAAGTAGTCTCTTCCTCAATAAGGTGTCACCAAGGATGGGGTAGAATAATAGGGGATTTTTCATTACAGCAAGCGTTTGTAAATCTTTGTATGACGACTGTTTCGCCCTATCGAAGAGACTAAACATTAGTGTATCCAGTTATAATGGATATGTCGTCCCATAACGGATGGAATTGTTCGTCCGTGTAGGCTCTAGCTAATGCTGTTGAGCGACAGTTGTTAGTAGTTGTTCGTTTGTGTTCTATGATTCTGGTACGTAAACGTCTCTTTGTACTTCCAATGTACATGGTTCTTATTGACTTCTGAGCTGAAATGTACATTTTTAGTCAATGGCACCAAGTAGATACTTGCAGATGTAAGAATACTTGGAAAGTCTCCGTCTTTTCTGATGTACGAAAAGATGTTCCATGTGTTTAAACCAAGACTCAGTGAATGTCTTTGACAAGTATATTGAAATAAATTGATGACTCTGGTATATATTGAATTGAACCGATAAACCTTTTAGGTTTCTTTTGAGATTTGAGAGATGTTTTGAAAAACATGGATTGTTTGGCACATACTATATCGACCAAGTTGGAATCATAACCATTGTCATGTGCTAATGTCCTAATTCGTTTTATTTCTTCCATCATTCCCAATGACTCACATCATCCGTACCACCAAAAAATGACAGCTTTTCATGCCTAGGCCTATATCAAAAGAGCATATATCTGTACATCTAATGACACTTATCGGGAGGAAGAAATAAAACGAATTAGGACATTAGCACATGACAATGGTTATGATTCCAACTTGGTCGATATATTATGTGCCAAACAATCTATAATAAATAAATAAATACTTCGCTCTTAACCACGTTCTAGAAACACACAGCAACCGAAAAATTGTTTTTCAGCCGCCGCTGTGGAATTGAACCAACAGAACTCTCGATATCTAGCCGAGTGCGTTACATATACGCCACGGTGGCCAACAATCCACGGTGGTATGAGTATTTTTAAGTCAGCTTCTGACATCATAAATCCGTAAGATGGGCTCAGCTACTGAGACGTCTCCATCTGGTGGGCATTAACGGCACTCTCTCTCTCTCTCTCTCTCTCTCTCTCTCTCTCTCTCTCTCTATATATATATATATATATATTATAGCAATTAAATCAAAGGGCGAGATACAAGTTGAGAATACTCCAAATGCGTGGCGACAAGTATATAAATAAATACATCGCTCTTAACCACGTTCTAGAAACACACAGCAACCGAAAAATTGTTTTTCAGCCGCCGCTGTGGAATTGAACCAACAGAACTCTCGATATCGAGTAGAGTGCGTTACATATACGCCACGGTGGCCAACAGTCCACGGTGCTATGTGTATTTTTAAGTCAGCTTCTGACATCATAAATCCGTAAGATGGGCTCAGCTACTGAGAAACAATCTATGTTTTTCAAAGCATCTCTAAAATCTCAAAAGAAACCTAAAAGGTTTATCGGTTCAATGCACTATACACTATCTACCAACAAGTAATTGGACACCTGTGATAGCAAAGGAAAACGAAATTTAGTCACCTTCAATAGTTGGTGGAGCCTCCACGAGTGGCGATTACAGCTGCGACCCTCCGGGGCATACTCTCAACCAGGCGTTGTACGACGACTAGCGGTATTTTCTTCCACTCGGCTTGGAGAAGACAGGTCAGTTCCTTCACCGATTTCGGAAGGTGGGGGCACCCCTTAAGTCGAAGCTCCAACTCGTCCCAGAAGTGCTCGATAGGGTTAAAGTCCGGGCTCTGCGCAGGCCAGTCCATTCGATGTCACCATACCAAGCCATGGTGGACCTCGCAACATGACAGGGGATATTGTCATCCTGAAAGTAACATGGGTCCACCCCGTAAAACTGCCACAACGTAGGAAGCGCATGGTCATCCAAAATGGTGCAGTAGGTCTCGGCGTTGAGTCTACCAGGAATTGCGACCAAGAGTCCCGTGCCATACCAGGAGAAACACCCAAATAGCATAATTCCACCGCCGCAGAACTTCACAGTTGGCACAATACATTCCGGCAGGAGGCGTTCTCCAGGCAGACGCCAAACCCAGACCCTGCCATCCAAACGGTAGAGGTAAAACCTTGATTCGTCGCTCCAGAGAACATGTTTCCACTGTTCAACGGTCCACTGTCGACGTTCTGTGCACCACGTTAGCAGAGCAGCGCTATTGGACTTGGAGATCAAAGGCTTGTGGGCGGCAGCACGTCCATGAAAACAGAGCAGATGGGCTTCCTTACGGATGGTATTAATTGAAAGAACACTCACGGATGCCTGTTGAAACTCCTCGCGGATGTGGCCCATCGATTTGGTGCGGTTCTTCCGAATTTTTCTGGCCAGCACCCGTCGGTCTCTAACTCCCAGTTTTGTGGGTCTGCCGGGTCGGGGCACATTCCGACAGTCACCTCTCATCTTCCACTTGCCAATCACGTAGGCCACTGTCGATTTGGGTACTTCAACTCGCTGGATGTGTCACGTATGGATCGGCCATTTCTGTGATACTCGACGATTACACCTTTCTCGAAATCAGAGAGCTCCGAACTGCGTGGCATCTTACATGCGACTGGTTGCGTTGTTGTTTCCCACACGATATTTAACGACGGCGGCCGTGACGTGTATCAGGACCGCAGATATCGTCGATTGCAGGGGTGTCCAATTACTTGTTGGTAGATAGTGTATATCAGCAGTCATCAATTTATTGCAATATACTTGTCAAAGACATTCACCGAGTCTTGGTTTAAACACAAGGAACATCTTTTCGTACATCAGAAAAGACAGAGACCCCCCAAGTATTCCCTACATCTGCAGGTATCTACTTTGTGCCATTGACTAAAAATGTACATTCCAGCTCAGAAGTCATAAGAACCATGTACATTGGAAGTACAAAGAGACGTTTACGTACCAGAATCATAGAACACAAACAAACAATTACATGTACTAACAATTGTCGCTCAACAGCATTAGCTAGAGCCTGAACGAACGAACAATTCCATCCGTTATGGGATGACATATCCATTATAACTGGGTACCCTAATGTTTGGTCTCTTTGATATGGCAAAACAGTTGTAATACATAGATTTACAAACGCTTGCTGTAATGTAGAATCCCCCTTTATTCTACCCCATCCTTGGAGACACCTTATTGAGGAAGAGACTACTTTTCCTGAACTGACGAAGAAATCTTAACAAAAACTGTAGCATGATGCTATGTTAAATATCTCATCTTCATCAAAAACCGCAACTGCTCTTTATAGCTAACTTCCACAACAATTTAATATTTAAATCAAACACGCGGCTCAGTGTTCATGATCATAACCATCACGTAAATATATTATTTGCCGTTATAACCTCAAGGGGTATTTTGAATAGTGTGTATTTGAAAGGATCTGTGTCTTATTTTTTACACCTGATGATGAAACGATATAATAGTTTCGAAAGCGCTAATGTGTTTTAGCGAAAAATAAAATATTTCTAACGTAGCTAGATGGTATGAACTTTATTCCATAAACTCTGTGAGGTGTTCCTCTCTACGTTTAAATTTACAGGGATGTGTAGTTTTTGCCCTTTTGATACTGTATAACGTCGATGAGCTGAATACGCTCATTTATTGCGATAATTACTATGTACAATTAGGCAGGAAAACAATTAGTGAAGTGTTTGTTTTGACTATTTTTCAGCTGCGCATATTAAGAAAAACGAAACTCCTTCCGCTGATGAACCTGCTCTTTGTTAGACATTTTTAGCAGAATTATAAATTTAATAGTTTAGTTTTTATCCATTGCAATATTTTTTTTATTATGTGAGAGAGAGAGAGAGAGAGAGAGAGAGAGAGAGAGAGAGAGAGAGAGAGAGAGAGAGAGAGAGAGAGAGAGAGAGTTTTTGAATGGCTGAAAAAAATAGCTGAAGAAAATCTGAGTGTGTAAAATGTGGGGAGAAGAATGACCAATAAATTATAGGGTTGCAGATGAAATTATTTATTTCAAGCAAAACATGGTGTTTTTTTCACTTTTTTATTTATTTGTTAACCAGTAAGTGGCATCGTGCATATTTGTTACGAAAGAGCCTCACGAGACCCGGAGGACCGCTGTATGTACTTCACCATAGACGAAAACCTATTGCAGAAAGAACGATATTAACTAATGTTTAAGGTTTTAAAGACCCTGACACTCAAATACGGAAAAAAAAAATTGTTTTTGTAATTTTGTTACCGAAAATCACGAAAATTTTGTTGGAGCACAAAAGTTTTAGTTTTGAATGATACAATAATGTTTTAAATTCTTAAAAAAAAAAAAAATACGTACATACACTTCTAAGACTGAACATATATGTAATTGGCGAAACACGCTTCATCAAAACTAAGTATTAAGACCCTTCCGCTAAAACTTATAAAAAAACTGGTGGGGTTCAACCGACATCAGGTTCAGCATTGTGCTCCTCAGCAATGAGAACGACGATGACACAGCAAATAACTCTTAAGTAGCGCCGTGCGATCTGTGGGACCTGTGTAAGATTAACTAACCCCCAGGTCATAAAAAATAGTTCTAAATATGTATGCATATGTTCATTCCCACGTGGATTTTTTTTTCGCGCCGTTTTTGTACAAAGAGGACGAAATCAGCATGTTTTTAGGCTGTTGCTCTCAGATACACGCGATTAGCCGCATTACAGTAGGCTTAGTACATAAGTATTTACCTGCCTTGTGTGGCAATGGGATTATTTCAAGGGTACGTCAATGAGAGAAACACAAGCTTAAGGGTGCTTTTGCTGGTAGCCCCACTTAGGTGAGGATTAACTTCGAAACCCGATTAAGTGGAGATTTTCGGAATTTTTTTAAGAGAGAGAGAGAGAGAGAGGGACGGACCTTGGTTTTCCAGGGAGAGATCGGGTCGAGAAATTGGCGTCAGAGCGAACGAAACGGATTCGCTTCTATATATAAAGAGTTTCTGTTGGCCTATGATCATTCGTCCGTAAGGGGTCCGGGTTCGAATCCCGGTCAGGCATGGATGTTGTGTTTGTCTTACGGCACTGGCTCTCTCCCTTCCCTGGAACCAGTGACCCTAAATTAGGGACGGGCGACTGCTTATAGCCCATTGAGTTGCTCACGGTGGTCGTTAAAACTCCAATAAAAAAAAAAGGGTTTCTGTTCCGATCGGGTGATTTTCAGCGTTTATGAACTGCAGCTCAACAAATTATCTGAGGGCACGTGCAAAGGCAGAAAACCTGTCCAGGGGGCTCAGTCCCCCCCCTCCCTGAAAGGTTTTTTGCGTAAGCACATGCCCGGAGAGAATTTGTTGAGGCATACTGTGTAAACACCGAAAATCTCCCAATTGGGCTGCAAATTCTTTATATGTATTTAGGTATTACTCCCCCCCCTTAGACAGCTTTCCTGCGTTTGTACGTGTCCTCAGATAATTTGTAGAGTTGTAGTTTGCAAAACGTTGAAATATCTTCGGATCGGACCAGAAATTCTTTATATTTTATATTATTGGTATAACCCCCCCCCCTCCCCTCCCGACATACTTTCTGCGTTTGCAGAGAATTTATTGAGCTGTAGTTTTTAAACCGTGAAATTCTTCTGTTCAGTTGTGGATTATAAACATTTTTATAAAGAATTACATTAAATATCGCAGTTAAGAAAATACGACATTACGGAAACTTTGTGTGATTCAGATAACCAACCTCTGAGGACGTGGCCACGAAGCGGTCGAAAACGCAGTTTTTATACGGCCCCTTAAAATTTTTGTGGCCAGTTCTCCTACACCCAATCAGCGATGGTGGTAAGTGGGAAAACATTCAAGCGGGACAGACTGATGTCTACTGTTAAGGAGGAACTGAGTTAGCAAAAGGCATTTCCACGGCTCATTTTTAATCTCGTACGGAGGGGACTTTTAAAAAGTGGGCCTCCTTCTGCGTTCACTATTCTAGCGAATGCATTACAATACTATTTCTTGCTTTACTAAAAGTTTAGTGTGATGTAGTACTTTATCTGTGATGGGGGGGACGGATACAATAGCTGCGTTAAGGACTATCCTAATAATGGTAATAATCACGTGCACTTCTTTACACTTTTGCTGGCATGGTGGTCGACATCATCAACAGGAAGGGAAAGAATAATTCTTTTGAGATATCAAGACCCACCGTTTTATTTCGGTTAACAAAAATTAGGCAAACGCGAAAATGTTAAACGCGAAATAAGGCAAACGCGAATTAGGAAAAACTTAATACGGGCAAACGTGATTAGGGAAACGAGATTTAGGGGAAACGAAATTAGGGGAAATGGGAATTCGGGTAAAAGCGATTTCGGGGAAACGCAACTGGGGTCTCCTACACCCAATTACTGATGGTTGTAAGGCTCATGTTTAGTCTCGCACGAAGAGGGGGGGGGCATATTAGGGTAAAGGGAATTGGGGGAAATGGGAATTCGGGTAAAACCGATTTCGGGGAAATGTGATTGGGGTAAACGTGATTCGGCCAAACAGGAATTAGGGGAAACGGATTAGGGGAACTGAGGCTACCCGTGGGATTCACAGCAAAGAATTTCCTCCCTAACCAACTCTTGTGCTCAGAGACCATTTAGTAGGGGCCGCAGCCCCGGGTCTCACATTTTCAAGGTGCCCCAGAATTATGCAGGGCGTTTGAAGAATTAGCAGAGTTCTATTTTTTTTTTCAGACAGCACAACAAACACTATAAGAAACTGCCTTGTGAAAAACATTTCTATTTCTTTCCGCTTTTTGGGGAGTCCGCAAAAAGTATAGTAAGCCCCCAGTCCATCCTCAAATCTTTCAAAAGCATTACAGATGTTTTGCACACATCTGTAATTAGGGGGAATTTTCATACATTAAGAATTCGTTTGAATCATGATAATTGGGTCATATTATATTTTGTCCACTACTTTGAAATAACTTCAAGATTATTTCTACTTTATTCCCTCTCCCCCCAGGGAAAGGGAATAAAGCAGAAATAAACTGGTATCCATTTTTCAATCATGCATTTTTACATTTTTTTTTTTTTTTTTTTTGCTAACACTGATTCGTCCATGAAGAATCATAGGATACACACTTCAATATGGCGGGTATATTTTTATGGCTTCCTCAGCATACGTTGGGAATGTTTTCTCCTGGTTATTTTTATTCGGCCAACCATAGTGAAATCCTAGATGCGCCACTAATACCGGGACCTGCCGCCCCGGTGGCGCAGTGGTCTAAGGCGTTGGCCTCTGATCATTCGTCCGTAAGGGGTCCGGGTTCGAATCCCGGTCAGGCATGGATGTTGTGTTTGTCTTACGGCACTGGCTCTCTCCCTTCCCTGGAACCAGTGACCCTAAATTAGGGACGGGCGACTGCTTATAGCCCATTGAGTTGCTCACGGTGGTCGTTAAACCTCCAATAAAAAAAAAAAAAAAATACCGGGACCCCAAAATACTGTCCAGCCCCTGGCCCACTGTCTCCTTAAATGTGCTCTGCCTGTGCTAGATTAAAAATAAAACCGTGAGGGAAGGGATTGCATTCTTTATAAGCATGAAGATTCACAGTCATAAGAATTACGCAAGTGAAGAACACAAACTCTTGATTCAAACAGCAGGGATAGCGCTGCTGATCGCCATCTTCGCAATTTGCGAAAAAGAAATCGTTTTGGCGATGGAAAAAAGGCTTTGGCGATTACCTTTTCATAGTGTTATAACATTTTGGAGAAAACAAATTGAATTTGACGACTAAATTGGCGAAAACTTTAGAAAAGCCAGCGCATCCCCTGCACAGTATTTAAATTTGACTGCCAAATATAAAACAAATTATCTCTACAAAAACCGTGAATTCAACTCTTTCACTGCAAAGTAGATAACTATAGGTGCCATGATGTCATTAACTGCTAGTATTTTAAATGCGGAAAAATATTAAGTTTCGATATAGTTAAAAGTACAACAAAATCGCTAACTCCAATCTAAAATCCCCTAAATTTAGAGACCCCATATAAAGCGCTTTATTGCCAACAGACAACTGCTGCGGTACCGGAAACGGGCTGGACTGACTTCCTCATAAATCGAATGGGGAATGACAACCGTGAGAAAAAGAAAACGGGGGTGGGGGCGGAAGGAGGGTTACGTAGCCGTTAAATCAGTTTGCCTCATGCAGTGTTGCCAGATTGGACTACTTTGAAAAGCAATCTGCTACTGTTTTTTTTTCAGTCTGCTACTTGGCTACTTTTTTTCCTGCGTGTTTTAAGTTTTTTTCGCTGTAGATTTAAAAAACTCGAGTAGAAAACATGACACTGAGCCGCCCTCGGAGGCGCAATGATCTAAACGTTTGCTTCTGATCATTCGTCCGAGATGGGTCCGAATTCGAATCCTGTGAGGCCAGATGGGTCCGAATTCGAATCCTGTTTTGTTTTGTGTTTGTCTTACGGCACTGGCTCTCTCCCTTCACTGGAACCAGTGACCTTAAATTAGGGACGATTTTTTCCCCAAAAAGTTGTATACACTAATCAATATGCTTCAATCTGAATTATATTTTATTTGCCAATCATATAATAAATTAATTAAATAATAATTTATTTATTTTTTTATTGGGGGTTTAACGACCACCGTGAGCAACTCAATGGGCTATAAGCAGTCGCCCGTCCCTAATTTAGGGCCACTGGTTCCAGGGAAGGGAGAGAGCCAGTGCCGTAAGACAAACACAACATCCATGCCTGACCGGGATTCGAACCCGGACCCCTTTCGGACGAATGATCAGAGGCCATCGCTTAGACAACTGCGCCACCGGGGCGGCAAATAATAAATTAAATTGTTTTTATTTTTATTTTCAAACGGATTTTTACCTCATCTGTGCATATATTTTTTTAATTTGACAGATTTTTACTGAACTGACTCAAAACATATATGAACATATTGGTAAATGTCTTTTTTTTCTTTTTTTTATTGGAGATTTATGACCACCGTAAGTAACTCGCTACACGCAGTCACTCATCACTCTACACACAGTCACTCATCTCTAATTTAGGGCCACTGGCTCTAGGAAAGGGATAGAACCAGCACCCTGAGACGAACACAACATCCATGCCTCACCGGGATCCAAACCCGGACCCTTCTCGGAAGAATGGTCTTAAGCCAGCGCTCAGACCATTGCGCCACCAGGGCGACGATAAATATCTATATGGACTACTATGTATATCAGTGGCGGCTGAACCGCCCGGGCTGCTATTTTAGCCAATATTTATTTTTTTTTTTTTTTGTTTGGAATATGTGCGATTGTTGTGATGTGCCTTAGAAAGTTCCTCTAGGTAAGTAGTGTGGTGGTCCTAATCCCCAACAAAGCTCCTTAGGTATTGTTTTTCTTCTGTTTGTTCCGGGAAGCGGGAAGGGAGCTGGTGCACCACGATTCGAAATTTCAGGACCAGTCAACGAACTTCACTTTCCGCCGCTCCTGATATGTAAGCAATGCTTGCCTTACTAGAAATGAATAATTGAAAACTTTACAAAAATTAGATTAATTATTTTTTATTTAGAATGGCTATTAAAATTTAGATCCATAGCGTGATTGCTTCAGAAAATGAACCTCTTAAATAACTATTAAATAATTTCCGCCGTAGCTTTATTGAAATTTAGTGCCGTCGTCCTGTAAAGATCACGCTTCTGCGCGCCGAACCGCGCAGAAGCGTCATCTTTTTTTTTTTTTTTTGATTGGAGGTTTAACGACCACCGTGAGCAACTCAATGGGCTATAAGCAGTCGCCCGTCCCTAATTTAGGGTCACTGGTTCCAGGGAAGGGAGAGAGCCAGTGCCGTAAGACAAACACAACATCCATGCCTCACCGGGATTCGAACCCGGACCCCTTTCGGACGAATGATCAGAGGCCAACGCCTTAGACCACTGCACCACCGGGGCGGCGAAGCGTGATCTTTACAGGACACCGCTTCTACTATGATCTTTACAGGACACCGCTCCTACTATGAGGGCTGTACAAGCAATCCAGAAGTTGCTTCGGATTCGTCCATTCGTTTCAAGCTTCACTGACGCCGCTCCGAACGATCACGTGACTAAGCTCACCGCTGCCTGCATGAGGGCTATGCAAGCAACACAGCAGTTGCTTAGGGTTTGCCCATTCGTTCCATGAGTCGAAGTCTCATCTGAAGTGATTATTTGTAGTTCTTTCGCTTTCGAACCAAGCAGTAAAATATATGTTCTTCAAACACTCAACAATGTGCAATGATTTTCTGTATGTTTCCGTGTAAGGTGTAATCACAATTATTGCAATTATTCAACGCTATTTGACTTAATTTTTGAAGATGAAAGCATTTCTCTTTTCTGAACGAAGCAATTTCATATTGCTTTCATGCTCGCGTCTGCGCTGCCATCTATGGACCAACACGATGACAACAAATATAAATGTGTGTTTTAGATTGTGTTGTTTTTTATTTTTTGAGATAAGCCTTTCAGCCAAAGGAGTTTTCAAGAGAAAAGGGATAATATAAATGCTGAGAGACCAAAACCTTCTTTAGAAACTCTCCAAACGAAGGCTAAAAAATGTTTTCGCCACTTCCATCGGGAAGAATACCAGCTTGCAAAAGTGACCAAAAATTATACTGTTAGCCGTACACATTATTTTCAGTACACAGAAGAAGTTAATGGATAAACGGTGGTTTTGGCGACTTCAATAACTTTCACAATTCATCCAAACGGCACGAGTGTTCAGAGATACACATTTCGTCAGTGATAAAATTAAAAACTTTTGGCAAAACAAGGATTTTGAGTTTCAAATAGACGAGCAAATAAAAACGGACGTTTCTCGACATAATTATCTCGTTAAAAAATTAGAGATGTTTTAAGGCGCTTAATTGACGTAACGTGTTTCCTTGGCCAGCAGGAATTGGCCATTAGGGAGCATGATTAATCCACGGAGTCTATTGATCCTGGAAATTATGTTGAATTGACAAATTTAATTAGTTGCTATGACGAAAAGCTTAAAAATCATTTAGACAGTTCGTCCGTCTTTTCAGGGATGTCATATCGTACACAAAATGATTTGATTGAATCAATAGGAGAAGTAATGATCGCAGAAATAAAAAAAAAATTGAAGAAGCTCCTTTCGTTTTAATTTGGATGAAAGAACTGATGTGAGTTGCAGGTCTCAGCTGTCTAGTGTTTAGCTAAATGACTAATGACGGGACTCCCGAAGAGACATTCATTGGTTTTATTGACGTGAGTGCTGATCGTTCAGCTAATTCTTTGGCAGAGCACGTCCAAAGCTTTTTAGAAAGTTTTGAGTGCTCCAAAAAATTAATAGCTCAGACGTACGATGAAGCTACCGTGATGGCAGGAGAACATTCGGGACTTCAAAGCTCGTGTAAAAGAAAAACACCAGGAGGCTATTTTTGTGCATTGCTATGCTCACAGATTAAATCTGGTCCTCTAACAAGCACTTAACAGTATAAAAGAATCCATAATTTTCTTCGCAACACTGAGTGGACGGGCTTCTTTCTTTTCAAAGTCGACGAAAAGATTTCATGCTTTGGATGCGGAAGTGAAAAGATGATTTACCCAATGCAACTCCTACTCGATGAAATTTTCAAAGTCGCTTGGTATGAACTGTGTATGAGCATCTAGAAAGTACAAGAGCATTGTTCACAAATATTCTTGAAAATCCTGAACACTGGGATTCTGATACTATTGTTACAGCCAATAGGTTTTCAAAGTGTTTGAGTGGATTCGATTTCCGCTTCCTGCTGTGTCTCTTCTCTGATATTTTTCCTTTGATCCATACGTTATTTGAAATACTACAGAAAGAAAAATTGGATATCACGTATTGTATGAAAAAGTCGCTGAGTTTCAGAAAGCAGTGTCAGAGAAAAAAATGAGTTCGAGATGTTATGGTCAAAACTAGAAGAAAGCGAAACAGACGAAGCTCTTACAAAGCGTAAGCGCGCATATGCTTACGGAGTTCCCTAAACAAATTACCGACGGCTCTATTGCGAAATATGGCTAAGTGAGGTAAGGAGAAAATCTCATTGAACTGAAAAGTGGACATCTCTTCTACTATCGTGGGACAGATACTGGCAGAACTAGTGGTGTTGGATTTATAATAAACAAGAAACTGAAGGATAAAGTTGTAGAAGTTGAAAGTTCCTCTGACAGAGCTGCACGACTCGTTATCCAACTCTCGAGAAGATACCAGGCTCAGATTATTCAAACTTATGCACCCACCACAAGTCATGCTGAAGAAGAAATTGAAGAATTTTATGAGGAAATTCGTGATCTAAATAATAAAGGTAAGCAGCACTTGAAGATAATTATGGGAGATTTCAATGCAAAAATAGGGCAACGGCAACAGAATGAAACTTCAGTAGGTAAATTCGGTCACGGCAACAGAAACCAGCGTGGAAATACTCTCGTAGAGTTTGCAGAGGCAGAAGGGTTTTTCATCTTGAACTCCTTTTTCAAGAAAAAGCCACACAGGAAATGGACATGGAGACATCCAAATGGGACGACAAGTGAAATTGATTTTATTATGTGTAACAAAAAATTCGTCATAGAAGACTGCAGTGTGCTAAACAAGTTCAACACAGGCAGTGACCATAGATTGGTGAGATGTAAGATGCACCTCAACACTAAACTGGAACGTGGCAAGCTCATAAGACAAACAAAATGTATTGACATAACCAACCTTAAAAAACACCATAATACCTTCAAATTGGAACTGAAGAACAGATTCTCTGCTTTAGAAGGCCTAACATCGGAAGAAGTGGATATTTCTGAAGTTAACAGAAAAGTAACCAAAGCTCTTATGGAAACAGCAACAAAATTAGCTGGGTCTAAGAACAAATTGCATGTGAACAAATTATCAGGAAAAACCAAAATGTTGATGCAAAAAAGAAGAGTGATGAGGACAACTAAAGAAGATGTGACTTCCAAAGTGGAATATATAGAGCTATGCAAGACAGTACGAAAAAGTATCACTGAAGACGTAAGGAAATTCAACTGTGAACTAGTAAGGAAAGCAATTGAAAACAACCAAAGCCTAAAGATAGCAAAGGGACATCTCAGTAAGGGGAAAAAACAGATTATGGCACTGAGAAAAGAAGATGGTTCTGTAACAAGAAATAGAGGCGAAATTTTGACAAGAGTGAAAGATTTCTACTCCAAATTATATGAAAGGGATGATACATGTACTCCAGACATCATGAAAGGTACCAGTAGCAGAGTTCTTCCAGTCCTTCCATCAGAAGTTGCACATGCAATCAAGAACATGAAGCGGGGAAAAGCTCCAGGAGAAGATGGAATTACTGTAGACATCATACAAGAAGCAAGTGGAGAAATCGAAACAGTACTCGCCCAAATTTTCACTCGATGCCTTAATGAAGGGAAAATTCCTGAGGATTGGAACAACGCTACAATGATCTTGCTACATAAAAAAGGTGACATTGAGGATCTCAGGAACTACAGACCTATCAGCCTCCTATCAGTGGTTTATAAAATCTTCACTAAAGTTCTTTCACACCGCTTGAAGGTGACACTGGACATGGCTCAACCGAGAGAACAAGCTGGATTCAGGAGTGACTACAGCACAATAGATCATATCCACGTGCTGAGAGAACTAATTGAAAGAGCGAGGGAATATGAACTTCCATTGTGCATGGCTTTTATCGATTATGAAAAAGCCTTTGATTCGGTGAAACAATCAGCAGTTGCAATGGCTCTGAAATCCTGCGGTATTGAAGATGCATACATTAATATTATTAATAACATCTATGAAAATGCAAGTGCAAAGATTCGGCTGTTTGAAAATACAACACACATAAAAATTGGAAAGGGAGTGAGACAAGGTGACACCATATCTCCGAAGCTCTTTAATGCCACATTGGAAAATGTCTTTCAATCACTGAGCTGGGAAAACAAGGGGATAAAGATTAATGGAGATTATCTAACCCACCTTCGTTTTGCTGATGACATAGTCATTTTTGCAACTACCCCATCAGAGCTGCAGAGTATGATCCAGGAACTTGCTGACAAGAGTAAAGAAGTGGGATTAAAAATGAACTTTCAGAAGACAAAAGTGATGTACAATGCTTTTACAAGAAATGAAGATTTATCGATTGATGGAGAAAAGCTGGAGATAACAGACACGTACGTTTATCTTGGACAGCAGATATCAAGTGAGGGTCACATTGGTGAAGAAATTAATCGGCGTACAAAACTTGCCTGGAGAGCTTTTGGAAGAAACAGCATAATTTTCAAGAGCAATATGCCATTATGTCTTAAAAGAAAAGTGTTTGATCAATGCATCCTTCCAGTGCTTACGTATGGTGCAGAGACGTGGACCTTAGCTAAAAGAGACATACAAAGGCTGCAGACAACTCAAAGAAGCATGGAGAGGTGCATGCTTGGTGTAACCAGGAGAGATAAGAAGAGGAACACGTGGATCCGAAAAATGACAAGAGTGGAAGACATCACGATCAGAGTTAAATCCCTGAAATGGCAATGGGCTGGACATACTGCCAGAAGAACAGACCATCGATGGACAGCCGAAATTTTAGATTGGATTCCAAGGGACAGGAAAAGACCCAGAAGAAGACCACATGGAAGATGGGTGGATGAAATTCGAAAGTATGCAGGAGTGACATGGAGGAGACTGGCACAAGACAGAGCGTTGTGGAGGAAACTTGGGGAGACCTTCGTCCAGCAGTGGATTGATAATGGTTGACAATGATGATGATGATGATGATATAGAGCCACATGACTTCAAGATTTTTAGACTTGCAGAACATGAAATTTCTAGAATTGCTAAATCCTGACAAACGAGTGGGATTTAAAAATTGTTTTCCAGAGAGTTTCTTAGAAAATTTAAAGAAATATTACACCAAGTGCTTCGATTTTGCTCATCTGCGATCCGAACTAAAAGTGTTGTATTCAACAGATGACTTCAGTGGTAAATACGTCACTGAAATTTTGATTATTTTGAAATCAAATGGGATAGACGAAGCGATGCTGGAACTAGCCAAATGTTGCAAGCTCGTATTTACCATTCCATCAACAAGCTCTTCAGCCGAAAATATTTTTTCATCCTTAAAGCGCATAAAAACGTATCTCAGAAACGCTCAAGGACAGGACAGACTGTCAAAGTTATCCTTGTTATCTATCGAAAAGCATCTTCTAGTTAGACTTAAAACGGAATGTTATTTCTATGATCACGTTATTAACTCATTTGCCCTAAAAGGAAAAAGATTTGAACTCATATACAAGTAAGAAAATTATAAAACTTGATATAAAAAATTTTGCTTCCTTTTTTCCCCCTATGAATATGATGTTTTTATACGTGTATGCATTTGCCAGCTATCTATTGCACAAAAATATAGGAAATGTATTTCCAGCGTATTTGTATACTACAAATGAAATGTAATAAAAAATGGGAACTACTTGTAATGAATATGCGATTGAATGATTTGATCTCACAAGATATTTAGCAAAATGTAACATATAAGAGAGTTGTGTAATTTTCTCTAAAAAAGGTGAATTATATTTTACAGTAATCGTGCTCTTAGAAAGATATATGTATTTTTTTGAAATGTTTGCTAATAGTTAAGATTAGTCTCAATCTACTTCGTTGCCACTGTATACTTTCACCAGAACCATCGAGCACCTTCAATTTTCCTTTAGTCTTCTATATAAATATAGTTTTTGTTGACGATAATTCTAAATATTTTTTTTCATTTTTGTTGATATGTTCAGTTTCCGTAGCAACATTGAAAATTGTTGATTAAAAGGTACCTGGTTCAAGAGTAAGTAATTCGCACTCTGATTTTTTTAATCGCCATTTTCCACTCAGAAACTTCTTAAGAAAGGAAACTTCAATCAGGTACTCCTAACTAAATATTTTTATTTTTTCGATAAAATCTGAACATATTCAGTGGTAGGGGATAGACCAGGGACGGCCTTGGACTTCCAAAACAGGGTGGGTAAATATATATATATTTTTTTTTTCTAGGAAAGTTAAGTATTAATTTCTTTGTCACACTCATTAAAATAATTTTAAATGCTTTTACTACAACCGGTTGAATAGGATATCCGCCCCCCCCCCGTCCCCTCACACCCACATATAGATAAAAAGAACAGTAGCAAACTGAGCGTACATATAATATTATATTATTAAAATCACATTGCTTGCCTATGATGAAATACCACCGCACGCCACTGATGTATATACAATAAACAGTTTAGTAAAATTTCGTATTCTACAACAGGTTATTTTTACTACATTTACATATTTTATTCCTCAAGTAAACTTTTTTAAAAACTGGCAAATTTTTGATTTGTAATGAACAAAGGAGGGGATCTTAATTTTTTTCAATTGCAGAAACAATAATGAAAATTGGGCTACTTTTGAATTAATTTGGCTACTTTTCAAAGCTAAGTCTGCTACTTTCTCTTTAAACTATCTGGCAACACTAGCCTCATGGTCTCCTGAATGACAAACCTTGCGCTACACCGTAGTGCTTGTGTTTAGTTTGACAGATGGCCAATCACATGCTATAGCGCCGACTGCATACTTCGAGTTAAAAGCGTCCAGCAAGCAATTTCCAATTCACTGCTTTTCACACATATTGGACCGCCCCTCCCATCCTACACTTAATTATTGCAAAATTCTGTTGACAACATCTTCAAAAATGTGAAAGAAAAAAGTTTAATCAGTAGAAATGGAACAAAACAATGATTACATAAACGTGACATCACATAACAGTATACGAATAAATAAAATCAGGGGTCGAAAAAATCGGCTAGTCCGACGCCCAGGACTATAGATTTTTTATGATCGGTTAGAGTAAGATATGTTTTATTGGCCTGGGACTATCATTTTAAAAGTTTGTTTTTTCCCAGGCTGCGGCGCTTAAGCTGGTGTATTTTCTCATATTTTTTGTTGAACGTTGCACGTTTTGATGTCTAACATTTTTATTTCAGGAACGGTATCTGCTGTGTTCATGGTTCATACGCATTTTCAATCACAAAATTCCAGCACTTTTCCAGAACTTTTTTATTTTTTCCAGGACATACGATCCAAACGCTCTTACTTAAAATAAAATGAAACCATAGGTCTGTTCAACCTGTAACCTACAACAAACAACTTCTTACATGCTTGGGCAAACTTAATGCAGAATGTTAAAAATGATGTCCGCTGCAGCTAATCAGAAACTTAGAATCACGGATAAATACTGAAATACCAAAACTGTCACTGAAAATGTGACCATGTTTAATATCTACTAAACTTTTATACACAGTATACTACACTGATTGAGAAAAATTATTTTCCTACTTTAGCTTTAGTTCAATTATTGAAGCAAATTACAGAATAAAAAAAACATAAAACTCAAAAATACACAGGTATGTGGCATTACTCTTGAAATGCTTTCATATACCACACAATCAATACATAAAATACTATTTATATTCAATTATTTTGAAGTAATGCTTACATTGGAAATTTAAGGGTAAGGAAAGGTGAAATATTTAGAACTTTTTCAAAGAACCAAAGGGATTGTTATTTCTTAAACACATAATCATGGGAGCAAGTATTTGTGCTACATTTAATTTAGGGAAGGAATTTGCAACATAATATTGATGCAGTAGTTATGTTTTAAATTTGTACTTGCCAGCAAACGAAGTATGCACAAAAATTTCCAACGTGAAATAAAAGAGAATAACGGGAAAACCTTAAGTCCAAGGGCTGTGTTGCCTGTGTACAACTGCATTCGTTAGATACCAAGGCAATTTAACTGGACATGATTAGAAAACTAATTATAGAAGATGTAAAGTGATTACTTAGCTCAGAAAATACTAAGAAACAACTAGATTTAAGTCTCTGATATTACAAAACAATCTGATTTTATGCCAAATTTTTATACAAAGTATTCATTACAAAATTTCAGTAAAGGTCAAAATAACCCACAATAAATAAATAAATAAATCAGCGATTTACTTCCACCAGTGGCTAAAAAGTATGTTACGAAAATTAAGAAAATTAACAAATGGCGCAAAAAAAGTTTCCCATAGAAGAAGGAAGGTATTAGAGACAAAAACATTTCCAAATCGAACAGTTAAAAGAAAAGATATAGAAGGAAACATGATATAATAACTCTATGCCTTTTAGCAGAATTGTGCATAATGGGAAAGTTGAAAACAGACGAAAAGCATTCTTCATAGTAAAAGCTATGCTAAGGAAAAATAACTTTTCAAATACGTCTCCCGGAAGCAGAGACAGCAAGAAAAACGTTTTGACCTTTACTACCCCTAGGGGGAAAGTTGTACATTATTTGAAGAGGATCTCCTTATTGTAGCAAAAATCTTATTCACTCTCCATCTTTATTATAGCGAATGGCCTACAGTGAAAAAAGGAATTTCTCAATAGGGTTTTTAGAGGCACAGGTAGACTGCAAATGGAAGTACACAAACACCAGCTAGCGGCAGAATTGTGAACCACAAACCTCTTCAAATACAAACCAAACGTGTTCTATAAAGTAAATGGTATCTGGTGTTAAAAGAATTTTTTAAATCGGACATTTAAAAGTACAGATTTTGAGAAAAATAGATTAAATATTTGCGCCCCCTAGCAGCGAAATTGTGCATTATTTTGGGAAGAAAACACAAATAAGGAGTTTTCATAGTTAGCATTCTGATCGAAAGAGAATATTTTTCAATCGGTTTTTTAGTCCCGCAGATATTGCTGTAAACGGAAATGTAAACTAACGCCCTCTAGCGGCACACTTGTGCGTTAAGAAATATTTGAAATTATATGATAAACATTTCGCACCGAAAATATTCTCCAACAAAGAAAGAATTTTTCAATTGGACACCTAGAAACAGAGATATGGACAAAAATGAGATATACGTGTACGTCCCTTTTGGAAAAATTGTGCACTCTTTTAAGCAGGAAGTATTCTCAAAAAGTTTTCCGAGGTGAGCGGTATCGGTTCACGGAAGATTTTTTCAATTGAGTTTCCAGCTCAGATTTTGTTCCAAATACATCAGAAGCAAAACTAAACACTTACGAACCCTGGTGACCAAACCATTCTTTATCAAAAATGAGAATTTACATGCAAAACATTTCCCCTCAAGAGCTGTATCCGACACAGGAAGAATTTTTTTAAATCGGACTTTTAGAAGCTGAGATATTGGGAAAATCGCGATTTACCTTTACGACCCCCCACCCCCCCAGCGGAAAATCTATATATAAATTCTATGAGGTTTTTTTTTTACTGTGAGTCCTATTTTGAGAGAACGGCTGAACGTAAAGACATGGTTGAGGTATCAAAATAAAAGTCTTACCATGTAGATGTGCCAGTCGAAGAGAAAAATGAGATTGGGGTAACGGTTCGGGCGTTGTGGGGCGGCAAAGTTCTCATGTAAAGTCTATGGGAGAAGCTGCGGTTGACTCAAGCGCTGTTGAAGGCGGATGCATGGAGGGATGAGATAGTCCGAAGTCTTCTCTTTTCTGATAGAACCGTTGCGCAAAGCAACGCAAGCAGGCATTGGTATCAAAGTTCTTCTCATCGGAACAGCAAACTCTCTCAAAAACCTGATTGCGTTATGCCGTTGGACTGTGTGATGTATATATACAATTTAATATTCATTCTATCCAGTTTATTCACGTAAGACGTTTCCCATTATCTAAAGATGTAAATAAACATTCCGTTGACCATTGTTAGTGAAACTATTTAGAATGTACATACTGAGTTGCGCCATCTATATCTTCATTCTATAAGGTTTTTTACTGTGAGACCTATTTTGAGGGAACTGCTGAACGTAAAAATATGGTTCAGGTATCAAAATAAAGCTCTTACCGTGTACAAGTGCCAGTCGAAGAGAAAACTGAGATTGAGGCAATGGTTCGGGCGTGGCGGGGCGGCAAATTTCCCATGTAAAGTCTATGGGAGAAGGGTGCGGCCTTTATCTACATCAGGCGCTTAGTTCAGTATCAGACTTGGTGTGTGCATGGTGTTCTATGATCAGTATGTAAGTAAATATTTTATTGCATACTTACCCTTAACGGAATGTCTCACCCGCAGAAAAAAAGTTAATAAAAAGAAAACGTAAGAGCCTTACTTGGAAGGCGTGAGCGATCAATGGGTCGCAACTATATGTCTCAGACAAGAGAGAATGAAGAGTATTCGCAACACGAATCTCATTCCAACAACATTTACAAACACAGTTATGACTGACGATGAGAGTGAAAGAGTGCGCTATCCAGTTGAATTTTTGCACACGATCGAGATGACTGGGACTTCTGCTTCACATTCTACGACTGAAAAAGGGTGCAGTAGTGATGCTCATCACGAACCTGGCCGCCCCGGTGACACAGTGATCTGGCATGGATGTAGTGTTTGTCTTACGGCACTGGCTCTCTCCCTTCCCTGGAACCAGTGACACTAAATTAGGGATGGGCGACTGCTTATAGCACATTGAGTTGCTCACAATGGTCGTTAAACCTTCAGTTAAAAAAATCACGAACCCCTATTGTCTTTACTGAAGTGGTTGAATGAATCTGTCAATCAAATAAAGTTTACATTTGTTGTTGCATATGAGTTTATTCTTTTCAAAGAAAAAAAAACACTAACCGTCGATTCCGACGGGTTTTGTCTAGTTTATGCATTATTTGAAAAAATGACTGTAACTAAAATAGTCTTCGCTATAAATGTCATCGAAAGGAAACATATTTTTTTTTTTTAATTGGATATTTAGAAGCAAATATATGAAATAAAATGCATTTTAAATTCGATAACATCTCCGTTTGCACCCTCGCTCCAGCGGCAAAATTATGCATTGGAAAAAAAACTGGAACGAATGGATTATCCTTTTCACATTTTAAGCTTCCCAATACAAAAAGAATTTCACGAATCGGACTAATAATTGCAGAAATGTGGCCTCCCCGGCCGGACAGACAGAGTGATAACATAAGCACAACGCAAAAGATGCTAATAACGCAGCTTCAGTCCTCCTAACAGACAAAGAAACCAACAGCAACCACCTCCCGCATTTTTCAGGGGGCGGTGAGGAAAATTTGTCAGACATAAGTTATGTCAGTAGCAAATTCCTCAACTACAAAACATCGCGCATGGGCAAAAGGGCAATAATGGATAAAATTCCAGAGCATGTAACAGAATTTCAGGACATTTCCAGGATTTCCAGGAAGCGTACGAACCATGTGTGTTGTAGAGTACGAGTGTTCAGCAGGAGAAAAACATATACAAGGGTCATTCCAAAAGTTTTGCGCATTGTGGGTTACCTCTTAAAAAACGAATTTATTTCACAAACATACCTTTACAAACCTTCGAAGTAATCTCTATGTTTCTTTATGACAGCGGCACAACGTTTGGGCAAGTCTTGTATTCCAGGCAAAACACCTCCATTGTTGAGGCACCGGATTACTAGGATCACCCCATTAGAAACGTCCTGCATCGTTTCCCGCGGAGTGGCTTCTTCAGTTTTGGGAAGAAGTCATAGTCTGGTGGGCTCATGTCAGGACTGTATGGCGCGTGGGGAAGCAATTCCCATCCATACATTTCCAGAATGTCTCTTACTGTACGGGCAACATGCGGCCTCGCGTTGTCGTGCAAAATGATGACACCAGCTTCGAGCATGTCAAGCCTTCTTTGGCGAATCTTTGGGCGCAAAACATTTTGCAGAAACCTTCTGTAGTATTCCGCTGTTACAGTAGTCCCTTCGGGTATTCTGTTGCTATCACTCCAACTTTATCATAGGCCATAATCATCATCAGTTTAACCTTTGATTGTTGGCGGTGAAATTTTATCTGGCGAAGTGATTCTGGATGTTTCCACTGAGCGGACTGAGATTTCAGTTTTGGTTCAAATTCTCGTATCCAGGTTTCGTCTATAGCAACAATTCTGTCCAAAAACTGCTCGCCTTCTGTCTCGTACCACTGAAGTAATTCTTCTG
This sequence comes from Macrothele yani, assembly GCA_039090855.1. Classification (NCBI taxonomy): domain Eukaryota; kingdom Metazoa; phylum Arthropoda; class Arachnida; order Araneae; family Macrothelidae; genus Macrothele; species Macrothele yani. Next base: position 99,729,566 of record CM076996.1, on the reverse strand, counting down.
CGATCCCTTTGCGAACTGCTTGCTGCTCTTCACTAGTATTATTCGGAACCCATTTGGCAGGTAGTTTTCTCTTCTGTAATTTTTCAGTTAAGGTTCTGAAAACCGAAGCGGTAGACATACTTGCTTCATAAGCAACCTCTTCACATGTTTTCCGTCGATCTTCTTCCAAAATGCTGTTGACGATAACCACAGAAGTGTCGTCCGTTGCATCTCATGGCCGGCCGCTTCTTGGGTCGTCTTCGATGCTTTCCCGATCTTGGGGGAAACGAAAAGCCCACCGTGACACTGTGCTATGATTCACTACACTAACCCCACAAACTTCACACAAAGTTTTACGAATTTCGGTAGGGGATTTTCTTCGCAAAGTTTCAATTTTAATGTAGAATCGCTGGTCGCTACGCGAGATTTGACCTGACTCAATTTCTTCTTCCATTTCTATGCAGAATTTTATGGAACAGAAACATATTAGCCAGCAAACGTAGACGCAACTTTGTGTAGAAGTCTGACTCGCAACTGGCGCAACGATTGGACCGATTGTAACGTCTACGGGCAGCACTTTTGAAATAACCTACGTATACTATCAAGGATGCCTGCCTGCATGTCACAGTTTGTACGAGATATAGAGAGACAGATGAATTCGTTTTACAGCTAAGTGTTTACAAAAACAGACATTTAAATTTTCCTTCCGTTAGTCTTTACGATTGAGCATTCTGTATTTTGCAATAAACACAATCCCGAAACTAGGATTTCTCGTGTTAACTGATACGTCTTTCCGTTTGACAGTTAGAGCACTCCGAATCTTCAGTTTTATCGGAGTTTGCCACTACCACAATTAAATAAGAAACAAAATACATTTGAAATACTTTTCAGTTATGCAATATTCTCAAAATAAAAGTGCATTTTTTCCGGGTATGTACTTAAACTGCACCGACATCGCAATCTTTAATTATAGCTTCTGTGAAGGAAATGGGCGACAAGGAGCAAATGCTTTTCTGATGCGGAATGTAATGCAGTAATGGAATTGTTCATTCTGAGTTGTTCCTTTTATTGGAGGTTTAACGACCACCGTGCTCCATAGCAGAAAGTTCCCGATCAGTCTGCGACAGATATCATGGCGCCACAAAATAATCTGCAGGGTGGTCAATGGGCAATACAGCTACTAGATGCAGCAAAAAAAAAAAAAAAAAAAAAAAAATTGTACAGGTAGAAATTGAAACAACAAAAAAAAAAAAAAAAAAAAGCCTAACCTCGGTACAACAGCAACTGCAATGATAACTAGGATCCACAACACTCTGCCCCTTTGTACCTAGAATTTTGCCTCCATTTTCAAGCTGAAACACACAGATTTATGGAATAAAACTATATTTAACAACAATACGGAACACAGGAAAGATCGCTAGAAAAACAAATATGAATACGGGAGAAATCTTCGCTCCGTCCTACTTCAGTTTCCGAATTTTTTTCTCCATTTTCGATCTTAAATGCAAACATTTATGTAATTAAATGATGTTTAAAGAATAACACAGTGCAGGAGAAACACCTCGGGGGAAATAAAATAAAAAAAAATAAAAAAATAAAAACGATTACGGGAGAAATCTTGGCTGCCATTTTGCCTCGATTACGGGAGAAAGCTTTCGTTGCCGAAACATTTTGCCTCGATTACGGAAGAAACTTTTGCTCCGTCCAGGTTTTGGAAAATCTTCCTCCGTTTTCAATCTTAAATACAAACATTTTTATACTCAAATGATATTTAATAATCATACAGACGCAGGAGGAACATCGCGAGAAAAAGAATTTAAGATTACACGGCTGCGTCTGACTTCCGTTTTCGGAAATTGTTACTTCCATTTTCAAACTGAAACACAAACATTTATGATGATATTTAAAAACAATACTGGACAGAGAGAGAGTACATCGGGAGAAAAAAATATTACGGTTACGGGAGAAATCTTCACTTCGTCTAACTTCCGTTTTCGGAAAGTTTTGGAAAAGGAAATTCCGTTCGAAGACGGAAAACTTGCATCCATGAACGGGTCTGCATGAGAGGATTTAATAGGATTTGGGGGATATCATTTTTATCTGCAGGATCAAAATAAAATCTGCGACGCACGTTGCCCGCGTCACAGCGATTCTGCTACGGGGCCACCGTGAGCAACTCACCGTCAGTGGGCTATAAGCAGTCTCCCGTCCCTAATTTAGGGCCAATGGTTCCAGGGAAGGGAAAGAGCCAGTGCCGTAAGATAAACGCAACATCCATGTCTCACCCAGATTCGAACCCAGGCCCATCTCGGACGAATGGTCAGAAGCCAGCTTTTAGACCACTGCATCTTTAATTGAAGGAGCCCAAATGGACAGCCCCTGTTCTACCTCAAAAGTGGGGAGTCAAAGACCAGTGGCTGCATATCATGAAATAATGACAAAAGTTTGAAAAGTAACTCATACAGAAAATTATAACAGTTTTCTCTTATAAACAATATAGTCTTTGATAACGAAAATACTTTATTACTATTTACAGTGTACATTAAAAAAAATGACTAACATATCCACAAATTAAATTTCATTTTTCGTGCCTTCAATTTATCAGACTGAACAGGAACGTTGTCAAAATATGTTTCTATATAAAAATCATGTTGGTGATCATTCAAAAATCCCGCTTCTATCTTTGTCACGCGCATGACGCACGCCCTGTCTACCAACAGTTTAGACTGATCAGAAGTTAACTGACAAGACCTCCTTGTCGTCCAGACAAGATCCTCCTTGTCGTGAAATACACGCTTGCTCGCGGTTATAACCTGGGATTATATCAGCTTGGTTCGACAGTCAAGAAAAGGAGTGGCTAATTTTTTTTTTTTTTTTTTTTCGGTGGTCTTGTGGCAGAAAGACTTGTGGTCATCTTCTGCCGAAATAACATCAGTTTATGTCGACGCTAAAATGCAAATTCAAGCACACGAAAGGATAATGAAAATATTCAAATACATAGAAAGTTTGCGTCTCCGCTGCGGTTCCAAACCTTACAGTTACACATTTAGATTTGTTTAACTATCTTAAACACCGTAGGGCGCCTTAGTTTAATTGGCACTTATGGCATAGGTCACATTGGCCATACCCCAGTTACGTCCCTGGTTTTCAATACTGCCCGTAAACGTGATTACTTCGGTCGGTCGGTCACGTCTGAGCCCCTTCTACGTGAAAAGAATGCACCACAAGACGGTGGGGTTGACATTTGACTATGAGAGGCTTCATGCTGCGCATCGATTAGACCTCACTACTTAATGCATACGGTGTGTTATATTTATGCTAAAAAACATAAAAACATAGACAACAAGAATAAAAAACGGACAACAAGAAAGGGCGATCAGGATCTTGCTTTGTACTATTTGTTCGATATGGCCCTATTCAAGTTACTGATGAGACATGGGTGTTGTACCTGCCTTATGACTAAAGCCCGGAAGTTGAGGCAAAATGCCTTAAAATGCTTTTTTTTTTTTTTTTGCCTTTTCGGCTCATATTTGAAGAAAATGCCTTTTTATGTTTTTAATGCCTTTTTTTTGCCTATTACTCAACAAATGCACTATTAAAAAATGATTTCTTCTTAAGCATGCGATAAAATCAAAGTTTTGATAACAATCTAGCATGCAGTACGTAGTGTTTCCGGGTAAACACGTAATTCTTTTTAAGTTATTCATTTCTTTTAAAAACCCTTTTTTAGGGTGTAGGTGTACAAACCATAAGGTAGGTGGCATTTTCTCTAAAACGAAATCACAGTCGGCAGACATCTGAAAGTTAACACGAGTACAATCGGTACATTCAAAACGAGGTGCTCCAATTTAAGCAGCGGTGGCAGACGCATGCGCAGAGTCTGCGATGGTCGGCATCTCATTTTATGTTTTGCTCTCCCTAGAATCCTAGATAATAGTTTCTGCGCATCACGGAAGTAGCCGAATCCAGTCAGATAACATTGTAACCAATCAAACTAGAGTGAAAGCCAAAAATGTACGTACACACATAAGACCTCGAACGTAAGTGCAAAACAATGGAGGAAGATTCTGTTAGTTTGCTACCATTAATAGATCTCGCCTTGCGTCCAAGTGAAACAATAATGCCGAAAACTGCTTCTTCAACTAGTGCTAAATTAAGTCGGTATGTTCAAGAGTATGGAAGTGATATCTTGTCCACTGATGGAATGGTGTTGTTTTGTAAAATATGCGATACGAAACTGAATTACGAAAAGAGATTCATTTCACAACATTTGGCAACAGCTAAACATAAAGCTGCTGTTATTCGGAAGATTGGTGAAAAAAGACATGCTTGATTTCGTCATTCGCTTCTACTTCGAACAAGCAGTCACAGTTTGTAAGTGAATTGTGCCATGCTTTTATACTGTAGATGCTGGAATACCTTTGTGGAAGCTGGAAAATAATTCACTGAAGAATTTTTTGGAGAAAAATACAAAGGAAAATATTCCGTGCGAAGCAACTTTGCGGAAAACATACTTAGATTCCTGCTACGTCGGTATAATGAAAGAAATACGAGATGTCGGGGATAAAAATATCTGGATCAGTATCGATGAGACAACAGACGCCACGGGAAGGTATGTGGCAAATGTTGTTATAGGTACAATGGAACCTGCTCAGCCCTCAACTATCTACTTACTTACATTAGAACAACTTCCAAAAACAAATAGTAGCACGATTTCTCAGCTTTTTGCCTCTTCATTACCTCTTCTTTGGTCTGGCGGAATAAAGTATGAAAATGTACTATTGTTTTTAACAGACGCAGCTCCTTATATGGAAAAGGCTGCCCACAGCCTGAAAGTTCTCTTTCCAAAAATGCTTCATTTAACTTGTTTGGTTCATGCTCTCCACAGAGTAGCGGAGGAAGTACGTGGGTTATTTCCGGATATTGATGCGTTAGTGAGTAATGTGAAGAAAATTTTCCTTAAAGCTCCTCATCGAGTTCACTTATTCAAAGAGATGGAACCAAATCTTGCTTTACCGCCTAAACCGATTTTGACAAGATGGGGAACATGGATATCAGCTGCTGTATATTACGCAAATAATTAATTTGAACAAGATTGCTGAAATTGTTAACAGTTTTCAAGAGGATGAATCCTGCGCAATACGCAATGCTCAACATATACTAGCTAAAGATTCCATTCGTAACGATTTAACTTTTATTCAAGCACACTTTTCACAGTTGCCCGATATGATTACTTTGCTGGAAAAAAGGAACGAAACGTTAGTGAATGCCTTGAAAATATTAAATGATGTAGTTAGTACAATTAAATGTGTTCCCGGGAGAAAGGGTCAAATCGTGAGTGAAAAATGTCAACGAGTTCTTTCAGCAAATAATCACTTGGAGAAAATCAAAGTCATCGCTAAAATACTCCAAGGTGAAAGTTCAACTTCTATTGAAATGGATCCTACAACTGCCTCATGTTTCAAATACGCTCCCATTACCTCCGTAGAAGTTGAAAGATCATTTTCGCTTCTAAAACATATCCTAAGTGACAGAAGGAAGAGTTTCACGTTCGAACATTTGAAAAAACACTTAGTACTTATGTGTAACCGCAAAAATAAGTAAGTGATAATCTGATAAATGACTTTGCCAATTCAGCTTAACACCTGTGTAAGATTCAGAATTTTTCGACCACTTCTAATAAATGCCTATTTTTGATGCCTACTTTGACGCTTTATTTCGCTTATTTGCCTGCCTATTTTTAGCATTTTTACTGCCTCAACTTCCGGGCTTTACTTATGACGCTGGAACCAGTGGCTCTAAATCAGGAATGGGAGACTGCTTGCTTACAGGGTACGGTGGTCGTTAAACCCTAAAAGAAAACATCAGGTGATATACTGATTTACATACGCTCGGATCAGTGGCGGCTCGTCAGGTGAAGTGCCTCTTTACCTAAAATTTATGAAAAAAAAATTCTTCGAATGATTTAGCGTATTCTTAAAATTACTCATTTTTTCGTTTTCTGTTTACAAGAATGATTTCTGGAAACTGTGGCTTTGAAACGAAAGTTCTCCCGTTCCTAAAAGCAAGCTTGAAATGTGAGCGCCGTCCTGGTGGCGCAGTGGTTTTTAAGCGCTGGCTTGCGACCATTCATCCTAGTTTGGTCCGCGTTCGAATCTCGGTGAGGCACGGATGTTTGTGTTTGTTTTTCGGCACTGGCTCTCAGTGTGTTCTTTGATCAACACTGGCTCTCTGTGTACATTGATCATTTGACATACTGTGTACCATGTTTGATATGTATTAGTTTCTATGTGTTACTTGATCTACACTGGCTTTTTTTGCGTATATTGATCATTTGACTTACTGTGTACCATGTTTGATTTGTACTTGATGTAAAACTGTCGCTGTACAAAAATGTCTATACTGCATGTCAATGTATCTGTCAACCCAGCCCAATAAATAATTTAATAATTAAAAAAAAAACCTACAATAATAAAAAAGAAGTGTGAGCACGCCGTTTCAAATGCCACTACGAATTGATGACCTTGTAACAGCGCGTAGGCCATGTGAAGAGACGCCGCCCCGGAGGCGCAGTGGTATAAGCGCTGGCTTATGATCATTCGTCGAAGATGGGTTCGGGTTCGAATCCCGGTGAGGCATGGGTTGTGTTTGTCTTACGGCACTGTCTCTCTTCCTTCCCTGGAGTCAGTGGCCCTAACTTAGGGACGGGCGATTGCTTACAGCCCATTGAGTTGTTCACGGTGGTCGTTAAATCTCCGATAAAAAAAAAAAAAAAAGTGAAGAGATACTAGCCGCAGTTCCAAAACACTTCACTCCGGTACCATGAAGAGCGCCGACGTAGGAACATGGAGGTCACTGGATAAAGATATTGCTATGGCAACCAATGACGTCAATGATCGAGGTGAACTAATAGCCCGCGCAACAGCCCTACAGTGCGATTTTGAGTTTAGACGATTCAGTTTTCGTCCGTTGTGTTTATACAATAACTGCGAGTGTGAACTTCAGTTCAATGGTTTCTTTATTATTCTTCGTGTGTTCTGGATTCATAACATATATAAATGTGCATAAGGATGTATTTCAAGAAGTGAATAAATTGCCTTCTTTAGTTTTTACTTTACTCTCAAAAACTGTGCCAGCAGAAAGAAGTTTTTCCTGACTGATACGAAAAAATAACTTAAGGAACACTATTTCACGGAAAAGACTATAAGTCGTTATCTAACATCGAGATACTAAAAGAACTTCTTTCCGAACTTGTAGTTAAATAGGCGTTTTACGATGACATCATTGACTGCTATGCTTCCTTGAAAGATAAAATTGACCTTTATAAGAAATAGATGCATTTTTTCTATGTATTCTCATTTTGCACTTTACCTGTTTCTCTGGTCACCAGCCGCTACTGGCTCGGATCGGGGCTCCCGGGACTCAACCTCCTCTCGTTACGGGCTTGGCCATCGTTTTTGTGACGTCACGCTGTGCACCGAGAAGGTTACAGTACCATACGTTTTTGGGCATTCAGTCGTTCTTAATGCTTGAAGGAACAGCTGAATAAAGTCCATATTTTAGTTTTCTGCAGATTATTATATGACGCAGCAGTTCTACCGATATTTAAAGAAAAAAGAAAATTGCGTTTGTTTTACCATTCTCAGGAATTACACTTTTCCGCTATTTCTGTCCTGTACAAGTATAAACTGTTATACTAAAAAAACTGTGTTAATGCAGTTTAAACAGACGCAGAAAATAACTGAAATGCAATCTGTTAGTATACGTTGACGTACTGTTACATTACAATTTGCATCTATAAAAGAAAAACTGACGAAAAATTAATAAAACAGCATCCAAAATTGCGTTTTTAGACCCTAACTTTTTCTGATCAAATAACATTGTTTTCAACCAAAAAAAAAAAAACCATTAAAGAGGCAAACACTGTTCCAAAATTAATATTCTGAGAATATGAAAAGGTAATTCACAAAGAAAAAAGTTATGATAATGATGCACCAGATCAATGTTGCAGTACATACAGAAATTAATAAAAATTGGGGAGTCTAACTATATACTAAATTAATATTGAGAATATATTTGGAAAAGTAAAAAAAAAGAAATGCTAATAAGGTTACTACAGTCTATATTTATGCGTGGTTTTAACAACTTAGCCTGTCCACACTCCTAGTCTATTTTGAAATTGAAGGAATTAGAGATATAATCTTACTATTTATCTGCATAATGTTGCAGGGCATACAGATATAAATAAAAAAGTTTTGAGGCTGGCAACCAGACTAAATTGATGCTAAGAATTTGTAACTCTCAGCACAATGTACACACAGAAATAAATAAATGCATAATAAACTTACCATGTACCGATTTTGCCACCCATGGTTACGAACATGTGTTAGAACATGCATACTTCATAATTTTTTCCCACACATGAAATGAAGATTGAAAATATAAAAATGAAGATTGAAATATATTTATTTGTATGGGATTAAAATAGACAGGGTTTTTTTATTTTTCTTTGATTGATTGGAGGTTTAACGACCACCGTGAGCAACTCAATGGGCTATAAATAGTCGCCCGTCCCTAATTTAGTGTCACTGGTTCCAGGGAAGGGAGAGAGCCAGTTCCGTAAGACAAAAACAACATCCATGCCTCACCGGGATTCGAACCCGGACCCCTTTCGGACGAATGATCAGAGGCCATCGCTTTTTTTTTTTTTTTTTTTTTGATTGGAGGTTTAACGACCACCATGAGCAACTCAATGGGCTATAAGCAGTCGCCCGTCCCTAATTTAGGGTCACTGGTTCCAGGGAAGGGAGAGATCCAGTGCCGTAAGACAAACACAACATCCATGCCTGACCGGGATTCGAACCCGGACCCCTTACGGACGAATGATCAGAGGCCAGCGCCTTAGACCACTGCGCCACCGGGGCGGCATCAGAGGCCATCGCTTAGACCACTGCGGCACTGGGGTTAGGGTTTAGTTCCCCTGTAATAATGATTATCAAATGTCTTTGTCAAAATTTCAAAATATTCCCATTGTTAGTGAGGCACACAAGACCAGATTCATTTAGTACCTACTGCAAACATACCATATTTTATTTTCCCTGACTTGTTACTTAAGCAATGATTTTTCAATTTTGAGTAGTTATTTAAAAATATCTTTAAAAATACAGAAGCGCATTTTAGTCCCAGTTCGAATTTAGTTTTATTACATTTTGAACATTTTCCGTTTACCACATTCAACTCTTCAACCTTATCTGACACTAATTTTTTTAACACAAATTTTACGTTTTGTACATGGAGTAACTGCTCACAATCATCAGTCAAAAGGAATTTGAATAATGTGAAGCAAATAATGAATATTTTCACAATGTCTTCAGCTACCCATGGACGGTGTCCGTCGCTTAGCGTGACGTCACAAGCAAGTTCTTAATCCGGTGGCCAGGCCCGTAAAGCCCCGCTCGGATACGGCAGTTTGTTTTTCTGCTAACACAAGAATCTCAAATACCTTTTATTTAAATTACCGTTAAGACTAATGACCATGCAAATTGTCGATCACATCCATTTTTAACATGTTTAGCCGTCTGCAATGTCATCAAAAACGCAAACCATTTATGGAAGCTGTTGTATTGGGGGGGGGGGGTTAACCACCACACTGAGCAAATCAAAAGAGTTAAAAGGTCGCCAATCCCTAATTTATGGCCACAGGTTTCAGGGAAGGCAGAATGATGAAAGCACCACACATACCTCACCCGGAACCCAAACTGTCGTTATTAACAGTTCGCGGGCACCAGTTACGTAGCAGGGCTAAGACGGGCTCGGGCTGCATAATACATACTTACTGGAGCTCGGGCTCTGAGAGAGGGAGAGAATTTTCTTCGTTTTTTTTAAATGTGACTTTGTATGATTTAGCACACGATACTTTTTTACACTTTCCACCGGTAGTTGTTAAATCGAATTCTACGGCAACTGGGTCTAGATGGGGAGTGGGAACTCGCCAGACTTATTTATTCCGGGCTTAAGAAAACAAGTACTATAGGCCATGAATCACTGAATTTCTGCAAAGGAAAAGTTCCTTTAAGAACTATAGATATAGGAGATAGCAAGCTGACGAAATTTTGCTCTCTACCTCAACGGGGCAGCTCCCTGCTAATTCTATTGAGCAACGTAAGACATAGATCGTAGTGCCTCCCGATTTTTCCTGATGCCGGGCCTCTCGAAACATTTCAGGAAGAGATGAATGGTCAAAGAAACTATAGAAATAGATATTCATACCTTCCTCACTCCGCAGTTGAGAAAGACATCGGTTAAATTGTACTGGGAGGAAAGAGTGGGAGTCTGGAAGAGGAGATGTTTTTCAATGCCCAAACAGGTTAATCATAGTTTCCGGGCTCTCTCTTGCAATATAAAATTCGGGCCCGGGCGAGCTCGGGCTCTTAAAATTGAGCCCGAACTCAGCTCTGTTCCGTAGCACCTCTGATGAAGACCATTATACCACTCAGGGCAATTCCTTTTTCAAAATACCATCTCCAAAATATTTACTAAATGTAAGTTATACACCTTTTTCGAGTAGACCCTCAAATCCTCTTGCGCTTCACCACTCGACATTTACCAAACCTTTTCAGGAAATTTAGACATATCTAGAATTCCATGCAGATTCGAACTGCGATGATACAACCTTCTTAAAAAGATAGTCCTTGTATGACATGCACTCAGTTATGCGTAATATTCGTCAAGTTCCTTTTGTGCAGCACACATGGCATTCAAGTTTTAAAAAACCCACACATCTTTTCCTCCTTGCGATTACACTTTAATCAAGTTTTAAAGCACACAGTTTTCCCCCTTGCGATTACAGCAAGAGGATTTTTTTCTTTTCTAGGAAACACAGTGGGCAGTAATCTCACAACGCTTAGACGCCAAAAAAAAAAAAAAACCTTCGAGCTTTCTTTTTGGTGATTTCAGAAATTTCCTAGATTGGTTACCAGAGGCGTAACTAGGCATTTCTGCGCCCGGTGCAAACCACAAAACATTGCGACTAAAGTCGCTAAGACAAAAAAGTTTTACCGCATGATGCTTGAAATATTATTATCACACTTGTTGCATGAGTTTTTAGGAGAGTAAAACTGGTCTTGTGTATTGATAACGCACAAATTTGCATTATTTAGAACCCACACGCGTACGTAATTACAGCTGTTTTTTATTGGGGGTTTAACGACCACCGTGAGCAACTCAATGGGCTATAAGCATTCGAACTTTATACTATTGTTTTATCATATTCTCTTGTAGTTAAATGATAACTAATGATTAAAAAAATAATGATAAACAATTGTGCAACATATAGATTTTAAGAACCGGATAGTTTTTCGGCGGACCGGAGGAAGACCATTGCGAAGTTACCGCTGCCCTCATAGCCATTTTTATTATAGTTTGACAACCTAACGCTTAAATATTTTTAATGGGGTATGATACCGTAGATAGGGTATCAAGGAGCTAGGTGTCTTTTTTTTTATTAGAGGTTTAACAACCGCCGTGAGCAACTCAGTGGGCTATTAATAGGCAGTCGCCCGTCCCTAATTTAGGGCCACTGGTTCCAGGGAAGGGATAGAGCCAGCGCCGTAAGACAAACACAACATCCATACATCACCGGGATTCGAACCCGGAGCCATCTCGGTCATTTCTTATCCCAAACGGGAACTGTATTTTTTCCTCTTTAATTGCGTCGGAATAAGGAAGAAAATAAGGGGTAGCACTCAGCAGAAGGGTTTCGTACCCTTTATACTTGTGTCAAAAATGTTCGTTTCCCCTTACCCCAAGAATGTTCTGGGAGCGGAACGCCATTTAGGGCTGCAAAATACAAAACCTGAAGAGGGCAATAAGATTCCCAACTGCTTCAGAGCTCGGACCACTTTGGTACCACGTCAAATGGACTGAATGCAGCTTTCTGTGTAGAGCAGTAATGATCGAATTGTCCCCAGAGAATCTTCAACAAAGCAAACAACATCCTTATCTTGCAACATACGAACAAGAAAGGAGGAATAAATGTCAATTTTAACCTGCCAAGCTACCGAAACTGGCGAAAGATGTTATAAGAAAATTCTGTAAATGGACAAACGACAAAGTACGGCATAAAATGCTGTACCAGCAACTGGTGCAAAAGTCTCGATTCCGATTTTAATCAGATTGTACGCAACGATTTTTGCGCCCTGTTTTCAGCTGCGCCCGGGACAGTCGCCGCGCCCTAGTTACGCCCTCTGTTGGCTACTCTGGGAAATTAACTTTGTAGTCAATGGGTTCTTATTTATTTTTCTCTCACTCATCCCCAATATCGGGGATGAGAGTGTATTACGGAAAAAATTTAAGCAAAAGTGGGGGCAAATATCACAACTGCGCAGTATCTGCCACTTCATTGAAAATATACCACCTACTCAGGGTGTCTACTGATTTCCAATGAACCAAATTCATGACTTTTCCATGACATCTTCAGTTAAATTCATGACTTCTCGACAATGCGTGGCACAATGACAACCATTCTAGACTCATAATCTTGTACCCTTAGCTTGAGATCCCAGGTTATTTTTTTAATTTTTCAAACACTGAAATTAATTCCATGCGACAATAGTTTAGGCAAAACTGATGTGTCTATAATACACTGAAGTGCCAGAAAAACTGGTACAGGCAAGCTTATTCAAAATACGTAGCAACATCACTATGCACGTACTCGTTTGCGTCCGCCAGTTCATATATAAAGCGATAGACATCCTTGTCAGCTGTCAAAGCTGTTTTCGGCATGAGAATGACAAGTAATAACGATTTAAGCGATTTTCAACGCGGTGTCATAGTTGGCGCTCGTGAGATGGGCCATGGTATTTCCGAGGTAGAAACGAAGTTCGAATTTTAACGGACGACCATTGCAAGGGTGTACCTGACTACAAGAATTCCGGCAAAACCTTCAACCTACAATACCAGTGTGGCCGTAAAAACACATTGGGTGAACGTGACCATCGTCAGCTGTCAAGAATCGTTTCACGCGATAGGCGAGCAACACTCTCGCAGGTATCGTCAGAATTCAATGCTGGAGCCTCAACGTCTGGATGTGCAACGTACCCTGCACGATATGGGTTTTGGGATCCGACGCCCCACTCGGGTCCCCTTGATGGGTGCACGACACAGAGCTATGCGCCTCGCTTGGGCACGGCAACACCGCCACTGGACACTTGGTGACTGGAAACAAGTAGCCTGGTCTGACGAGTCGCGTTTCCAACTGTATCGAACAGATGGAAGGATTCGTGTGTGGCGCAAACCCCATGAAGCCATGGATCCAGCCTGTCAACAGGGAACTGTACCGGCTGGTGGGGGTCTGTAATGGTATGGGGTGTGTTTAGCTGGACTTCATTGGTACGTCTACAAACGTCTGTGATCGGCCAACGCTGTGTGCGCATCCTTTGTGACGAGGTACACCCGTTCATGTCCTACATTCATGCTAATGGGTTGGGCTTGTTCCAACAGGACAATGCACCTCCACACGAGTGTCGGGACGCCACATTATGGTTAGAGGAGCATTCATCTGAGTTTGGGGTGTTGCCATTTCCACCTAAGTCCTCAGATCTGAACGTGATAGAAGACATTTGGGATGTCATGCAACGCGCTGTCGAACACAGGAATCTGAGACCTCGGAATACACCCGAATTGTGGAACGCTCTGCAGGAAGTATGGTGTGCACTGCCAACAGCATATTTCCAGAAGCTAGTGGAGTCCACGCCGCGCCGTATTTCTGCAGTCCTGCGCTCCCGTGGGGGATCTACCAAGTATTAGACTGGTGTACCAGTTTTTCTGGCACTTCAGTGTATCATTGCTGCTAAAATGGCTATACGGTGGGAGGAGGGGGGGTGCTTTTTTATGAATCCCTACCTGAAAGCCAGTTGAGATGAAAGCTGAATATAATTCTTATGTCACTAAAATTGCTTAACATGAATAATGTAATTATGTATGACTTGCACTATTGGCCATTCACCAAATTCTATGTATTTAAAGAAATAAAACATTCAACTCTCCTCTAGGATGGGGTATGGCTATTTTCAGAAATATTTATCATTACATCTATTAATACACAAATTCTTTTAACATGGTAATGCTGTAAAAACTTACAAGTTTTTATTAAGGCAATATAAAAATTATGAATGTACAAAATTTATGGAGACTGAAATTACCCAGTGTTTTAGTATCTTAGCTAAACTTGTTATCTCAGAATATATAACTTCAGCTTCTTCTTTTGCCTTTTCTATAAGCTTTCTTTTCTTATAGTTCTTAGACTGCTCTCCTTTTACGATTGGCCACTTCATCTTCGTTTGATTTCTTCTTCTTTAAGGCTTCTACTCTTTTTGATGAAGCATTTTTGACAGCTAATATAATTGATTTTGTGATGTCCACATTCAGTTCTTTCTCACTATTAGCTAAACCACCTAACGATTGTACTGCACTGTAAACACTTCTTTCTGCAACAACTGCATCTTCTTCTAATTTTTCAATTAAAAGTTCTTTGTTAACAGAAAAGCATCTTTCAACTGCAGCACTGCCATGAAACATGCATAGCAGCTTCTGTAAGAACTTGATAAAGTCATGGTTCGCACTTTGTAGTAAATTCATCAGGAAGTGATCAAGTTTGTCCTCCTTAAGATTGAACCGTTTCAGTTGTATTTTTAGAAGATTAACAAAATTGCAAATATTCCTTCTTCACAACATCAGATTTTGATAAAGCCATATGGTTTTTTTTATATATATGTCATGGGGCATCGACTACACGCCGGTTTATAAGAGTGCCGGTTTGTGTTTTCTTCTAGGTGCGCAAACTTGTCTTCATTCAGGTGCTGATTAAAAAAAAAAAAAAAAAAATCATGACCACCGACTCAATTTCATTACTTTTTCATTACTTCATGACCACCTGCTCAATTTCATTACTTTTTCATTACCAGTAGACACCCTGCTACAGCAACCAGCTTAACATACAAATATATTAAGCATTACAGATACAGTTAACTGCCATGCATACATGCCAGGCCCGAAGCATTTCAGGAGGAAACGAATATCCAGAGAAATTCGTGCATTTACACTATACCCCCCCCCCCCCCCCAATAAGAAAAAAACATACGCTAATACGGAACTTTTTTTGGCGAGGGGCGTGACGACCATCATGAGCAACTCTCATGGCTATAAGTCGTCGCCCGTCTCTAATTTAGGGCCCCGCCGCGGATGGCTTAGTGGGCAACGTTCGTGACTGCCACGGAAAGAACCTCAGGTTCGATCCCAGCAGGTACGAACGCTCGATCCACTAAATATCCGACGCACGGCGGATATTGGGAGAGGAAGACGCCCTTATTTAATAAATAAGGGCGTCTTCCTCCCCTTTCTACTTCGCTTCCATGTCACTTTCTCCTATCGGGCACTCAAGCCCAAATTTCCTAGCTTCCTATTTCTAAGGGTTGTTTAAGACCTGGGGTCAGATACTCCCTTCCTAAAATCCTCTACATATGATCCCATTTAGGGCCCCTGGCTCCAGGGAAGGGAAATAGCCAGCGTCACCGGACAAACATACACCCACGCTTCATCCGAGACCTACTCGGACAAATGATCTGAACCCAGAGCCTCATTCACGCTATTCGGACATCCGGCCCCGGACGGCTTACCGAAATCTAGAAACCTCTCAAAGTTGAAATTCACTTCTGTATCTGTCTCCAATTGTCTGTAACTCCAATATTACCGAAATCTAGAAACCTCTCAAAGTTGAAATTCACTTCTGTATCTGTTTCCAATTGTCTGTAACTCCAATATTCAAAAGAGAATGCTCTTTTTCCAATTGACACAAAATACCGTAGCAAAAGTTACAACACTCTGCCCACCTAAAGAATTTTCAAAATTAGTGACCTAACTCTCAGTTTGACTTCAGAAAACGGTCAGCAAACTTTTAGTAATGGCCGACATTGTTAGATGACGCAGTCTTCGCCTCAAGAGATGGAAAGCGTTTTTCATCAGGACTGAGACAGCCCGAAAGCCAGAAGCCGGCTTCATAATATTTGTTGCGGAGACAAAGGAATGATTTCGTTTTCTTTTTCAATGTGATTTTGTATGACTTAGCATACGAGACTTTTATTACACTTTCTAGTTCGTAAAGAGAATTCTTCTGCAACTGGGTCCGGGTGAAGAGTGAGGATTCGGGAGGGCTATATTTCCTCTGGGTTTGGATAGCAAATACCATAGGCCATGCATTAGTGGATTTCTGCGGAGAACGAAAAGCTTAAAGAACTATAGATAGTACATACATAGTACGTCGATGAAATTTTGCCTTCTTCCGCCACGCGGCAACTCCCAGCTAATTCTATTGAGTAACGTACGTAGATTGCAGCGCTGTCCGATCTTTCCGGGTGTCAGACCCGAAGCATTTCAGGAGGAAACGAATAGCCAGAGAAAATCGTGCAACTATACCTATACTATAGAAACAGATATCCCTTCCCCAGTCCAGAAAGACATCGGTTAAGGGAAGGAGCGAGGGAAAGTCTGAAAGATTTTTTGTTTATTTATTTATTACTATTATTAACGCTTCAACAGGTTAGTCATAGTTTTGGGACTCGTTAGGGCCCGGGATCTATCTTGCAATTAAAATTTGGGCTCGGACTCTCAAACTTGAGCCCAAACTCAGCACTGTTTTACATACGCCAAACTGCATCAGGAATGTTTTAAGCGGTTTGCCCTTTTCCTGGGGGAGGGATTAACGAATCCAACAGGCATCTAAAGCTATCAGGAACAATGGTTCCACGGAAGGGCCAGAACCTGCGCCGTATTCAGAACTGACTACCCATGCCATACTTCATCTTTAAGTTGGCTGTCTGGTGTTGGCAGTCTCTGTGGCTTTTATCGTCATATTACAAGATCTGTAGTATAGTGTGAGTGTTCTTTTTGAGTTCCTAGCTACACTGTAAAAAATAAGTGGTGTGAATTCACGGAAAATTTCTGAAAATAACAAGCAGCAAAGTTTCCGGTAAGTGTCCGTCTTTTAACGAAATTTCCTTTTTTTTTTTAATTTCCGTATTTTTACAGATTTTTCCGTAGTCAGTAATTCCGTTTATTTCAGAAAAGTACGTTTAGGGTTCTTCCGTATTGATACAGAAATTTTGCAGAATCGAAGACGCTGAATTTTTGAGCCTTTGCAGCAGAGATTCCTTCAGGGGCGATTATGACGTGAAACAAAAAACCCGGAAACTCTGAGCCCAGAGCACGTACTAGCTATACAACAAACAGCCCTGCGCAGTTTAACTTCGCATCTTTTCTTGTACCAAATTTTTCAGTGTGCTTGCTAGAAATACTTCAGACACTGCATTTTTGAAGTCAAATTTCGCACTACATATTATACACTCAATGGAAGTGTGAGATGCCTATCTAATAGAGTGTTGGTCCTCCTCTGGCGTGAATAGCCTATACACGCCGAGGCATCGACTCCACGAGGTGCCAGAGGTAATGCCATCCATGCCTTATGAAGCACTGTCCACAACTTCGCCCGAGACGTCGGTCCAGGATCCATGGATCTGATGTTCCGCTCCATGGTATCACAGAGAACTTCTACAGGGTTTAAAGCTGGGGACCTTGCGGGCCACTAGATGGTTCCAAACTCAGATGAGTGTTCCTCGAGCCATGCTTGAGTGATTGGGGCCCGATGGAGCGGCGCATTGTCCTGCTACTAAATCAGAACATCGGTCGCAGGATGAGCGAATGCCATGAAAGCGTGCAGGTGATCAGCCAGCACAAGCTGGTAGCGCGCAGCTGTTAAGGATCTCTCCAGGCACACTAAGGGACCTAATGTGTCCCACAAGGTGGCTCCCTAGATCATCACAGAGCCACCACCGCCTTCAATAGAGCCGACCTGACACGACGGGGCCATGACCTCATGTTGTCGACGCCCGAAACCCCGTCAGCTCGGTACAGCTGAAAACGGAATTCATCTGACCACACGACCCGATGCCACTCTGCAGAGGTCCATTTTTGATGTTCCCGGCACCAGGCGAGGCTTAATTGTCCGATGACGAGCAGTCAACAATGACACGTCGCTGTAGCCCACGGTATGCAGAGCGCGTTGCACCGTTCGCTCGCTGACGCTGCCAAGGGGTCAGTCTGTACGAGCCTAGATAGACTACGTCGACCCCGGTCATCAATGGCGTGTGGTCGGCCAACCCTCTTTCTTTCTCTCTCTCGGTGCTGGTACGTCCGTCGATGGAGTACTCGCGGTACACTCTTGATAAGGTTGCCCTTGGTAACCCTAGGATTCTATCACTTAGGCGATAGGATGACCCATTTGTCTTGCGCCGACAATGCGTCTACGATCAAAGTCGCTCCGATCACCACGTTCACCCATGTTCGTCGATTCCAATACGCTGTTGGGAAGCCCTGCTGTCCGCCTATTTATCACCTGTGTTCTGTTTGGGTCTGTTCCACTCTACGCGGGGGATGCCCATGTGAACACTGCCCATCACCCCTATATCTAATGTTCTGTCTACTGAGTATATATTAATTGAGCAGTCTGTGGAGATCAATTCTACTGGAAGCCTACACTGGTTTCCGTTCAATTTCTAAACGTAGCTCATTGGATTAACTGAATCTAATATAACCAAATTATTTTATATCTCTTCCAAAATGATGAAAAAAGCCTTCTTTTCAGCATGCTGTTATCTTGAGAGCTTGTCTGATAACAAAACAAACTCTCGAGGTGTCACAAATCGTCTACATTGACCATCCGCACGGAAGTACAGTGTTTTCAATCAAATACTGTGATCCAAAGAAAATGGAACTCGAAAGGAAATTTTAGTTACTTCGTAGTATTTTTAAAAATGAAGTAACTGCGGAATCTTAAATTCTTCTAAAACTTAAAAATCCGGATTTTCCGGGTTTACAATGTGGCAAAAAAAAAAAAAAAAAAACCCGGAATTCCGGGCTACACCCGGATTACAAACAGGTCTGTTCCTTTCCGTGGTGGGATTCGATCTGAGGTCGTTCGGGTTGGCTGATCAGAAACAACGCTCCTTAAGGTGGTTCCACCTAAAATCTCTGCCTTATGTTTCCAATGAAAACTTCTTTACATATTTTCTTCGCAATTAATGTATTCCCAAGGATGAAAATTTGCACATCGATAAAACTAACTTTAATTTATAGCATGTGATACTTAATACTTCGTAAAACATAACCATAATTATATTAAAAATTAATCCTTTTTCTTTGAGTAATGTTCAGACCTGTTAATAGATGACGCGACCTGTTCATTGATGACGTCAGTAGACAAACAAATGTTGGATTGCTTAGTTATGGTTATGTTTTAGCAAATATAAGTATCCCATGCTGTAACTTAAAGTTAGTTTTATCGATGTGCAAATTTTCATCCTTGGGAATACATTAGTTGCGAAGAAAATATGTAAAGAAGTTTTACCATTGGAAACATAAGGCAGAGAATTTAGGTAGAACCAAGGTTCTTTAACACACAAGGTTATGCCCGTAAGACCCTTGTAAAGCTTACCCTTCGAGGGAGTGCGGAGGAGGTCGTCTGATGACGTCAGTTGTCTTACACTCGTTTAGTGCACCGAAGGTCAAAGCAGTGACAGTCGCAAATGTCAGTTGACTCTTGTTCAAAGAGCTGTTTTTTTCTGTTTCTAGAATAATTTTAGTGTATATATAGTAAGTGTAATAGCTAAGTTTGTTTGCAAATAGTTTATTCTTTCGAGATTAAGGTGATCAGACGTTCTCATTTTTGGGGGACAGTCCTCAATTTCGTAAAAACTTATTGAGGACGTCAAATGTCCTCAATTTCTTAGTTTTTGTCCACAATTTTTGAAATTTCCCCCCAAAAATTGAAATTTGTAAAAATGTGTTAAACAAAAGGCGTAGAATTCAATTGAATTTACTAAATGCAACCAAATTTAGCATAGATTTTTTATTTAATTGCTAGGAAATGAATTCATAAAGGAAAGGTATGGAACTATTTTCCGAAGCAGATGAATTTTTCTTTGAATTAAGTTAGAAATGATGCAGTATTAATGGGAGACATTCCGAAGCATTAAAGTCATCTCGATAAATGTGGTGTAACGATTTCGTTTCTGTTTTAAGTACCTCTTTTCTATTTTAACTGGATTTAACTAAAATATTTTTAGGATGGGAAATGAATCTCATCTTTCTCAGCATCGACTTCCTTGCAACTAAATAACTAATTGATGTAATTAATTTGGTTTCATTTGATAGATCCCATTGAGAGTTCCACAACTTTTGTTCAGTACATTTTTCATTAAACTGTTTCTTCAAGTGAGGTTATTGGACTTGGAATATTCCTTCTCATAAAGATAACATACAGCTATTCCATGATTTCTGCTCGGTCCGCGCATAGTAATTTTCTAGCTTCAGATATCTATTCGTGTACAGAACCACAATGAAATTTCAGTAGAAATTCAAAATGTAACTTTGTTTGCGACTGCTACCTCCTACAAGTAAGATTTAAACTGCATCGGTAGCAATATTCTGCACGACAGTATTTTATTGCTATTTTATATTTATTTCACATGAAAATCATTCTTCCGGTTCATCGTATGTTTTCCAATGAAACTGGACAATTATGGGACATTTCATAACATTCTTTGCTAACCTTTGGTTTTACCATAATGTGTCAGATGCTGTCCTCAATTATGTCCTTATTTTGAAACGAAATTGTCCTCAATTTTGCATTGAAATTGAGAACAAATGTCATTTTGTCCTCAATTGCAATCTCAAAAATCTGGTCACCTTATTCGAGATGCCTTCGAGTTCCTGCACTGTTGCAGACTGCAAGAATAACTACAGAAATACCAAAGGATCCCCAGTTACATACCACAGATTTTCGACATGACTGAACTCTGCAGGTTATGGAAATTACGCTGTAAACGAGGTGATACTTTTTTTTTAAATCCAGAATCAGGGGCGTACAGATGGGGGGGGGTCACGGCTTCAGCAAAAACATTTTAAAGAATATAATTTTTTGCGGAAACTTCACATGAATAAAGAATTAGTCAGGAATTTTTGCGGCAGCTTTAAAAGGAGTATTAAAAAGAAAAGTAATTTTTGGTTGTTGTTTTTTCCGAGATTTAAATTTATAAAAACTGGATGACGGGAAAGCAGTTATTTCAGAGAGCTTGAGGCCCCTTTTCATATCCATAGCAAAGTTTCTAATGAATGTATATTAACAAGAGAATGTGAAATAAATATCAGTTCAATGAATGAAAACGTTTTATCAATGAGGATATTTTTTTTTTTTTTTTTATGATTGGAGGTTTAACGACCACCGTGAGCAACTCAATGGGCTATAAGCAGTCGCCCGTCCCTAATTTAAGGTCACTGGTTCCAGGGAAGGGAGAGAGCCAGTGCCGTAAGACAAACACAACATCCATGCCTCACCGGGATTCGAACCCGGACCCCGTTCGGACGAATGATCAGAGGCCATCGGCTCAATGAGGATAAGGTGTTACGAATTAGTTTTTTCAAGTTTCCTTCTTTTTTTGCAGTTTTTTCTTCAGAATATAATGAATTGGAAGTTGTTGTTTTCGGTATATGCAGAAACCTATCGGTTTTTTTTTTTTGGTTTTTTTTTTTTTTTTATAAGAGAAAATTTTATACTACGTGCAAAACATTGTGACATTATGTTGTGTTTTTTATATTCAAAAGTAAATACTTTACGTAGTTTTGCTTTTTTTTAGCGCCATGATTCTTAATTGGGAACCTCAACGAACTATAGGGGCGCTGCGCAAACGTAAACAAACTTCTCTAGTACGGGTAACGTCGCACGTGTTTCCATAAAGTCGAATGTTAGAATGGCTGGTTTGTCGCTTTAAATCCTTGAAATAATGAAATTTGTCGACGCTTCCAAAAATTCAAGATGCATTAAAGAAGGGGAAGTGATTGTTAATGTAGGCCATATAATTTCTTGTGGAATTAAGAAGGAAGATGGAAGAGAAATTCTCATAGTTTCGCACTGCATTCAGTCCACGACAATAACGTCGTCGCCTCACTCCATCAACGGTGTTTTAGATACAAGTAACAGTGAAATTTCTATAAAGTCATTTGAGTGCTCTTGTAAAGCGGGCAGAAGTGGAACGTGTAAGCACTGTGTAGCAGTAATGCTTTACTGTAACAGGTAATTTTTATTTTTACAGTTTCAGGCAAGTGATATAGTAATACCGACAGGGTTGTTCTAATCCGGATTACTATTAAAAGCTGACATTTCGTTTCACCTGATGTTTCCCAGGATCCATTTTCAATACTGTCAACAATAACATTTGTAATTATTGAACATTCTGTTCCTAAAAGTGTTTGTGAATTGGTAATTGTTGATCATCATTGGGTTCTGCGTTTTTGAACCGATGACTGTTGACAGAACATTGCAAATCTTGTTCCATAATGAAGTTTAAATTTATATGGATAACAGCAATTATTTGTTTTCAAGATTATGTAGAAATGCGGATTTTTTAATTACTACTATGCAATAAAAACATGCTGCCTTGTTTATTATTCATTCAAAGACGTTACTAGGTTAGTAGCATTTCACTGGAAGGATTTCAAACGCAAGGCACAAACGTTTATACTAACTTGTGAAAAACATAGCCGAAACCTTGGGAACGACATTGCGGGACACAACAATATGATTTGTTCTTCTTCACGGAATTCTCCATTATACAACTCTCTAATTCCAGAATGAATGCAAAAATACACCCAACTACGACAACTGAACGTAATGAGCGATCTACCAACAGCCAAGCATTGAGCCAAAAACGTTACCCGTACTACAGTAATTCTTCCTTTTGCCGCTAGAGGGTGAGCGGACCGCTGAGATTGCCAATTGTTACTTATTTATTTGTTTACTTATGTTCTGTATTTTCGTAAAATTCGGATAATTTCATTATGCACTCTCACAGAAGTTACGTGTTTTGTAGGCCTGATCGCGAGGCGTTTCAAAGTGGCTGGCCTTAGTTGTCTAAAAGAATAAAAATTGTATGGCATGTTCAACTTTTGCGTAACTGTTTTGTAGTATTTTCTACTGGTATAAAACTAGAGCAATTATTTCAATTACAACGTGCAGATTTGTGTTACACGCAGTAAAGCGCAATAATTTTGGTTTTACGCAAAATACCTGTAGATTCCAAAGAATTTTAATTATTAAAATACCTATAACTTAATTAATAACATGGAATTCAATTAATAACTAATTGAGGGCTAATAGATTTTCGCAAAAGGGTCTAGAAGAATTTTTTTGCGGGAGGCCCTGAGATTTTCCGGTACGCCACTGTCCAAAATGCTACTATTTGCTGAAGGCGACTATAAAAGGGATATGTAAAAGTGAACTAGTGGGGTTTCCGCAGAAAACGCATTGAGCGGATGTTCCTCCCAATCCATGGCGAACATGGAATTAAAAAAAAGAAAAAATATTAAGAGAAACGTATCAGAGGCAATGGAAAAACATTCCTTTAAAATTCATCCGAGGCAGCAAACTTTTCATGAAAACACGTACTATGATTCGAATGAGACACATCAGGAAATTTTTTTTTAGAAAACTAAAGGTTCTGAAGATAACTACATGAAGAAAGGATTTTTTTTTTTTTTTAATTTGTTATTTCTCACATTTGTTCAATGGCGCCCCGAGGATTTATTCATATGGGTGGCCAAAAATATTGAAGTTGCAAATGAAATACACCGGAGAAAACATCTCCGAAAATACTGGTAAGTGTTAAAAATATCTCCGCCATATTAAAGTATTTCCAATGATTCATAAAATATGTATTTAAAATCATATACAAATATATTTAAAAAATACGCAGCCGATAACGAAAAACGAAGGACCAGGCGATACCGGGTCCCTGGGCCAACCCAACTGAGAAACGCCAGAGCATTTGTTTAGAGAGTTTTGCATAAGAAATCTTTAGATTTTTCTCTGAGAGCATGTTAATACTTAGTGGTAATCAAATTCGGAGACAAATAATTAGAAATTAATGTATTACAGAACTAAATATACGAAGTGATTACGCAAACGCATTGCTTCTACCAACAAACTGCCTGTATTATTTTGTCAATAGACAGCAGACAACTCTCGTGTTCGCTGCTTTCTCTTGTAAGACAGGTGACGTCAGAGGGAATGGTGGGCAGGAAAGCTCACCCGGTACTCCCATAAGAGTAAACCTAGTTGAGTAGAACCACCTTAACCGCTGAGCCAAAAAGACTCGTATCATACATACTTCACACGTTCACGGTAAAATCTAAATACGCGATGATGAAATTTTTTTCTGTCATTAATGCGGGTTAATTAGTCGTTTTATTTTCTCTGTTGGAGCTTATAATTTTTTTTAATACGTTTGTAATAATTTTATTTTTTCTGTAGAGGGACTTATCACAAATTAAGTATTTTTTCATCGTGATTTTTCGAAGCAACAGAATGCTTTGGAACTTGAAATCTTTTTAAACTGACAATGACATACAGTTATCTTTAAGGTGAAATGTACTGTTTTATAGTATTATTTAACAAAACTTCTAAATATAAAATTTATTCTTGATAGCTACAATAGCTTTTGTCTTAAGGACTCCATGGACTGATGTGCAATAATTAAGGACGAAGAGGAGAAATTAGCATAACAGCGGAACGAGCAGGCAGAACGGACCGAAAGACCACTCAGGAGATAGACTAAGGTCCGATACGGTAGAGCATGCGCATATATGCAGCATGACGGGGGGGGATGTCGGAAGGGTATAAAGCACACGGGCGGTGTACGCTCAGCAATTCGGTGAAAGCTATTGCACGGTGTACATCGGTTTGAACGACGTCGAGTTGATGCCACCGTGCGATATGACCAACAGGCAATCCAGTAGACGACATCTGGATGACTTTACCCGAGGTCGCGTCATTGGGAAGTTGGAAGAAGGTCGAAGTGTGACTAGTGTGGCAGAGGTGTTCGGGATCGCTCACAGCATCGTTTCACGAGCTTGGAGAGCATTTCAAACGACAGGAACAGCTGTCCGAGAGTTTAGCAGTGGTCGTCCACGAGCAACCACGGCGGCGGACGACCGGTATATTGTCCTACAGGCGAGAAGAGATAGACAGCGGGAGAAATCGCAAGCCACATGCAACAGACAACTGGACGTTCGTTATCGCGTTTTACCGTGGCCAGGAGACTGCACAAAGGTGGTCTATTTGCACGACAACCAGTACGGTGTGTGCCATTAACGCCTGCTCATCGGAGACGGCGGTTTCTGTGGTGCCAGGAACACAAGAACTGGACACATCAGCAATGGGGTCGAGTTCTCTTTACGGATGAGAGCCGATTTAGTCTGACTAGCGATTCTGGACGTATACACATCCGGAGAGAGCAGGGAACATGCAATCACACCTCCAACATCATCGAAAGGGGCATGTTTGGAGGTGGCGGAGTTCTCGTTTGGGGCGGTATCATGCTTGGTAGCCGTACTAACCTCCACATCTTCCAAGGATGTTCAGTCACTGGTGTCCGCTATTGTACCGAGGTTCTCCTGCCTCACGTGCGTCTGTTTAGAGGTGCTGTGGGTCCTGAGTTCCTCTTCATGGACGACAACGCTACGCCTCATCGTACAGTGCCTGTCGCAGAGCTGTTGGAGAGTGAAGATATTCAACGCATGGATTGGCCCGCAAGGTCCCCGGACCTAAATCCAATCGCACACGTGTAGGACCTTCTCGGGAGACGCTTGGCAGCACGTCACCAGCCGCCAGCAACGATTCCGCAGCTGCGATTAGCGCTACAAGAGGAATGGGCCGCGATGCCTCAACAGCTCCTTGACAACCTCGTCCTCAGCATGGACAGACGTTGTAAATCCTGCAACGCAGTCAGGGGTGATCATATCCCCTACTAAAGACTGGATTTTTCTTGGCAGCCGCCTGTCACATGGACGTTTCTGTCTTTTGTTCAGTTGTGCTCGAAGCTACCTTTTCAATAAAGTGCCTTTGTATCCTTTGGTTTCCATGTTTGGACGGTTTTGCTCACTTGTCCCATATTCTTACATCTTGGGGATTTTATGGTATGATTTGAGTCGATGTGGAGCACTTCTGCACGACGTTACATTCGAAAAACCGTCTCGTCCTTAATTTTTGCACGCCAGTGTATAATAGCTGGTGCACAAATAAGGTCAGAGGAAAAGAAATATCCTGTGCCACAATAACCAAAATCCATGCGATATGCTACCCACAATATCCGATATCGCTGCAGAATTTCAAAATCAGATGCTTCCAGAGACGACTAAAATTTAATAGTTAATCAAACCTTAAGTACTCCCTCGAATCGATTACCAAAAATTTTTCGTCATATGGATACGGAAAAAAAGTGAGAACTTAGTTTTTCCGCTAATATACGAAAGAAATTGCGGAAAGGTTTCTGAACATTCCGAATTTTCCGTTAACACCTAGATCTTAAAAACGGCAATTTACCGTCAATGTGAGAAAAGAATTGTGGAAAGGTTTCAGAAAATTCCGAATTTTCCGTTAACACCTCTTAAAAACGGCAATTTACCGTCAATATAAGAAAGGCATTGCGGAAAGTTTTATTAAGGTTTTTGAAAATTCCGAATTTTCCGTTAACACCTAGATCTTAAAAACGGCAATTCACCGTGAATATAAGAAAGGAATTGCGGAAAGGTTTCTGAACATTCCGAATTATCCTGGAGTACGAAAAATCCGTGAAATTCAGGTTTCTTTGCCATTTCCACTGAAAAAGTTGTACCCGAAATAAATATTCTTCGTTAATTCACGAAAGGAATCACGGAAAGTCACTCATGAATTTCAGAAATTTTTCTACAGTGTAATGGAATTCAATACCATGCATGGCAGCTTTTAATTTCTAAAAAGCATTTTTATTCTGTAAATGTACACATCGGCCATCTTTTGTTGCGGCCCGCTTCTACATTTCTAACACAAGCACATTAATCCAGGTCTTGGTTTCAAAAAACAAAAAAAAATCTGGAGCGCCCACCTAACGCATTAGAGTTTAGCTTTCAAAAATATTAGAATTAAAAGATAAGGTGATGACTCCAATGCACAAAAAGGCAAACAAGAAAAATGTGTGAGTTTTTGAATAACAAAAGCTTAACAAAAAAGAGGGGGTGAGGGGGGGGTTACCTGCAAAAAATTCCAGTTCTTCTAACCGAACAGAAACTGAAATATTACTTGTATTAAAATACCAAAAATGTATTGGTAAAATACCGTTATAACAAACAAGAGATGGCAAATATTTTTTGGGGGGTTTGAGGTTTAACGACCACCGTGAGGCTATAAGCAGTCGCCCGTACCTAATTTAGGGTCACTGGTTCCAGGAAAAGGAGAGAGCCAGTGCCGTAAGACAAACACAACATCCGTGCCTCACCGGGATTCGAACCCGGACCCCTTTCGGACGAATGATCAGAGGCCATCGCTTAGACCACTGCGCCACCGGGGCTGCTGAGATGGATAATAATTTTCGTTAAACTGAAATAAAATTTAGATGCGTATTCCATTTAATTTTATGGAATTTTAATACAGTATTTATGTCCAAGAAATGTCGCCAATTCTACTGACTTTCAGCGTGCTACCTGGTATATTCCTTGTCCGAACATCTTGAAACTAAGGAAAAACGGGTTTGTGTATGCCATCGTATAATGCACTAAGACATTTTTTGGGTTGTTGTTGAGACCGAGTGCTAGTTGTCGGATTTGCCTCTACGGCCTGGAGCACGGCCTCAAAATCCACGGTTCGCGGCCTACCTGCCCTTGGCTGATCGTCGAGGTTTCTGTTAATTGAGCGAAATTTCTTGAACCAGCTTGTTGCGGTGCTGAGGTCCACCTAGCCTTCCCCTTTCGCATGGCAATGTTTCCAGCTGCTTCAGCAGCGTTATGGCAGAGTTCAAACTCGTAAAGCAAAATTTCCCTAATTAGCCGGTTGTGACTGTTCATCTTTTAGATGTCCCAACCACAGACAGAACGGCGAAATGCAATGCTGTTCACAGCAACGACTACCACTTTATATCCCTATTGACCGACTGCAGTGCGAGACAAAGTAGTTTAAACACGTGACACGCCAGTCGCAGCACATGCGTTCATGCAAATATTGCAAAACTTTCGACTCACCCTCTGTAAAAACAAAGTGTTCGTCGAGCTTTTAAAATAACTGCCTTGTTATTCCGAAAAACAACAGAACAAGATTTCCGTCACTCCGAGCATTTCGTTACATTTTATTCGTCAAATCGAATCTAATTTTTAATGATTTATTGGGTTGGAAAGAAAATGTCTGCAAATGCAAGGCAACAGAAAAGTGCTAGTTACCGTATATACAAGTACAAACCAGTCCAAAATGTAGTCGCCATCGTTTGCCACGACTTGCTCCCATTGTCTGGGTTAAAACTGTGGCGGCTAGGATGCAAAGAAGTGAGTAAGTGAGCGTTCGACATTGTCCCGGTTGATGAACCGTTGTCCGTCCATGAAATGTTGCAAAGACCGTAAAAGGCAATCATCGCTTGGGGCAATGTCCGGGGAATAGGATGGGTGCGGCAGCAACTCCCAGCCCAGGTCATCCGTGCCGTGTGAGGTCTCGCTCCATTCTGCAGTAGGACCCCCTTGCGGTTCAGCAGTGTTGGTCGTTTCGCCATGAGCGATGCATGCATATCGTCGAGCTGACGGTAGTACACATCAGCGGTGATAGTGGTGTTGTCCCACAGCAGCGCAAGAAACACGATACCCCGTATATCCCACCAGACAGACAGCATGACCTTACGCGGGTGTAAGCGGGCTTCGGGGTCGGCACAGGCTTCTGTTTTGAGTCCACCACTGTTTTCGGGGGCTGACATTGTCATACAGGACCCATTTCTCATCATCTGTCACAATGCGGTCCAAGAACGGTTCAACTTGGTCACGTGCAAGCAAGGAAACGCATGCACTCATGCGATTTGCTTTCTGCTCAGCTGTAAATTGATGGGGTACCCAAACACCCCTCTTGTGCACCTTCCCAAGTTGACGCAGTTCCGTGATAATGCTCGTGTGGGTAGTCAGTCTCCAGCTGTTCAGCCAACTCCCGAGAGGTCACAAGTGGGTCGGTTTCCACTTAGGTCTTCAGCATGTCCTTATTAACTGTTTGGCGTCTACCAACCTTGGGACGGTCTGACACGTCAAAATTTCCTTCTCGAAACCGTTCGAACCAACGACAGCACTGACAATGTGATATGGCACTGGAGTGCACACTGGTCATGTTCCTTACAGCACTTTCGGGGTGCTACCGCGACAAAACTCATACACTCTTTATATTCTGACGGCTAACTGCCACTGACTTAAGCCACCTACCTGTTGATGTGCTGCGCAATCTCAGTGGCCAGGGCTTCGACTTCTGGTACCTCGTCATCGGACATTCATTCAACCCAATATTAAGGAAGTTTTTTCGGATGTTGAAACTAAAATCAGTTTTACTGAAAATGTCGCTGCTTGGGAAATTCTTATATTAGGAATCGACATATACTAAAGAACAAGATGTTTTCAAAAGGTCTAGTCAATCTCTGGGACCGTGTTCTACTGCAAAGTGTTAAAAAAAAAAAAAAAAAAGGTCCTATGAACATTGGGCCGGGAACGTTCCCCTTTCGAGATACGAGACAATGAGAAATAAGCTAATAACAAAGGATACCTAGGTAGGTAAAATTGCATGGTTCATCCTAAACGAACCACGCTGTCGCATGCGGTTCATTCACATTTTAGAGACACTACCCGAGAACATTTCAATTGCACATACCCTGCACGTTGGACTGCTGGAGATGGACCAACTGCATATCCTACACGCTCCACAGATTTGAATCCACTAGATTTCTTATAAAGGACACCTAACTGCTGTTTACGCTACTCGGTTCCTCATGCAGTTCTCCACGAAAGAATTGTGGGTGGTTGTTCAAGAATTCAGAACACTCCAGGACTTTTTGAAGGTGTTCGACAATCGATAGGAAAGACGCTGTGAAATGTGTATTGCTGGCTCGAGAAGGCCATTTGTTACACTTGCTCTGATGCAAATTTACATAATTGTCCTCATCGATCACTTACACTGTAATCATTGAAGTAAAAACTAACTTCGTACGCTTTTTCTTTTTTATTAGGAGTCTCAAAAAGTGCTATAACTCGTAAGGAAAGCGCGTTTCCTGCCAAATGTTCACCGGAATTATTCATCAACACGCGTAGTACAGCACATTCGCAAAGTCCGATTAGACCTTTTCGAAACATCCTGTATTTACTTGCACAGGCAACGGTAGCCTGCGTACTGTTAATTTTAATTTTCAATAAGCAATTTTTATTTTTTCCAGACTGCCTCTAGCTCGAATCTGGTCACCTCCTAGTCCAATTTTAACGCCAATATAATTCAAATAATACTTCATTCACAGCTTATTTCTGGTTTGTTTGTTTGAAGCACTGCCTTTGTTTTGTGATGTGCATTTTAATTACATCGATTAGTCCGTCAAAGTTTTGTTAACCAAATTAGGAAGTAGTTTTTCACATTTAAACCGTAGCAATTGGCTAAAACCAAATGTGGCCGACGTTCATTAATGGTGTAACCGAAATTGCTGTTTTCACATGATACCGGAGTCCGTCAACAAAGAATTAGCAAATATTATTGGGGGGGGTAACGACCACCGTGAGCAACTTGATGGGCTATAAGCAGTCGCCAGTCCCTAATTCACGGCCACTTGTTCCAAAGAAAAGACAGAGCCTGTGCCGTAAGACAAACAAAACATCCATGCCTTACTGGATTCGAAACCGTACACATCTCGGACGAATTGGTGAGGAGCCAGCGATTAGACGACCCATTGCGCCACCGGGGAGGCCAGTTACGTACGACCAGCACTCCACCCATGCTTCATCTGGGACTCGAACCGAGGCTCGACTCGGACAAGCCAAAAGCCTACGCTTCGGATCACTCGACAAAGTTTATATTGTTTTGTTTTTTTATTTTAGTTCACACATGTGCATGCATCACAGTTGAGTGTATATTACTTTCCGAAACTAGATAGGCAAAACGGGCGTGCGACTTTTTTTTTTTTTCCTGCGTTTAGACGACCACTATGAGGAACACAGCTGGCAGTCGCATACATACATACATACATACATACATACCACTAAGCTGTTCTCTGCGACTCTCCACGAAGAGAGGCAATGTGCCAGATAAATGTTTAACTGATTATTTACTTACTGTTGCCACATCAAACGTCTCCATTTACAGCGATCTTAGCACACAGCTCGAGCTTCACTGACATTTCCTCTATGAATCTTGGAAGCTGACACAAATTTGAGATTCAAGAGCAAATTGTTGTTGAGGTACCAGCTAGTTCTATGTGTCATTGGCAAAAAGACCCCAGCTCACTGTTTTGTTCCAGAACCCTTAAGCGAAATGACCTACCAAAATCATCAGCTGTGGGCTAATCCCCCGTACTGGTGTAAATTTCCGATTAAAAAGACACAAAAAAATGAGGCTGACAGTGGCCTGTACCTAATTTAGACTTTTCGTTCCAGCATTGACCGATGGGGCTGGCACCATTGGACAAGCACACCACCCAAGCCTTACCGGTTCCAGGAACGTCGCTAGACTTCGAAATCAGGATGGGCGACGGGTGGGCGAGTATTATTTTGGGTGGGGCAAGTTTGATATAGCAACTTCTTTTAGGAAACACTGAAAGAACTTTTAAACCGTTTGACTACCGTCTACAAATTAATTCATGCAATCCCCATCCTCTCTCTTCCTGGACGCGCGCGCACACACACACGGATCTGACTACTTACCTCATCGGTGTAAAATACATAGAAGTGTTGTCAGTATGTCGCCTTCAACTTTTTTCTTGCTGTGAATGCATTGTCTTAATTGCTTTTCCAAATTTTGCATTTCTGTTTATGAAAATAGTACTGTACTTGAACGACTTCTTTAAAGGAAAATGTCCTGTTTATTTAAATCAAATTTTAACGTCGCGACATGCAGACACAATACCTAACCCTTCCTTTACTCCCTTCCTTCAAGACAGCAACTTTACCTTGCACCCCTCTCCTCCAAAGCAATAGTCAGCCATGTCCTGCTCCCTCATTGCCCTGGGAAAGGTTTAGGAGCGATGGTATAACTTTATTTATTTTTATGCGGGATTTAACGACTACCGTGAGCAACTCAATGGGCTATAAGCAGTCTCCCATCCCTAATTTAGGGCCACTGATTCCAGAGAAGGGAGAGAGCCAGGGCTGTAAGACAAACACAACATCCATGTCTCACCATTATTCGAACCCAGACACAACTCGGACGAATAGTCAGAAGCCAGAGATTAGACCACTGTGCCACCGGGGCGCGTTGGTATAGCTTTTGACTCCACTTTCCGAGTTGGAATCCTTTACTTAGCACCAGCAAACAGAAGAGCATTTTCATTGCCCCGAGAATGCTAGTTTGATATCCTTTCTACGGAGACGTAAATAACACATTTCCTAGGGAAAAATACGTAGGGCTACAGGACGTGAAACACGAGACTTATTTATTATTACTTGGCAAAGTCCAGATTACATTTTAAAGTCCAAAAATTGAAAAATGAACTGGGCGTGCTACAGGGTGGGCAAGACAAATTTCAGGGTGGGCTCCAGCCCACCCTCGCATCCCCTTGGCGACGTCCCTGACCGGTTCTCGAACCTGGACGAATGGTTAGAGAGGCCAGAGCCTCAGACCACTCGGTCACTGGGCGGCTAGGCGAAGTACGTGCGAGTTCCGTGCAGTACTAGATTTTGCAACAATTATGTTATTTGTCCCTACTTTTGTTAAAATTCCGCCAATCCACAATACCCCATACCGTCGTCTTCGATACTGGGCATAAGTGATTGAAAAAGAAAAATCCTCCCCCTTCCCACTGGCAAAAAAATTTTCCAGTCACCAAGGTAGGAAATATTCGAATCACTTAGTGGAACGAAAATCATCTGTGAAAATCTTCAAAATCGACGTCATTCAACTTTTCTGCTTAGTTGCCTACTTACGACCTCAAGGTTTATGTAATCCCATTTATTTTTATTTTATTTTTCGGCGAAATATGCTAAAAATTTTAACGCAAAATGAACAGAATTTTTTTTTTTGTTGTTCTAGTTCCAGTTGAAGAAATTTTCATTTAATCTTCCTTCCCTCTGAGTTCTTTTGGATTTTTACAGACGTTTCTGGCCTCTTGATTTTAGTCAAGGCCTGTTTGTTCTCAATGTATAGAAGGATTAATAAAAGTTTTAGAACAAAATGAATATATCTGAGTAAAGCCTTGAGTACGTGATTTAATACCTGAATGGAATTTTGTTAAGAGAAGAGGGAAATCTCATTAAATAGGTTCTTTTTATTTTTAATTACTGATTACAAAACACATGTTCATACTTTAAACTAAAAGAATTCCTATCACAAACAGTAAAATTTCCAGAACGTTTGTCCCACTTTGGTGGCACAGTGGAAAGAGTGCTTGCCTTTTTTAATTGACGAATCCAGTATACTTTTTTTTTTATTGTTCATGAAACATTCTTTCACATTTGGAGAACACAAACAAAAAGAATACCTGGTTATTAAAAAATTACCCAACACATCTCACCCCCCCCCTTATTTTACAAGTTATCACAATCAATTCAAAATCAGGGAAAGTGCACAAAACTAATTTTTCTTGGGGTGGGGCCTTAAAATATTTTTGAGAAGGGGGGGGTCACTATTTTTTGCTACATCTGACGACCATATCAGAAAATATGACTACACTTTTTCTTACACTGGAAGCTCAGACAAAAACGTTTACTGGACTTTAACTATAATGCCTTAAAAAATAGAGTCATATTCAGTGGTGCACCCAGGATATCAATATTTATGGGGGTGGCCCAAATATTGAAGATGCAAATAAAAAAATTCCTGAGAAAACATCTCCCAAAATATTGGGAAGGAATAAAAATATCTTTCCTGTATTCAAGAGCTTTCCAATTATTCATAAAATATATATTTAAAAACCTGTATAAATATATATTTTAAAATAAGCAGCCAATAACAGAGATTGAAAGAACTGGTTAAGAAAAAATCAACCGGTTTCAACAATCGATAAAACATCCAGAAATAGAAATATCTGCATGGTGCACAAAAAGTTCCTCACAGCACAAGGAGGGTATTACAGAAAAAAGATTTTCAAATCGAACAGTTGAAAGATGGAATATACAAGAGAAGGAAACATTATACAACTCTATGACTTCTAGCAGAAGAATTTTGCATAATGGAAACGTTGAAAACCGGCAAAATATATTCTACATGCAAAAACATATGCTAAGTCAAAAAAACTTTTCAAATATGTCTCAGACCAGAAGCAGAAACAGCAAGAAAATGTACCTTTACGCCCCCTAGCAGGAAATCTGTGCATTATTTAAAGAGTAATGCTCAACATCTCTAGTGTAGCAAATGGCAAACAGTAAAGAAGAAATTTCTCAATAGTGTTTTTAGAAGCAGTGATACAGCTGCAAACTGAAATACACAAACACCACCTACCGACAGAACTGTGACCTACAAAATTCCTCATATACTAGACTAAAGTGTTCTACAAGGTAAATGGCATCCGGTGTTGAAAGAATTTTTTTAAATCGCACATGTAGAAGCAGAGATATTGAGAAAAACAGATTAAGCATTTGTGCCCCCTAGCAGCAAAACAGATCATTATTTTGGGAAGAAAATACACACACAGAGTTTGCATAGTTAGTAGTATCTGACCGAAGAAAAAAAACTCTCCGATTTTTCAAATCGGAGAGTTAGAAGCAGAGATATTAGGGGAAACGCAATTTACCTTTATGCCCCCTAGAGGAAAGTCTATGAATTACTTTAAAATTTTGAAATTATATGAAAAACATTTCGCACTGGAAACTATATCCAACAAAGTAGGAATTTTTCAAATCGGTCTCTTAGAAGCACAGTTATCGACAAAATATATACATACGACCCCTGGCGGAGGAACCAGGCATTATTTTAAGAAGGGAATATTTTGGAAAGGTTTATCGACATGAGTGGTATTGGTCCATAAACAAATTCTTTCAATTGAGATTTTAGAAGCTCAAATTTTGCAGCAAATGCAACAGAAACAGAAATTAACTTTATGCCCCCTGGTGGAAATTATATTATATCAAAAATTAGAAATTATATAGAAATGATTTCTCATCAAGAGCTGTATCCACTACAGAAAAAAATTTCAAATCGGAGTTTTAGAAGCAGAGATATTGGGGGGAAACGCAGTTTACTTTTATGCCCCCTAGCGAAAACCTAAGAGTAGCTTGAAAAAATTACTGTACCTAAAATAGTCTTCGACATAAACGGAATCGGAAGGTAAAACAATTTTTTCAATTGGACGTTTAGAAGCAAATATATAGAATAAAATGTTTTTTGATTTTGATATCTGCATTTACGCCTTCTTTCTAGCGGTAAAATTGTGCATCATGAAAAAAAAACTAAATAAAAGATCATCCTTCGCACATTTCAAACTTCCCAATGCAAAAGAATTTTTCATATTAGTTGAAGAGATATGGTGTCCACAGATAGACGGATGGACAAACCGATAACATAAGCATGATCTTGCTTATGTTATCGGTTTGTCCATCCGTCTATCTGTGGACACCATATCTCTTCAACTAATATTAAAAATTCTTTTGCATTGGGAAGTTTGAAATGTGCGAAGGACGATCCTTTATTTCGTTTTTTTTTTTTTTTTTCATGACAAAAGATGTGCTAAAGTTGTAGTTGTAGCATGCTACAAAACAAGCAGCTAGTAGTGGAAAATTATGTTACAAACTGTGCCAATTAAAAAACAGAAGAAAAATCAAATCATGTGACATTTCCAGATTTCCTGGAACATTATTGGCTGGACAGGGGGGTTAAGTGCACTCACTTAGTCACATACTTGACTTGACTTGTTAAAGTTAGTCAAATTGTTAACTATAAAGTATTATCATCTTTACTTTATGCTATTTACAGGGAAGTCTTCTCAGTCATCCTGAGAAAACAGTGCGTATGAGATAATCGAGCTAGTGATTTTGTTGATGACATTTTATAGCAAGATTCTATTCTCTTAGTAAAGAAAATGAATTTGCAGATACTTGTTGATAATGTTTTTATTAAAATTCTCTAGGTATATCAGCTAGCCTGGAATATAAGCTACTGAATGTGATAAAATGTGTTGCATATGATGATCAGAGCTGAGATAAATAAAAAGATAACTTATTTGTGTAATTTACCTTGCTATTTAGTTCTGAATGCCATATGTAAAAATGTACACAAGATCTTCAGAATTTGCCTTTTTAACTTAAGACTAAATGAAGAAATAGTAGTGAAAATAGCTACTTTTTGGAAAAAGTAGTTGTAACTGTTGCAAGCTACTTTTTCACAAAGGCAATTGTAGCAGTGGCTACCTCCTTAAAAAAAAACTTTTACAACTGCTGTCTAAAATCAATGAAAATTTTCCCAACTTTCAAGCAAGATGGCACGAAAGGAATATCATCATCATCATCTCTGTTCTCACTTTTAAGATATTCTGTTAACTCCAGATTGGAAAAATGAGCAACATCCTTCTGTGAATAACTAGTGCATTATCAAGAAAGTTTAGAAATTCTGATACACGAAGTTACTGTGACACAAGTGTTACATTTATTTTGAAAGCACTTGTCACCACAGAACTAAGATCTAATAATCTGACAAATCTGTCAACATGACAGAGGACATTTTTCAATAGGCAGTCAAAATTTCAAAAATGTTTCATCATTTAAATATCATGGAACACTGATAACAGCAAATAATAATGCTGAAATTCAAGTCATAACTCTAGCAACAGTTTCTGTTCAATTCCTTACAGCATCTGCTTTCTTCTGAAATTTTATCATATATACAGGGTGATTCACTTTAGGCTGAACACTTATGTTTTTAATTAGCTCATGATTACAAAAGCACATTTGAATGAAATTAATGTAAAACACCTAGATCCATGACAAAAAGGAACGTCTCATAGAAGATGCTGGAAGTGCCCACCGCCAGCATCCAGGCACATATTCACCTGACACTCAATACTGGCGAATGTATGATGTAGCGTAGCGACGTCTATGGCAGTAATTTCACGTGTGATGTTGTCTTTCAGTTACTCAATCAGTCTTAGCTGGTTGGCATAAACCTTGCTTATTAAAAGTCCCTAGAGAAAGAAATCTGGGGGAGTCAGGTCGGGAGACCTAGGCGACTACAGGTTTTTGGAGATAATCCTGTCCTGGAAAAAAGCTGTGAATTTCTGCCATGCTCTTATTGGAGGTGAGGCATGTTGCACCGTCCTACTGAAAGTAACCATCTGCAAGTTCCTGATCATCCAGCTGGTTTGCAAACTCATTAAGCCAATAACCACTGCTTCACATCTTCTATTGTGTCCTCCGTCATTTGGGGTTGTTGCCCATATGCAGATCCACCAAGCTTCCTGTTCTCTCCAGCTTCTTTGCCAATTTCGAAATGGTGGCTCGGGTGGGTGGTTTACGCCCACCAAATTTCTTCAGAAACTCCTTCCGACATTGCTTGAAGGAACCGGTTACCCAGTACTGACACACAACGAACACACGCTCTTCAATTGAGTGCACCATCTTCATTTGACCTCCTCGCTTAAACTGTCTGCGGAGACATGCTATTCCCCCACCACTACTAGATAGCTGGTGCATCAGTGCAGCGCCACCCAGCTGCCACGGAGACATTTTGTTCACAGGTAATGCATGTGGACTGCTTTTTCATGGAATAAAGAACCGCTCTGTTCAGGTTTCACGCTCATCGTACATTCCCCATCTCATATATTCCACATAATAAGTGTTCAGTCCCAAATGAATCACCCTGTATTATCAAGATAACCTGTCATTTTATATGGTGCTTAAACTTGGAGCTTTAGCTACAGAAATGGAAAGTCTTCAATGTTTTGAAGCTACAAGATTATAAAGAAGATATGTGTATCCATTAATTATGGAAAAACAGAATGAAGGCAACACACCAGGAACTTTATGCAGCCTGTGGGTCTCCCTTAATACATAATGAAGTGAAAACCTAATAATTACAATGGCTTGGACATGTTGGAATGGATAAAAAGCAAGGCATGCAAGACCTAGAGGATGACCTCAAAGTAGGTAGACAACACGGAAAGGAATATTAGAAATTTGAATGTAAGAGAGTGATTCACAATGTTTCTGAGCATAAAATGAAATGGATGAAGATGGTGCTTGTAAAGCCAAAATTGATGGTTCATTGTGCTAAAGAAGCAATTTGTCAACCCTTCAAAACTTAATACAATGAAGACTGGTTAACATAACTAAACATCAAACTACTAAATGCAAATTTAAATGCTACAAAAACAGAATTTAGGTGGCATATGTGCAGGTCATATAATCTACAAAAGTATGTAAGACTACTGGAGCATAGCAGTCATTTAACAATTCCCAGGTCAACTATTTGAATTGAATTCCATGTCACAGGAAAGCCAATAACAACAACAAAATATATCTGAAAAGGTATATGTATGCAAAAGTGTCATGGAAGCATACTTTGTTGTGTTTACTATTCTAATACAATCTTTGCCTTATATGTAAAACTACACATTGATGGATATGTTTAACACATACACTGGTAACTTTCCAGTTTCTACTTCTCAAAGTAAAACTCTGACAAATCAAATATGTGAACATTGACTACACAGTTTAGTAGTTTGCTCACCCACTAACAATAATGCCTCTTCGTAATAAACATAGAAGCATATTTTCACTCCAAACAAGCACTTCTTTTTTTCATAAAAGCACTGAAAGTACACAATTGTAATTGAACTACAATATATTTGGCATTCTACTCAATATGTTTTGAAAGAATTTCCCATGTAACAGCTCGGGTAAATCACAAGAAAAAATGCATACAAAAATTATGGGATCTAACTAAAAATTGAAACACTAGCAGGGATGTGCCAACAGGTGTGTGTGTGTGTGTGACTGCCCCCTCCCCCCATCTAAGTGGAGAGGGGCAGGGGTGACTGCCCCCCCCCAATCTAACTAAGTGGAGGGGCAGACTGTATGTTTTGCCCCTCCAGTTTTAGTACCCAAAATATAAATTCATTTCATTTAACAGAAAAAAAAAGCTTTGAAATTGTTTAAAAAACAAACGAAATGCTGGCGATTTTTATAGCATTTGAGCAGTTTTTAATTAGCATTTTTACCTTTATGGTAAGGGAAAGTTAGAAAATAGAAAAATACTTTGCCCCTCCAATTTCTGAAACGTTGGCACGTCACTGAACACTAGGCCTTACACTTTAACATTAGTTCACAAATTTGGAAGACCAAATGTATGATACTGTGTCACAGTGGCGTAGCCAGAGGGGGGTGAATCCCCCTTGAGGGGAGACCGAGCACGAATTTAAAGCGATATATATGTGTATACGAGGTTTTCACCAACGAACCAAACCCATGACCCCCTCCCCCTAAGAAATTTCTGGCTATGCCACTGCTGTGTCATCTTCCCATGCAAAACTTATTTAAATTTAAATTTTGCAATTAAGTTGGTTCTAGTTTTAGCTTACTACAGGTTACAGTTTAGTCTGACGAGATATTCCAGGTTTCTGGTCAAGTGCTCTACATAAAAACTGCATTTTAGTATTGCACATAGGACTGCGACTGTTTATTAGAAATTTCTGGCACACGGGCTATACTATACTTGGCCAAAGAGTGCAGTAACACATTACATACATACAAAATAAGGTTGAACACAAAATTGCCTTCGCATGTCAACAACCTATTAACATGTATAGAAAACCAATGAGCAACTGGCCATCAATGGATACCAACAGGGGCGAATTGGGACCACCAAACCAAGCCGGAAAAGCACATGTGCCTACTAGGAGAATATCTCATAAATTTCTTCATGAAATAAATTCTGTAGGATCTTGGATGCAAGCAAATTCATTTTACATATGCATTGTAAAATGAATTCAGTCATGAACAAATTTTAACAATTTAATAGTGAGAGAATTTTAAAAACCCACTTGTAAATTTAAAACCCATATTATACCATATGCAGCATCAAACCAAGCTCAACACAGAATATTGTACCAGATGACATTTTTCTTTGAAAAATTTTACTTTGACAAAAAAAAAATGATCTTATCTCTAGAGGACCCCATTTTTAACTTAATCAGCATGAAGATGATTCTGAAAGTTTAAATGCACACATGACATAGTAATTTTCCTACGCAATTAATTTTTATATTTATTTATGTAGGTCATTCAAAAGGTAACAGCAAATTGACAATATTTCATGAAATGAATACCCCAGGCATTTCAAACTCCAGAGCAAGGAAGGTATATTTATAGAGGTGTTAACACTGCCCAATAGATGGCGTGGCATGCTTAAGAAGAAGGGCAGCATAAACAAAATGGCAGCACCCTTAGCTGTTTGCACCATAGAGCAACAGAAGGCAATCATCAGGTTTTTGTGGTCCGAGGGTGTGAAACCTCGTAATCATAGAATGCTGCAACAATATGAAGATGCCTGCTTTGGTGAAAGAAAGAGTGTACGAGTGGGTAGATGCATTTAAAAATGGGTGAACATCGATCTGTGATGAGCAACACTCCGGTTGTCCCAGCACGGAGGTCACTCATGAGAAGGTGGGTCGTGCTGATGTCATTATTCATGAAAACAGGCGCATTTCTTTAGAAGTTCTGGCCAGGGAATTGGACATCAGTATTGGGTCTGCTCATACCGTTGTCACGAAGGTTCTCAAGTATCTCAAGTTGTGTGAACGGTGGGTGCCTAGGATGCTGACTGATAAGCACAAGATGAATCGTGTGCAGACTTCCACAGCCTTTTGGCGCAGTATAACGACGAAGGAGGCAACTTCCTGGCACATACCATCACAGGGGACAAAACCTGGGTGCATCACTATGAGCCCGAAAGCAAGAGGCAGTCTTCAGAATGGCCGCACACCTTCTCCAGTCAAGAAGAAGTTTAAGTCTCAATCCTCTGCCGGAAAGGTCCTGTTCACTCTCTTCTGGGATATGAATGGACCAATTCTGGAACACTAACAGAAAAAGGGAGAAACAGTGAATAGTGCCCAACACAGTGCAATGTCGGAGGAGCAGCTGAAGCCAGCAATACAGAGCCGTTGCAGAGGACTTTTGTCTAAAGGCATTCTTCTCCATGATAATGCCCGCCCCACACGGCCGCTACAACTCTTGACATCATTCAGAGATCAAGATTTTAGATTTTACAGCATCCCCCATACAGCACTGATCCCTTTGATTATCATGTGTTTGGACCCCTGAAGGACGCTTTGAGAGGACAAAGATTTGGGGGTGATGAGGAGGTCAAAGATGTGGTGCATTCCTGGCGAAAACACAGCCAAAAGCATTTTTTTCTGATGGACTAAAGAAGTTGGTGCAATGGTGTGAGAAATGTATTGAAAAGGTTGGTGATTATGTAGAAAAATGAAATATCATTTGTGTATCTCACTGAATTATGTATCTCAAAATACTAAATTTGCTGTTACATTTTGAACTGCCCTCACAGTTCTAATCACCTACAGCACAATAGTATTTTTTCATGTAGATGCCTTTCCTATGCCTACTCATTACTTTGACCCAGTTTTGTTTTACTTTTTTTTTTTTTTTTTTTTTTTAAGATAAATGTTCGTTAGATTACTTGGTCTGGCAGCACTTTCCTCACATAAATACAGAGAATTTTGCTATGTCATTTCAGAGCAAATGCCAGACATAAAAGACAGAAGGAAAGGCTTTTTCTTTTTTTAAAGCAAATAAATTTTCAGACAGAAATAAAGCTTGAATGAAGTTAACAATTACTGCTCATAACTATCAAAATAATTATTCATTCATTCCAAAAAATCCAGACAAAACAAATACAAGAAAGAGGGCCATTTCGTCAGTGGTCCAGCAGGAAAAGTCCCAGTATCCCATTGGGCTAATCTGATTACATCCTCCTTAACAACCACAGAAGAAAACACTTCTTAACCAATGCTGACACAGTAGAAACATTTGTTTTCCTCAGTGAGATACAATATGTGCATCAATTGCTCCTACACAGGTGAAAAAACAGTTGCATATATTTCTGCTTCCTATACTCCTGATGATGAACCTCTACACTTCGTGCATAACTGAACAACTTTTCTCACAGAATTTTCTTCCTTCCATAAAAAATATGCAAAATGCTTTGGCTTTTAGATATCTTTTCTATCTTCCACACATAATTGTTTCATTTAATCATAAACATTGTTGGCAAATTGGAAAAATCCTGCTACTTCACCTTTTAAACTTATGTTTTCTGATGCACTGCCAATCTTTAATACAGATTTATTGGCTACAGGAGTGGGATAAAACCAGAACAGATCAAACTATCTTCCCTACAAACTTGAACTGGGAATGACATTTAAATTCTTGTTATATTTTTTAAATCTAAAGATCCTTTACAGTTTTTAACTACACAAGTAAATATTCAGTTTGCCCAAAAATGTTTGATAAAACACTTCCCTTCCAAAACTTCGTCCACATTAAACAGTTTTTTAAGCTTTAACATTCCTTAAAAAATAAATGGTGTGGGGGGATGGGGAACAAACGTACTTTTGGTTTATCATCTACGGGTGCCTATGAACATTGAATCTTCATTAGACGACACACGGTGACTAAGGGGTCACTGCACTTCATGGAAAATTCCGGAGTAGAAACCTAACGGCAGAAATTCTTTTAAATAAAACATTTATGATCACACAAAAACTTAAAACTTTGTTTTTACTTGCGACAGAAAACGAAATGTGCGCTGCAGGTACGCCACTGTTAATATACTACCGCTACCACACATAGCCGATCACGACTGAAGCATTTGAAATACCTCCCCAATGGATGGAGGATTTTTTTTTTCCTTTTTTTTTTTTTTAAGTGGTACGTCCACAACATCACCACACGCCACTAGTTTTAAATACCACTAGATAATATTTTCCGGTAACTCGTAGAACTCGTATCTCAAAAAAAAAAGCCCCAGCCCGAGATCTAGGAAGTAATTGCAGATGAAGACGGGGAGGGAATGAACTGTGATAAAGATATTAGCCAATAACCAAGTGATCTATCAGGAAAAGCTGAGAATATTTACGTAAGAATCGCACCACCTACCTCTCGCCATCGTCTCGTCATCCCTGGGTTACCAGGGAGATTTCATCAGAACAGTGACAACTTTAATTTAAATAAACGAATAGGCTAATGTCTTAAAGAAAATTACCTTTGAAACTGGAAGAGCTGTAAGAAACGACTGTGTACGGTCACACAAGTATGAGAAAAGCGATGTTTTAGGGACACATCGATAAATCCACACGTGTACACCAGTGCGAGATTGACCTGCGGGCAATGAAAGGAGCCTGTTTAGCTGGCTCACGGGCCTCTCGTTGAGAATTTCGTATGCTAGGGGGAAAGGAATTGATTTGGTTTGTAGTGAATCATCTGCACAGCGCCATCTTTAAGGAGCGAATGGTACTATTGTCGTTCATTGACGGTCAACAACAGTCCACGAAAAATTTCACTCTGAAGAAGGGGAACCGAACCGGCTGCAGGGAGCAAAGTGAGTCTTGCCCATCCAATAATAATTTTTCGGAAAGGGCAGTACACATCCTATATTTTTCGGCCTGTTTAAATAAGTTTTTTTTTTATCTGTGTGTCATTTTCGAAATGCGTTAATTGAAATATTTCTAGAAAAAATGTTTTCCCATTCTCTTAAGGTTATGGTGTACTGTGCTTTTTTTACATATTGAAAGAATATTTTTTATTTTTTGAATATTAATATTCACATCAAGAACACTTGTTTCTTCTTGATATACTTACGAGCAATTATCATTTGCGTTGTCGAATCTCATGGTTTACTGTTTTCGATTTTTCTCCTCCATTTTTCGCCTGACAATTGGAGAAAGGATATACCCCCCCCCTGAAATCTCTTTGTGTCTGCTCCTTCCCTCAAATAATTTTGGGAATTCGGCGACCCTAATGGCAAGGTATCTTCAGTAAATTGTTTTCATAGGAAAACTGAATATCTTCTATTGCACTAAAGCCCGTGAGATATACACTACATTATCAAAAGTATTCGGACACTACCAAATATTTGCATAAGTGCAAAGAACGGTTGCGCAGGAAGGTGCGCTGTAAGTGGGGAGTTACGTATATGAAGCTGAGATGTTCTGGTGGTATGGAGTTGTTTTTCGT
This sequence comes from Macrothele yani, assembly GCA_039090855.1. Lineage (NCBI taxonomy): Eukaryota > Metazoa > Arthropoda > Arachnida > Araneae > Macrothelidae > Macrothele > Macrothele yani. Next base: position 99,685,286 of record CM076996.1, on the reverse strand, counting down.
TGATGGGACTCGGTCCATTGGTTATTATAATAATAATATTAAGTGCCATTCATCCACCAAGGCGCGTCGGAGTCCCGGTAGTGTTTCGGGAAGGAGCTTCCGGCTTGCAATTGATCTTCCCGGGGCATCCCAGATATGCTCTATCGGGTTTAGATCCGAAGATCTCGAGGACCACTCCATCCTGTGAATATCCTCACTCTCCAGGTATTCATGGAAAAAAAATAAAAGAAGCAGTTCCATAAAAAGGAACTGAAGGCCAACAGCTTCTCTGAGAAACCGTACATAAGGCACTATGATGTTATCCCTGTACTGTGCAGCAATCAGGATGCCTCCTGGAAACACGTGCAGCGGCTTGCGTCTATCCAGCATGATACCAGCCTAAACCAGGAGTCCTCCACCACCGTAGTGGTCAATTTCTCTAACGTTGGAGGAAAGACTTCGGCTTCCTGCCTCTCTCCAAATGCACACACGTCAAAAAAACAGTTTTTAGACTGTAATTAGTCACTGAAGACAACACAGGATCATTGATAAGGTGTCCAGGGGTGATGCTGTCGGGCCCAATTCAGACGGACCCTTCTGTGCTATGCGGCGAGTGGGATGCAGACCATTGGGCTTCTTGCATACAAATCTCTCTTCTGTAGGCTTATGTAAACTGTTTGCCTCGATATCACGTTCTCAGTATAGAGGAGAGTTGCATGGCTGTCGGCTCCCTATGGCGGCGAGCTGTTAGATACAAATACCGGTCGTCTTCACTTGTGGCTCGTGGGCAGGGCAGGCTGAAGCCAGTAAGCAGGGCATGGGGGCGCCTTTGACAACACAACTCTAGTTAAATTTTAAATGTCGAATTACACCGATGAGCCATTCCATTATGACCACCCCCTGCGTAGAGAAACGAGCGCGCCTTGAGACCGAACGGTGGTGCAGATGAAGTTTCCATAGCAGTATATATACAACCCGAGGACCGGCTTTCGGTTAGTAGAGTGTTCGGAGTCAGAATGGGAAAAGCCGCCGATTTATCGGAGTTTGATAAAGGACAAATTGTGATGTCACGGCGCCTCGGAACTACGATCTCGGAAACGGCGCTGCTTGTGGGTTGTTCACGTGACGCTGTAAGGAGTACGTATCAAAAGTTGTGCGCAGATGTCCAAACGACAAACCATCGTCCAGCCGTGTGTATGTGCGCAGCTAATTGATGCCAGAGAGGAGCGGAGACTGTTGCGCATTGTTCACAGCTACCGCAGGGCCACTTTGCGATAAATCACCCGCAGCTACAACAGTGGTGATCAGGGCAATGTGTCACAGCACACAGTTCATCGCAGCCTTCTGCGCATGTGCCTGCGTAGCCGAAGACCCAGCCGGGTCCCCATGCTCACTGCACGTCATCTCCAACAGCGCATGAAATGGGCCCAAGATCATCGAGATTGGACCGTGGATGATTGAAAGAAAGTGGCCTGGTCTGACGAATCAAGATTCCTTGTGCATCACGTAGACGTCCGAGCGTGGATACGCCGATTACCCACGGAGGCTATGGCACTTGGATGCACTGTTGGGCGGAAACAGGCCGTCGGCGGCGGTGTTATGCTGTGGGCGATATTTTCTTGGGACACTTTAGGCCCCATTATCCCAATAGCACAATCCCTGACATCTGTCGGGTATCTGAACATCATTGCGGACCAAGTTAGCCCATTCATGGCAACTGTGTTCCCTGCTGGAGATGACCATTACTAAGAGGATAATGCGCCAAACCACACTGCTAAAATCCTCAAGGAGTGGTTCGAGGAACATGCGGGTGGCCTCCTGTTAATCCAAATTCACCTGACATGAACCCAATCGAACATTTGTGGTTCGACTTGGAAAAGCGGGTTCGCGCTAAATCACCACCACCCGGAAATGTACGGGAACTGGAGGACCTGCTGTTGACACTATGGTACCAGATACCCCAGGACAGGATACCTATCGCCACCTCATCGAATCGATACCTCGCCAAGTGGCCGCTGTTTTACGGGCTAAAGGGGGTCCTACAGCTTATTAGGTAGGTGGTCATAATATAATGGCTCATCGTTGTATCTCCGTGGGGTAAACAAAATGTTTCTGGGGCTTATATAGCCTTATTTCGCTTTATAGCAGAGATCAAGGAGTGGTTTTTACCCCAAAGCAGTACTGATCAATTTGCCCTACCTCCCTCCCTCCTTGATTACAGGCTACCTTACCTTGTCGCATCTGTTAACGCATAGTTTCCCCCTTTAAGTTCTTTGTTTCTCTGAGGAAACAAAACACGGTGTCCATTTGCCTGAAGCTCCACATACCGCGCGCAATGCCGTATTCATATTAATCAAAGAAAGCCGCTACTTGCGGTGACAGTTAACGGTGAGGCGGAATTTCGCTCTCTAAAAATACCACAAAGCACTCTTTTTTTTTTTTTTTTTTTTTTCGTATGAAAAAATGTAGAGGGCCCTTAGTAATTACTTGAATATTTTGATCTCTGTATTCTGAGCACAGAGAAGCATCACGGGTGCCGATCCGGCTAGGTGAATCTAGTGCATCCAATAATTTTGCGAGGGTGGCAGTTCTTATGCAATATTTTTTGACGGAAATGAAATCGCCATTTACATCGTGGAAATCTGTGTTACTAAGTACTCGAAAGCTATTAAAACACCTTATCTCTATATTTTTGGAAGTGAAGTGGTGCAGAACAGCCAAATTCATATGAATACAAAATGTGATATAAAAGTATCCAGATGATTTATAAAAAAAAAATAAAAAATACAAGAATTACATATTTGAAACTTAATCGCCTTCGAAGCAGTCTCCTTCCGAAGTTACACACTTAGCTACCCAGCTTCCACTGCTCGCAGCATTTTATGAAGCCATCTTCTGAAATAGCGAACAGCTGCTTCGTCGCATTCTGTTGTATCTCCTCAATATCTTGAAATATTTTTCCTTTCAAGTGGTAAGAAAAAAAAAAAGTCACAGGGAGCAGTAGCGCACCCAGAAATTTCCCGGGGGTGGGGGAGGGCGCACATAATTTTCCCAAGGTGGGGGTGACTAAATTTACCGGGGAAAATAGTCAATCAAGTGCCATAGCAATTAAGAAAGAGGTTGACTTTTGTACCTTTGTTCTTATCCAGTTACTAGTAATGTTACAATACAAGAAAGCTAAATGATTAGAAGAAGCAGTAGATGAAATTCTTTTGCTGGTCAGATTTTTCTAAATTTATTTAACAGAACTACTCCCTTCGTAACTATTGTATGTTATAATTATACGGTACATTATTAAGAAGGATATGTAGATGGGGTATCGTGATTTTTTGTTTCAAACTTCGTCGTAATAATATTCCGCTCTGTCAGCCCGTGGGGATGGGTCCATCGGCCCTCCCCCTGGCTGCGTGACTGACAGGGAGCGAGCTCTGGAAAATAGGGTGCAGGCGCGACGCCACGGGTGGGCTAAACCTTTAGGCACACCTTTACAAACATTTTTAGCGCTCTTTAGCCTTCCCCGCAATTTAAGCAGCAGAAGAACACACATGGCGAGCGCAACCATGTAAGATTTTAGGGAACTTAGATAAAAGTATGTAAATTTTTCGAATTCACAGAAATTTTGTTACAAAAAATGTTTTTTTTTTTTTGTTTTTTTTTTGGTGTGAAATTTAGCGTTGTACTGTTTTGTGGAATTTCCTGAGCGCATGTCTAAGAAAGAAGTAGAAAAACACCAACCGTTTTCGCAATTATAGTTTTAAAAGATGAGATATTCTTTGTCAAGTTACAAGGTAAAAATCATAAACGCTTTACGACAGCAAATATTAAAAAAATATATTTAAAAAGTGACATAAGTTTGCTAAAATTGCGAAGAAATAGTAACTTGTGAAAGGTGATGGAAATTCGTATCCATGGTTCCCACACTGAATAAATATTAGATACACTATGTACCTTCAAACTTATTTTTTTTATATATATATTTTATACTGGGGATAACGTCATCAGCGTCGGGTGAAATCTATATATATACGGAATGTTTTGGTAAAGTTTCTGCCGAGCACTTCAAAATTTTTGTAACTCTCCCCCCCCCCTCTCTCTCCTGAGACAATTAGCCCCCTAATAGCCCACCCAGTTCTGAACTTCTAGCGTTGCCTCTGATAGGGTGGCTGTCGAGTCTATGCATTGCGGTGCTTAACAAGAAACTGCTGCACAAGTTGCGATGCATGGGCAGGGCCGACCCGGTGGCACAAAGGTCTAAGCACTGGCTTATGACCATTAGTACGCGATCGGTCCGGGTTCGAATTCCGGTGAGTCATGGATGTTATGTTTGTCTAAAGACGCTGGGCTCTTTCCCTTCCCCGGAACCAGTTGCTCTAAATTTTGGATTGGATTGGATTGGAGGTTTAACGACCACCGTTAGCAACTCAATGGGCTATAAGCAGTGGCCCGTCCCTAATTTAGGGTCACTGGTTCCAGGGAAGGGAAAGAGCTAGCGCCGTAAGACAAACACAACATCCATGCCTCACCAGGATTCGAACCCGGACCCCTTTCGGACGAATGATCAGAGGCCATCGCTTAGACCACTGTGCCACCGGGGCGGCACTCTAAATTTTGGACGGGCGACTGCTTATACCCAGTCTTAGCATAAATGCTGTTACAAACGTTCGAGCCGCCCCGGTGGCGCAGTGGTCTAAGGCACTGGCCTCTGATCATTCGTCCGTAAGGGGTCCAGGTTCGAATCCCGGTCAGGCATGGATGTTGTGTTTGTCTTACGGCACTGGCTCTCTCCCTTCCCTGGAACCAGTGACCCTAAATTAGGGACGGGCGACTGCTTATAGCCCATTGAGTTGCTCACGGTGATCGTTAAACCCCCAATAAACAAAAAAAAAAAAAAAACGTTCGACAGATGGCGCGCAACCGGTGTGCAACGTCACCGTTCAGCCAGGAAGCATGAAGCAGCTAGTGCCGCCCCGGTGGCGCAGTGGTCTAAGGCGCTGGCCTCTGATCATTCGTCCGTAAGGGGTCCGGGTTCGAATCCCGGTTAGGCATGGATGTTGTGTTTGTCTTACGGCACTGGCTCTCTCCCTTCCCTGGAACCAGTGACCCTAAATTAGGGACGGGCGACTGCTTATAGCCCATTGAGTTGCTCACGGTGGTCGTTAAACCTCCAATAAAAAAAAAAAAAAAAAAAAAAAAAGCAGCTAGTGAATCATTGTGCGTTCTGTCACAGAGGAGATTAACTTTTTCTTTCGTGAAGTACTTGTCATGGAGTGGGGCGAGTATGAGAATCATATTGCTGTAATAGCGCTGCGCACAAAGTTAGAAAATCAGCTTCCAAGATTTTCAACATGCTGAAGAAGCTGAAAATCAGCCGAATTTTTGTCTACCGGACCATAAAAAGGTTCCTTAAGACTGGGACTGTTGCTGCCCTCCCCAGAAAGGGTCGGCCGCGTACCGTGAGAACTGTTCGCCTGGTGAAAGCAGCGGTAGCCCGTATTCGACGAAATGCTGTCAGAAAATAATTCGTGAGCTGAACATTTCAAGAATGTCGATGTCATGCATACTGCGGTCTGACCTAAGGGTGAGAGCTTATCGGCAGCGTACAGGGCACTTCCTCACCCCACAACTGAAGCAGCAGAGGGTGCTAAAATCGAAACGTTTGCTGCAGCATTTGCAGACAATCGCCACAGACAGATTCCATGATGAAAATTTTTTCACTATTGAAGAGGCTTTCAACCGCCAAAATGACAGGGTGTATGCGTCAACCTCCAGAGAAGCTCAAGAGAAAACTCCAAGGACCATGAGGGGCCATCATGCTGCTTCTGTCATGGTTTGGTGGGGTGTCTCCTACGAGGGTACCACGGAGCTCCATTTCTGTGAGAAAGGAGTAAAAAACATCCGCAAAAGTCTACCAGGACAGGGTTTTGGAGCCAGTGGTCAAAAATGCAAGTCACACCCTCTTCCAAAACAGACAGTGGAGCTTTCAGCAGGATTCTGCACCTGCCCACAAGGCCAAGCCAACCCAGGAGTGGCTTCAGTCGAATTTTCCAGACTTCATTTCTCCAGGTTATTCGATTTCAAGCAGCGCAGAACTCAACCCATTGGACTACAAGTTGTGTGGCACATTGGAGGACATGGCCTACCGAAAGAGACACTTCAGTATTGACAGTCTCAAACGCTCTTTGGTGCGGGCGTAGCAGCTTTATCTGTGGAGACCCTGCATAAAGCTATTGATGAGTGGCCACAGAGACTGAAGGACTGTGTGAAGGTAAAAGGATACCATTTTGAAAAGTGATTGGTGCCATGTGTTCACAAGTGTACTACTTACGTCATATCACAGGTACATTGAAATATCTTTAAATTTCTTTTGTTATTTCATTGAATACTTTGTAACATTATTCATGGTATGACTAGGAGACCACTGAGTTGCTCACGGTAGTCGTTAAACCCCCAATAATAACAATAAAAAAAAAGTACAGGGGCAGGAGCGTGGCATAGTGGAGGGCCGGCTCCAGATGAATTCATGGAAAACGAATTCATCGAACGGAAAATTCATCGAAGAGCAAATTTTGGGAAAATCGGGGCTTCAGGTGAATTCATCGAAAGCGAAATCACCGAAAGATGCAACACCGTCGAGTAAGCTTTTCTTCAAAACTTCGACTATAAGGGAAATTTGGCCAAGTGGCCACAAAAATGTTTGGGAAACGCATAAAAATTGCATTTTTTATGTCTTTGTGTCCACTTTCATGTAGGATGACCACAAAACCGTTAGGGAGTCTTACAAAAATCACACTTTTGATTTCACCGTTTCACTTCATCCGTAGACCGACTCTAAAGACTACAGTTTAATTGCTGTCACCTAAAAAAAAAAAAAAGGAATGGGGGTAGGCTGTGTCCGGGACACACCCGCAGGTTTTATTTACGTCGATACGTGTTTGACAGTAAGGGATGTGAGGTAGAAGTCGGTTGATAAATGAAAGAGGAATGCAGTTAGACTATAATTTTATTTATTAAAGGGCGATGTATGAGAAGTAACAAACATATGGCATACAATTTCCTTCAATGTTTCGTACAAAGGTTAAGTCAATACAAGTATTGCCTAAGGTAGTTGGTGGAGAGTTTATACAAGTCAAGCCAAAATTGCCTTTCATGAACTTGAGTAAGTTGGTGTTTTGTTGCACATCAATGTTAATAAAGTCCCCAGTAAGAATGATAGGTGCTTGGGTATCCGGTATTATACTTAGTATGATTTTCTTGATGTTTTCAGAGTTATCGCATAGCATCCGGAACATGAAGACCTCTAGTGATGTTTGTAAAACGTTGGGATGAATGTAAACCGAACCAAGTATGAAGCGAGATTGAGCAGACACTGTCACATCAGATGTCACCACATAGTCATCTTCAATTCTCAGTCTGTTGTTGACTGAGACATTTACGGGTTGGCAATCTGTTAGACTATTGATATTTCTGCAAATGGCAACTCCCCCACAGTTCATTTTGTGGGCGAAGTGGTACGTTTGGAATTGGATGGTTTGTGTTGGGCTATTGTCCTATTTCTTTTCGCCTTCAATTCGAAACCGGGCAAATGTATGGGACTAGAATCATCCATCCAAGTTTCACTCACGGCCAAGTAGTCCATTGGTTCACATGTACTAGCTGTAGAAGTGCTTAGTTGTGGCTCCACGCGTTGCGCCGCTTCGGCTTTCTTCTTCTGTCTGTAAGCCCTACATCATTATGCATTAGTCGTTTTGGGCTTATTCGATTTCTTTTGAGTTCTTCTTTCTTCTGATATACGTTTGTAATATTTTGAGTCGGACTTTCGCTTCAAATATTTAGACATTTTGATTTTCTCACAAATATTTTTCCGTTTATCACTTATAACTTATAAAGTACTTATTAAATGTTTATGAATTATTGGTTTTTAGATAGATCTCATCCAGACGAATCGTTTGAGACCAATACCACGATCCTACCTCAACGCGATCTAGAGTTACACTGACCCAACCATTTCGACCCCAAAATGGCGGACGCCCTCCCGTCTCCCCGCGCATGCGCATGACCTTGAAGTCCATATTTTTTGGATCATTGGTTATTACTCTTTTTATGTCCATTATTAGATTTTAGCTATTTGTTATATAATTTAGAAATTATAAGCATTTGATCAATCGTAAGAAATTATGTCGGTCAAGTTTTCCTAGAGGGTACCCCCACGGTACCAATTTTAAAGACGTATCCACTTCCAAAAAAATCCGGCCTAAAGTTTTATAAATAAAGTTTTGAGCCTCAGTAAAAGTGAGACATTTCACTGCGCCAAAGCCCCAGTTTTTTGGCAGAGTGAGGTCGCGTGCATGTTGCCAAGCAAATATTTGTCACTGAAAAGGTCTGCAGTTTACCACTTATGAAAAATTAAAAAAATCCCACAAATATCCACCAAAAAATTATCGTCCAACGGAATTATAGCATCAGTCATGCTATAATTTGTTTGTTTCACCGAACTCCATAGGTTTAAAAAAATTACGTTACAGTAATTTATTTCTCCAAACGAAAATGCGATTTTCACTTGAGCCTCTAATACAATTCAACAAAGCACGTTTCTATTGGTATAAGAATCATTTATTTATATCGATGGAGTTCCCAATTCAATTCTCATTTTATAAGTGACAATAATATTTGTTGCACATATCAGAAACCAAGAAACTGTAATTTTTAGACGGCCCCTAAAGTGTATGTGGCCAGTTGTCTAGCTGCCAGTTTTCCTGTGGCAACTTATCTTAAACTCCATTTCTATGAATTCGTTTCATTTTTTTCGAAAAAGTCGTTTTCCGGTAAATTGCTTGTTCGTTTAATTTGTTTTCGATGAATTCGCATTCGACGAATTCGTTTTCGATGAATTCGTCTGCTCCCGAGTTGACACTCGTCAGTCTCATGCAATGCCGACCTTTTGCGACGACGAATCGTCGTGTCCCTCAAACGCCGTAAAACTTGACAGTAACTCAGTCAGGGCCGTAGCCAAGGAGGGCTTTTGGGGGTTTAAACCCTCCCCGAAATGCCGTACTTAAATAAATAAAGATAGGGTAGATAGATCCATATACTTGGGGCCGCGGGTGGCCTAGTGGGCAACTTTCGTGACTGCCACGGAAAAGGCCTCAGGTTCGATCCCAACGCCGGTACGAACGCTCGATCCACTAAATATCCGCCGTGCGTCGGATGGGCACGTTAAGCCGTCGGACCCCGGGTACCACCCCCCTCCGGTAATAAATAAGGGCGCCTTCCTTCCCCTTTCTACTTCGCCTCCGTGTCACTTTCCTATCGGGCTCTCTAGCCCTAGTGTTTCCTGTTTCTAAGGGCTGTTTAAGACCTGGTGTCAGACATTCCCTTCCTAAAATCCTCTACATATGATCATCAGATCCATATACTTGTGCAAGTAGTACAACATGTAAGTCAGTATTTGAAAAATGGGGAGTATTAAATACAATATTTTCATGTGCAAGTAAAATGTGACAGAGAAAAAATTTAACATATGTACAACGTACGGGGAATATTAATTTTCAAATTCAGAAACCCTCGCCGAAAATTCTTTCTGGCTACGGCTCTAGTAGTACTTCCTTGTAGATTGTCTGGTTTGATGGAGCGTACTCATGGTCTGCGTTGCATTCGAAGAATTGATCAAATCCATCGATCAATGTTTTTTCCGACATGACAAATGCGACGAACAGCTTCACACACGTAAGAGCAAAGCACTACTGTAAAAAAACCGGACAAGTAGGGGAGACGTGACTCACGGTACATACGTAGTAAGTACAACCTGTGCCAAGCCTCTTCCTGCTGTATCGCGCGATTCCGAACTTATGCAACCAGCCCAGATACTTTTTGATCGCCCCTCGCATGTTAAATTCCAAAACATTACCCCCCCCCCTCCCTGGTGGCGCAGTGGTCTAAGCGATGGCTTCTGATCATTCGTTCGAGATGGGTCCGGGCTCGAAACCCGGTGATGCATGGATGTTGTGTTTGTTTTACGGCACTGGCTCTCTCTCCCTTCCCTAGAGTCAGTGGCCCTTAAATTAGGAGCTGGCGATTGCTTATAATAGCCCATTGAATTGCTCACGGTGGTCGTTAAACTCCCAATCAAAAAGAAAAAAAAATTTAAGTGCATTTACTCCAGCGAAGAGTTCATAAAGGAGCGCCAAAGCGGCACTTTGCATCAGGGAATAAACTTGTCTTGAGCCGGGTAAGTGGTATGTCACTGTCGGTATTTGAACATGATACCCAACACGTGAGAAGGCTTTTTGTTATTGCCATCTTATTAAAGTATATATTGCTTGATTGTAAATATATTTTTAGGTAGTTTAAAATGTATGTATTTTATCGAAATGTAATCTAGCATGCGTCAGTTAATAACGGTTTAAGTGGAATGCTCCTTCTTCCGACACACACACACAAACACACACACACAGACACACACACACCACACAAACTATAATGTACAGTATTTCTTTTGGCTGATGAGAAGTTTTTCTGCCCGGTAAGAATTTTAATAATTTTCCCTCTCCTGGTAATAATAAAAATGCGAATTCATACGTGGAAGTTTTAGAAATCATTTGACGCTGTGTGAAAACACGAATTTGCCGGTGACGAGATCGAAGTCGCGTCTCCTTGCTCTGGAGCCAGTTGTTCTAACCGACTAAACTACACCGACGGAATGCATCGCTGCTGATTTGTCGTCTTGACATGTTCTTCACCTCTGTAGTACGGCACATCATCTCCCTCTTATTATTATTTTTTTTTTTTTTTTAAAGCGAAGAAGGAATTTTTCATTAATTCCAGACCAGGATCGTAGCATTTCTTATCCGGGAGGGCAAGACTTCAAATTACGTCCCTTCGAGTTCTACTCTGTTTTTACTTTCTCACACACCGCCGTAGGCGATGGTTCAAAAATCGCACTTCAGGTTTTTGACATAATTTTATTAAAGATGTAAAAACTAGGTAAACACCCAAGAACCGCAGGTTGTAAATATCAAGTACAGCGCAAACGTTATGTGAACGCCGACAGCACAACACTCCACAGAAAAGCTGAACTAAAAACAAACCAGCGCAGAACGAATGAGTATCGGATAGTGAACGTAACAATAGGAAGGAGCTTTAGGGGTAGGGTTTGGAAAAATTCCGTTCAAGCTTAAACTCTCAGAGAACCCTTCTACGACATAGCACAAATGATTAATTATAGGTATCTTCATTCCAATGACATGTTCGGAAAGGTCATGGAGGTTCGGCATAACAGCTTATTGTTTTCTATGCCTCCATTTACTGGTTTTTTTTTTGTTTTTTTTTTTTTGTAATTTGAGGTTTAACGACTACCGTGAGCAATTCAATTGGTTATAAGCAGTCACCCGTCCCTAATTTAGGGCCACTGGTTCCAGGGAAGGGAGAGAGCCAGCGCCGTAAGACAAACACAACATCCTTTCCTCATCGGGATTCGAACCCGGACCCATCTCGGACGACTGATCAAAAGCCATCACTTAGACCACTGCGCCACCGGGGGCGGCTTTACTGTTTTGGAAAAATTCCCTTCATGGATACGACATGTTCACACCTCACACTGTATGTTACTCTGTACTGGTTAACTGCATGGAATAAATACTGTATGAGACTAAGTAAAGTTTTTAAAAGGAAATACTGAAGTGTGTAACTTTCTTTTTGTTACATTTCTATTTTTTACATTCCCCAGCGCATGAATTTACGCCCCTGGAATGACCATTCTGGGAGGGCAACCGCCCTCCCGGTAGCTACGATCCTGTTCCAGACGATTTGTGGAACGAACATCACACATTTTTCGAAGAACCCTACGTTCAGTAGATCCATTTTTACGTTAAAGCGTCAATGTGAAAACACAAATTTGTCGGTGATGTAATCGAACCGCGTCTCCTCGCTCCGGAGTGAGTTGTTCTAACCGACTAAGCTACACCGAAGGAATGTATCGCTGAAGATTTGTCGTCTTGACACGTGCTTCAGCTCTGTAGTACGTCACAGGTATTCGTAAAAACGAGAAAGACCTTAAACATAAAGTATAAGGAATTCTGGGAAGACTGTAGTTGTTTGGGAGCCGAGAAGTGAAAGGTAGGAAATTAATGGGAGATAAGAAATCATCAAGTACGACTGCATCACGAACGCCACATTAATGAATGACGTATTATGTAATTTATTTGACGTAAATTAATTACTCAAGAAACATATCTTGCGCGGAGTTCTATGATATCAGTGATTGTTCGGACAGAATTTTAGGTATACAGTTGTTTACCTGTATTTGGTCTGGTTGCAATATGATCAACAGAAATGAGGCAGTTTGTTCGAAGGCCGCGAACAGCATTTTGAATGGAAAAGACATGTACTGTCATTGTTCACAAGCATGCTATAAATGAAGGCGGTTTCTTATCTTCAATCAGGTGCGAGGCCACAGGAAAACGCGAGGGGAATTCACACCTCCCTTTAGCCTCTTCCCGCCCGCCACCCCAAGAGTTCAGACATTTCTAATAGATGCCAAATGCAACGATATTAGTTTTCAAAAAACTAGAGGCATAACTTTCGTAGGTAGCAATATTGGTATAATTATGTGTGTGTTAAGTAACATTACTTATCTCAGATTACAAATTGAATCACAAACAACGTCATAACGGCAAAATTAAAAATAATAATAATAATAACAATAGAAAATCCTAAATTAAAAAATATATACACTATCTGATCAGCAGTATCCGGACACTTGCCTATCAACAAGCTCCCTGTATACGTAGGACAGTCAAAGAGTTAGTTGCACTTGCATTTCAAAAAAAATAAACATTGTAGGAAATGTTTATACTTGCGTATAGGAAATACAATAGAACAGCTATTTTTCGATGTAATCGCCTAGTTTATTTACACATTTATCGTAGCGTGGTTGGATGAAAATAATTATCGGCCAACTTGCGATAACCATTCTCGCGTCGCATTTTTGAAGTCTTCATCGAAGTGATATCCCTGCTTCGCAAGATCATTTTTGATGGGGCCGAACAATTGGAAATCACAAGGAGAAAGACCTGAACTGTAGAGGAGGGTGTTCCCATATACCTCCCATTTGAATTTGTCGAGAAGAGCCTTCCTGATGCGTGCCGAATGTGGTGTCGCGTTGTCATGCAGAAGGACAATGCCTCTTGACAGTTTTCCTGCCCGTCGATCTTTAATCGCCTTTCGCAGCCTCTTAAGGGTTTCACAATATGATGCCGCACTAATCGTGGCCTTCGGCATGAATTTATAAGGCACAACACCTTGATTGTCGAAGAAAAGGGTGAGCATAACCTTTCCGGTGAAAGAAACAATTCGGCACTTTTTCGGAGGCGGAGAATGCGAATGTTTCCACTCACATGATGTCTGCTTCGTTTCTGGTGAGAAGTGGTGGACCCAAGTCTCGTCTCCGGTCACGATATGGTCCAAAAATTCATTTCATTCTCTGTGATAATGATGCAAAAAAAAAAAAAAAGCAAAAGCTGCTTGAAATCGTTGCGCCTTACGTTTTTCTGTGAGCAAGCGTGGCACCCGTCGAGCTCAAACTTTTCGAAACTGAAGACGCTTGGTGATGATGTGGTGCACACTTCCATGCGAAATATTCAATTCATCCGCGATCTCGTCCACTGCGATTCGCCTGTTTGCATGAATCAATTCGTTAATGAGGTCCACGTTTTCATTCGCCGTCGAAATTGACGCCCTTCCCTCCCGGGGTTATCGTCTTCGATATCCGTGCGTCTTTTCTCCAACAACGAACACCATTTTGCGATCGCCTGCAGCGAAAATGATTTGTCCCCGAACACTTCAATTAATTGGCGTTGAATTTCAGTGGGGTTCAACTCTTTGGCTCCCCAAAACTGATCACTGCGCGGATTTCAAATTTGAACGCAGCTTCCAAAGGACACGACATCTTTCACGAGTGATAACAGACGAACTGTTCCCGCTACGTCGACAAAGTTAACAGGGAGGCTTCAAGGTGGAAGTACAAGTGGCACCCCACATTGCATCCAAATATTTTTTGCACAAAAAAAATTGTAGGCACATGCAACTAACTTTTTGATTGCCCCGTAAGAAAGGAATTGATTTCTGGTTCGTCCATTCTTTGTTGCTATTACAGCCTCCACTCTGCTGGGAAGGCTTTCTATTAAATTTTGGTGCGTTGTTGTGGAAACTGCCTCCCATTCTGCCACAACAGCATTAGTCAGGTCGGTCACCGATGTCGGGCAGTTCGGTCTGGCTCTCAGTAAGTGTTCCAATTCATCCTAAAGGTGTTCCATGGGGTTGAGATCGAGGCTCTGAGCAGGCCAGTCAAGTTTTTCCACATCCATCTCATCAAAGCATTCCTGCACGGACCTCGCTTTGGGAGCGGAGGCATTGTCCCATTGTTAAAACAAAAGACCTTCACCGAACTGTTTCCATAATGTTGGAAGCACTGAATTGTCGAGAATGTCATGGGCAGCAGCGTTAAGCTTCGCGGGCACTGGAACTAGGGGAGACAGCCCAAACAAACAAACAAAAAAAACAGCCGACAGCATGATGCCTCCTCCACCAAACTTCACAGTTGGCACAACACTCTCAGTCAGGTAGCGTTCACCTGGCATCCTCCACACCCAGACACATCCATCAGGCTACCAGATGGTGAAGCATGATTAGTCATACCAGAGAACGTGTTTCATGCACTTGAGACCACTGGCGCCATTATTGACACCACTCCAACCGATGCTTAGCGGTGATCTTGCTGGTGTTAGCTTTATTTTTTAAACCCATTCCCTTCAGCTCTCGGCAAACCGTTATGCAGGGGTATCCGAACGCGCGAACAAGGTTCGGGGGAAATTTTTGCCCTGGGGTAAAATGATAATACAGTAGTAATATAAAACGAAAAATTGACTTATTAACAACGAATATAACATGAAAAATAGGAGTAATTTACTTCACGGTAATCATTTTGAAAAATGTGTCGTTATGAATACAAGAGGTTATGAGGGTTATGACGTACTGCGAATGTAGGGCCACACATATCAATTCTTAGATAATACCTTTTGTTTCCCGCCGTATAGCGAGCTACCGCCTCGTCTTTACTATACGATCTGGCTATCAAGGCGGCTGAAAGTGTCCTTGTGTAGAAGAATAATTACCTCGACAAAACTCAGTCCAGTACACGGAAATAAAAACAACAGCAAGACTTTATTATTCCGATAACATTTGCTTCACGGGTTTCCGATGACTTTCCGCTCAGGTTCCCGTGCTGACCACGTGTAACCTTTCCACAATTCTTTCCGCGATACCCGGTGGACGAAGGAATCCTCCTTCCCGTTCACCACGCTGCACTTCTGCTATACCGCAGCCCTTCCGTCAGAAACCGGTGTCCAAACCAGGACCCTTTCTCCTTGACGACCGAAGCTCAACTGTCTCACTCAATTCTCCTCGCCCTTTCTGTCCTCTACCACGCATGCGCAAGAAAAACTGGCTTTCCCGGTCAGCATGTGAAATACCTGATCTCAGGAATGTCGTCGGATACCCGCAGGCGATTACAACCTTGCACGTATACAAAAGCAGTATGACAACTTGTTTAACAGAAGCACTCGAGCAGCTGACTCTTCAAGGTCAGATGCCCCAGGTGTTCATGCACCCCTCTCTTAATCCCACATAGGATTAAAATTGTACCACGTGGGAGGTGAAGAATATCAGTTCTTATCTGAAACAACAAAATGGCGGAATGAAGCGTCCATCCGCACGTGTTCATCACAACATTAAAATGAAATAAATTCATAATTGACAGGTTGATTGCGGGCGACCCTTACAGGCCCCCACCAAATGAACGAGAGATACGGTCTTTTGCCGTATTCTCGAGTCTTTTCATTTGCTCGCGGATCTTGGGTGACATAACATAATACACTTGATCACTTCTCGGTCGTTCTGTCGCACGTTATGTAACATATATACTTGTACCACCCTGAGACCTTCTGTGGATCTCCACCTGTGCCGTGATACATTCTCACCATGGCGCTGCACTACTCTTTAAAACTGAGTCTTGACAACGCATCGGCGTGAGGGATTAGTTTGCCTGCGACATGAGATATGGATAAATTAAATTGGGAAATAGCCAAACTCCAACGCTGTAATTTTGAACTTTGCGATGCGGAACGGGTGAGAAAAGTAAGGGGGTTGTGATCGGACATAACTTCGACCCGGTTACCGAAAATCCACCCTTCAAACCTTTGCAAACCCCATACTATGGCGTACGCCTCTTGATGGCTCACCGCCCATCTGGCTTGCATCCCATTTAATTTTTTGCTAGCATAGGCCACTGGCCTAATGTTGCCTTCCTCATCCCTCTGACTCAAACAACATGCCACCGCAAAGGAACTCGCATCCGCGTGTAAGATAAAATGCTTACTGAAATTCGGGGTGTTTAATTCCGGTGCCTTACACAAAATTTCCTTCAGAGTCCTGAATGATTCCTCCAACTTTTCCGACCAAACTACCCTATCTGCCGCCCTTTTTCCTGTGCAATCTGTTAAAGGTTTAGCTACCTTCGCGAAGTTGGGTACGTAATCACGGTAATACCCACATAATCCCAAAAGCTACGTATTTCCTTTTTCGTCTGAGGGGGCAAAAGGTCTCTGATGGCCTGCAACTTCTCGGGGTCCGGCCGGTCATGGCCCGAGCCGACCACGTGTCCTAAATAATTCACCTCCGCACGGGCGAAACAGCATTTGTTCAAATTTCCCATGAAGCCTGCCGCCTCCAGACTTTCAATTACTCCTTTCAAATGTTTCAAATGCTCCTCCCATGAGCCAGAAAAAATAGCCACATCGTCCAGGTACGCTATCGCATAGTCTTGGTGCTGGGTCAAAACCTTATTCATGGCTCTCTGAAAAGTAGCCGCCGCTCCTGATAACCCAAAGGGCATTACTTTCCATTGATAGAGCCCCTTATGCGTTGCAAAAGTGGTATACTTTCTACTGTCGGGGTCCATTGGGATTTGATAGTACCCCTTAACATATCAAGCGTAGTAATATACCGGGCTGCCCCCACCTTCGCTAACAAATCTGGGATATGAGACATCTGAAATGCGTCCGGAACAGTGTGAGAATTTAACATTCTGTAATATACACACATCCGAACCTTTCCATTTTTCTTAGTCACGCATACTACCGGATGACTATACTCTTCTTTTGATTCTTCAATCATTCCGCGATCCCACAACTCCTTGATCTGGCTCTCCACTCTGCATCGATTGTGGCACCTTGTACCTGTGCTGTGTACGAAGTACGCTTTCCGGCTTGAGTGTAATTACGTGCTTCCCCACTGACGTCTCTCCCACTTCTCCCGAAAAGAACTTCTTCGAGCTGCTCACCAGCTCCTGTAACTCCCTAAGCTGCTCCCGAGTTATCCTCTCCCTATCTATCCTGATTTCTTCAGGTTCTTTTGCTTCCTCCGTTTTCCTCACCGGAGCCTCCTTAATTTCGCCGAACTCCTCATCGGGGTCAAAAATCACTCCGACTACACTGATCCGGGGCTTAAACTCTCCTAGCTTCCCCACGTGTACACGCCAAAGCTTCCCGTTTCCTAGTTTCCAGGAAACTAGGAACCCAGGAAAGCTGCCCGTTTCCTAGTTCAACTACATAGCTATTGGACCCCCGTTTCTCAGTTATGTGTACTGGGCCGGTCCGCCTAGCATACACCTTGTTCTTGGAGTACGGGATCAGGGCTATCACCTGGTCTCCCACCTGAAAGGATCTCTGTCGCAGTCGACGGTTATAATACGACGTATACCGTCGCTGCTGTTCCACCGCCACCTCCTCCACTTGTTGAGCAGCCTTCTCCATGCGCTCCTTCATTTGTTGCAGGTACTGCTCCGCCGATATTGAAATGCCAACGGGCAGCCTACATTCCCCCGCCCAATTTTTCTTCAGAATGGCCAACGGTCCAATGGGCTCTCGCCCGTATAGCAACTGAAACGGGGCCGCACCCGTTGTAACATTGGGAACCTCTCTATAGGCCCATAATAAATGTGGTAAAGCCTTATGCCACTGCCGAGGCTCCTCCCTTATCACATGATGCAGCATTCCTTTCAAAACTCTGTTGAATCGCTCGACAAGACCGTTCGAGGCGGGATTACCCGGGACGGAGGACCTAGGAGTCGACCCTAGACGCCTTAGGATCTCTTGTGTCAGCCCCGACACAAAATTTGTGCCACGGTCCATCGCTACTACCTCCGGAATCCCTGTGCGCTGAAAAATTTCCAGTAGTGCGTCGCGCGTACTCCGGGCATTCAATGAAGTCAGACATACGGCTTCCGGCCACCTAGTATGCTGATTTACCATCACTAATATCCACCGGTGACCCTTGCTCGACGGTGGTTCAATCGGTCCGATTAAGTCCACATTAACGACCTGAAATGGTCTGGGGGGGTCTCCTAACTGCCTCAATCGGAACCCTGTCTGCTCTCGTGATGGGACGTCTCAACTGACACGCTTCGCATACATCACAATATCTACGCACATCTTTCTTTAAGGTCGGCCAATAGAAAGAATATCTGATCCGCTCTAGGGTCTTCTTGTGGCCCAAATGCGCGCCAAAAACCGAATCATGTGCCAGCTTTGACACTTGCGTCCTCTGCTCTTCAGGAACTACCAACTGTAACGTAACCTGTCCCAACACTTGCTCCCGATGATGCAAATTCCATTCGTATAGAGATAACCACCTCTGCCATTTTCCGCCTCATTCCTAGCGGTTGCTAACGTCACACACCTCTTCTGTTGCTCCGTAAACAAGCGTCTGTCTGAATTCTCCTGAGCTTCACTCGTATCCAAATCAGTAACGCTATCTCCTGTTCCCTCGCTAGCTCTCTTTGCTCCTCTTGATTGGTCGACCTGCTGTTGCATTCGCTGATTCTCCTCGCCGCCTCCAGCACTGAGCGCTAATATCCTGGGGCTATTTTGCTCTTCAAGCCACGCTCCACCAACCAAGCGCGCTTGCTCCTCCTCTGCTGAAATATCTGTGCTCGCAGGGCTTTCCATTCCTAGAATATCCTCCTCTTCGATTAGCGCCTCGCCAGTCTCAGATTCTGGATGCACCTCCGGCCTATGCTCTATCACCTTTTCATACGAGGTTGCCCACATCGGGGTCGCTTCCCTTAAAATTTTTCATTCGCTGGTAATCCTCCGGTGCTATAATTACCCTGTTTACCAGATTAGGAACAATTGCACACATCACTTCACAAAAACTTTCTGGCGCTTCTCCTGTTTCTAAACCCTCTTCATCTAATCGGAGATTCAATTGTTTAATGACAAACTCTCCCTTACTACCATCGAATCCTCTTAAAATTATTCTACCCTTTGGTTCCAACAGCTCTTCGCCAAGTAACCCTCCTCTTACACAACTCACCTCCGCGCCTGAGTCAATAAGGATTTCGGTGCTCTTTCCGCATTCCGACTTAACCCTCTTCACTTCTCCTAACGGAATTTCTATTACCTCGTTCTGACTTCCTTCCTGGCCTAAAACTCTATCTACCTTAGCCGTCATTCTTTTATCATCGCTGACCTCTACCGGCTCTATCCTTCTCTCTGAAACATCTTCGGCTCCCTTTTGTCCCACCGCTACTCTGTTTACCTTATTTGGGGGACCTACCTCCAATTCTGAGAGTAAGAGCTGGGAGTACTCTGGGATGCCTTCTGGTTACAATTTGCTTTACGGTGCCCCACTACTCCACATCTAAAGCATATAATACCCTTATCCAAACTGGAATTCCTTACGATAACTCTGATCTGTCCCGGAAAACTTTCCTTTCAATTGATTTCCGCCTGTCTGAAAACTTCTCTTCTTCCCGGCTTCTGATTGACCTCCTTTGAAGTACGTTCCCAAGGGATGACTGGGTTTGCATCTTCCTACTTCTATTCCCATAGCTCCCACGTGACTTTCGTATAAAGTTCTCCTAATTCTGTATAAATCACAAAGTTCTCCTAATTCTGTCGAAGGAACTAACTTCCCTACGGAACCTCTTTTGAAGAATGTAGGTCTTCAGTTCTGGGGACAACAAAGTTTTGAATTTGTCGCATACCAACTGACCGAATTCTTTCACCTCACTACTGTTGATGTAGTATGCTAGGGTCCTCTTAATACATCCCGCTAACTGCAAGTAACTTTCCCCTTTGTTCTTGCTAATATTCTCAAATTGTTTCAAATAAACATCCGGAGTCAAATGGCATTCCACCAAAATTGTCTCCTTAACTGTTTCGTACTTATCGTACTGCTCTATAGTCAAACGACGAAATAAGTGGTTCACACATTCTGAATTGAATAAGGCTATCACCAAACGACCTTTCATTTCTTCCGGTACCGAGTGTAATACAAATGCCCTTTCTAACGAATCAAAGAAGTCCAGAATTTCTTCCGGCTTACTGGGACTTCTGGGTAAAGTTCTTTCTAAGATTCTCATGTAGTCGGCCAACTTACCCTCATTTTTACTTTTAATAGACTCCTCTTTCTCATTAATTAATTCTAATTTTCTTAACTCAAACTGCCTTTCTTCTTTCCTATCCGCTAATTGTAATTCTAGCATTCTTTGCTCCCTCTCAGCCTTTCTCTCTTCTACCTCAAGCATTTTAAATTGAAGTTCCCATTCCATTCTAGCTGGATTATTTTTCTTGTCTTCCATATTAATGCTTACTTCTTTACTAGAATCTAATTCTGAATCGCTAAGAATACTATTCTCTTCGTTGTCCGCGTCTAAATTATCCTCAACTTTCCCTTCCAAAAGCTCAGTTATGATAATACATTATAATACACATACTAATAATACACTCATGCAAAGAAATAAGAAAAGAAATCATGCAAACTTCCGCATTAAATCATCGAAGGTTAATCTCCTTCCTGCTTTGTTTCTAACCTATCTCTACCTTCATGCATTACCCGAACATCTATTATCCTAATTTACTCGGAATACTTATTCCTTCTGTCTCTTTCGCTACACGTTACTTTTTTCTTTCTTGTTTTTTTTTTCCACGCTATTCTAGCTTCAAATGTTTTAAATCGTAAACATGAAAACTCGACTTATCTAAACACACTTATTACTTAATGAAAATATTTTGACACTTCACATTCTCTAGCAACTGGCATAAAATTAACTGTTACAAAATTTTATTTTACAATGCTTTACTCTGAGAGTATCTAATTATTAGCTTTCCCTTTCCTTTCTAGTACCATGATGAGAACTTCTACTCTTAACCCTAAACTATACCAAATGCACAGGCAAAGACACAGAAATAATCTCAGAAAAAAAAATGTGGCACGTTACCGGAGCACTCAGGTCCCCCTTCTGCTTCTTCTGTTGTCTTGCTTGTAAGTCCTCGTCCGGCTTGGGATTTCCGTACGTTGAGGTGCACACTGTCTTTGTCTCGGTCGACACGATGGATGCCTTATCTCGGCTAGCACGCTGGTGTCTCTTTGTTCCGGTCGGTACATTGTCAGAGTTCTGTCATTCGGTCACTGGAATTTTCACAAAAAGTCCGTTGTTCCTTCTTCACACGTGCCGCCATTCATGAGTTCGCTTTCAGACTGATCCTGTCGATAGACTGCGCCAACTTATCTGGCTGTAGGGCCAGACATATCAATTCTCAGATAATACCTTTTGTTTCCCGCCGTATAGCGAGCTACCGCCTCGCCTTTACTATACGATCTGGCTATCAAGGCGGCTGAAAGTGTCCTTGTGTAGAAGAATAATTACCTCGACAAAACTCAGTCCAATACACGGAAATAAAAACAACAGCAAGACTATTATTCCGATAACATTTGCTTCACGGGTTTCCGATGACTTTCCGCTCAGGTTCCCGTGCTGACCACGTGTAACCTTTCCACAATTCTTTCCGCGATACCCGGTTATAACGAAGTAAATTTCTCCGTCATTTCTGTCCACGCCAGGATTCGAACCCGGATCCCCTCATTCTGGAATAAGTTACTCTACCAATTGAGCTACGCGGACGTTTTATTCTGATTCCTATCTGCCTTTATGTCGTGTGCGTCCTTCTGGCAGGTACGTCACATCTCCTGGTACGTTACATCATCTCCCCCTTATTATTATTATTATTATTATTATTTTTTTTTTTTTTTTTTTTTGAAGTGCTGGAGAAGGGATTCTCTTATTTTTCCTATCTCGCGGTGTGGAAATAACATCACCCCAATGCGAGATTTTGAACGGTCGGGTCATCCGGATAGTTCGGGCGCCATTATAACGAAGTAAATTTCTCCGTCATTTCTGTCCACGCCAGGATTCAAACCCGGATCCCCTCATTCCGGAATAAGTCACTCTACCAATTGAGCTACGCGGACGTTTTATTCTGATTCCTATCTGCCTTTATGTCGTGTGCGTCCTTCTGGCAGGTACGTCACATCTCCTGGTACGTTACACGGTGGACGAAGGAATCCTCCTTCCGGTTCACCACGCTGCACTTCTGCTATACCGCAGCCCTTCCGTCAGAAACCGGTGTCCAAACCAGGACCCTTTCTCCTTGACGACCGAAGCTCAACTCTCTCACTCAATTCTCCTCGCCCTTTCTGTCCTCTACCACGCATGCGCAAGAAAAACTGGCTTTCCCGGTCAGCACGTGAAATACCTGATCTCAGGAATGTCGTCGGATACCCGCAGGCGATTACAACCTTGCACGTATACAAAAGCAGTATGACAACTTGTTTAACAGAAGCACTCGAGCAGCTGACTCTTCAAGGTCAGATGCCCCAGGTGTTCATGCACCCTTCTCTTAATCCCACATAGGATTAAAATTGTACCACGTGGGTGGTGAAGAATACCAGTTCTTATCTGAAACAGCAAAATGGCGGAATGAAGCGTCCATGCGCACGTGTTCATCACAACATTAAAATGAAATAAATTCATAATTGACAGTTTGATTGCGGGCGACCCTTACAGCGAACTACCGCTCGCAAACGATTCACCGAGCCTAAACGACTTTACTAATAGGCGGAGACAGCGTGGCGTGAGTAACGAGTACAATGCAACCACTAGTCACGCTAATAAACGTTTCCGAAACTAATGGGCCGCTCTGGCGGCACAGAGGTCTAAGCGATGGCTTCTGATCATTCGCCCGAGATGGGTCCCGGTTCGAATCCTGTGAGGCATGGGTGTTGTGTTTGTCTCATGGCGCTCACTCTCGCCCTTCCCTGGAACCAGTGGCCCTAAATTAGGGACAGGCGACTTAACGATCTCCAATAGAAAAAAAAATAATAATAATGGCAGCGAATGTGTCATAGGTGCTGATTTGAAAAATTATTGGGGTTTCTGGACATTTTAAAGTGAATGACCCATGCATTTTTCAAAGGATTTAAGTCGAATTTAAATTTCATTCAGTAAAATTATCTGGCACAATTAGACGTCTGGAATGCTAGAATGAAATAAATTATAGTTAATTACAGAATTTTTTAGCTGTTTATTTTTCTGCCTCGGGTTACTTCTTGATTCGCCTATTCTTCATACGTCGAAAGTTAATGGTATCTGCCATTTTAGGCAAGGAAAGAATTTTTGATTCGTCTATTCCTGTCTCGCCTAAAACTTTCGCCTGCTAGAGGGAAGAGACTCACCTGGAGCATTAAACCTTCCGTGCGTAAAAAAAAAAAAAAAAAAAAAAAAAAAAAAGGGGGACAATTTTTTTCGTGAAAAAAAAGCTAGTTATTCATTGGAATAAATATTAGCTGGTGTTTTTTTCTTTTTCAAATTTTTATGTAACAGGCTTTAAGGAGAGTTCTTGATCATTGACATATACTCTAATAATCGCTTAAACTTGCATGGAAATCCACTACAGTTTTTGGGGAAATTTCAGAGAAAAAAAAAAAAAGTGTTCTGGGAAATATTGGGCCCCGAACATTTTCTGCACCCCTGACGTTATAGTGCTGGCGTTGCTTCCAGAGGCATTTTGGAACTCGGTGGTGAATGTTCTAACCGAGAAAAGGCGATTTTGTTGCACGACCCGGTTCAGCATTCGGCAGTCCCGCCTTATCATTTCACACTGCCTACCAGGTCGCGATTGCACTGTTGTTGCCCGTAGGTGTTCCCACTTCACAATAGCGTCCCTGACAGTCGATCGGAGTAACTGCAGGAGGGCAGAAATTTCCCGAACTGACTTGTCGCTAAGATGGTATCCTATGCCCATGCCGCGTAGGTCACTGAGCTCTGCCGTGCGGTCCACTCTACTGTTCACGCTTGTCTATGATGTTTGCCAGGCCACACACGTCTTTTTATATCAGTATGGGCTATGGCTGTAACGTATATGGGCAAATCCACTACTCAAAAGGAGCTCGGATACTGTTGATCATATAGCGTCTCTCCGCCCTTAAAAACGCCACTTAAAAATCCTTTAGACGCCATCCACAACAACGAAGATTGCGCACATTGCTCATTTCAACTAAGACACAGTTTTCGTGCTAGGTGTATATGTACGTATACACTCATGTGCAAAAGTTAAGTTGCAAAAGCTTTTTCATCGTATAGTAAGAAAAGGAATGAAACATATGGTCTGACCCTTTTACAGGGAGTATAACAAACTGACAGGTATGTAAAATAACGCATGACTGCATGATGACACGCGCACAACGTTGTAGTGGGCGTTGCACGTAGACTCGATGACCCAATAGTCGTGAAGGCGGAGGACAGAAACAAGGGTATAAAAGATCTTCGCTGTTGTCAAACTGCAAGTAAAGGACATGTGTTAAAAATGTCACACAGACACCCTTTAAGCGATGATATGCGATTGGGAGACTGGAGGCCGGGCAATCCCAAACAGAGGTGGCAAGTTGGCTTCGCGTGTCTTGAATGGTTGTCAACAGGCTCTGGAGACAGTTCCAAAATAAAGGAAGTGTTCGTAGACGACCTGTACCAGGTCGTGCAAGGTCAACTTCCTCCTCTCTGACCGCTTTCTTGCCTTAACTGCAAGACGCAACAGAAGCGTGATATATCGTCTGATGGCTTCAGAGCTGACAGCAGCAACTGGACGACCAGTATTCCGCTGGATAGTAACCGCGGCCTTTAACCCAGAAAACCTGTGGTATGCGTGCCGCTAACATCTTCCATATTAATTCACGAGGCCTAGGCCCCGTGAATTAATATTTAGTGGCTAAGTAAAAGCGCAATATTATTAACTTGAGTTGATACGTAAACGTTATGAATATGACATCGATAGAATAAAAGCTGTTAAAAGGGCTTAGACATAAGGTATTGCGATTAATATTTAGTGCCTAAATGAAAGAGCAATATTAATAACTTCACATGCTATGTAAATATTTAGTGCCTAAATGAAAGAGCAATATTAATAACTTCACATGCTATGTAAATATTTAGTGCCTGAGTAATAAAGCGCAGCGTTATTAAAAACTCCCACCTTATCGTCTTTTTCCGAACATAGTACGAGTCACGCTGCAATTCATTTGTTTCGTCGAATACCGTAGTTTTAAAAAATGTATTAAGTCATTTATTTTGTATTCACGAATGAACTTTTATTTCCCCAAATTAAAGTACAGTAGAACCTCCATAATCCGAACTAATTGGGACCTGGGGTGGTTCGGAGTATCGATTTGTTCGGATTATCGAACATCTATTTCTATAGTGTCAAAAATTATAAAAACGTTAATAACAGTACTTAAAGGGTTTAAGAAATAAAACTACAAAGTACATAACAATAAAATGAACAGTTTAGTTTACTTTAATTACTCAAGAAAAAAACCCATTTCAGTACATAAACTCAAGTTATAATAAAGATACGTACCCTATGTTAAATTAAAAATGCTATTTACAGTAACTAACACAGTATTATTTAAGAAAAAAAGTACAAACAGTGCCAAAAACTTTATGCTTACAGTATATACTATTTCATATAAAAAAGTTTAACGAAAGAAGTCACAAATCTTCTTTTGCATCATTGTTGAATAACGTTTTTTTTCCTGATAAATCTTAGTCTTTTCAACAATAAAAGTAGAGATGCACAGCACTCAGGTTGTTTTTCGTACCATGACACTGCAGTATCAAAAGAATGAAAAGCAACTGTATGGGGTGGCCCAGGGTCTTCATCGTTGTTGTCGTCGTCACTGCTGTTTTCGCTGTCGTCGTCACTGCTGTTTTCGCTGTCGTCATCGGCCTCGGTAACGTTGTGTACGATCTCGTCGTCATTATAAATTTGGTATTCTTGTTCATTAACATCGTTGTCTAGCCATTCGTTAGCATCCTCTACATTACAGTCCTCAAAGCGAGGGATAGATTGACACAGAGCTGCAACTTCTTCAGCCACGTTCTCAATTCTCAATTTCTCTAAGTGTTGGCAACGTTTTCATTGTCGTCTTCAATAACTTCCTCAGGCCATAGCTTGTTCCATCCTTTTTTAAATTGTTCTCGGTAAGATTTTCCCATGAATCTACCAGCATGTAGCAACAGTCTTCCACATTATCGATTTCGGTTATTCCACTTGTTCCCGCTCCGTAATGCATAGCTCGGCAGCGGTGATTCTTCTTACTTGCTGCAATGTAACGTCTGTTTTTTTTTTGTTGTTTGTTTTTTTGATTGAAGGTTTAACGACCGCCGTGAGCAACTCAATGGGCTATAAGCAGTCGCCCGTCCCTAATTTAGGGTCACGGGTTCTAGCGAAGGGAGAGAGCCAGTGCCGTAAGACAAACACAACATCCATGCCTCGCCGGGATTCGAACCCGGACCCCGTTCGGACGAATGATCAGAGGCCATCGCTTAGACCACTGCGCCACCGGGGCGGCCGTCTGTTTCTGTATGTTGTAAGTACGTACATACGTCAATGTAAACATTTGGCACGTTCAGATTATTGGACTTTCGGATTATTGGGGTTCGGATTATACAGGTTTTACTGTACAATTCTCGCTTGGCTCACATAGAAAGTTTTCTCGATTCAGTTCTCATTATAAGGCCAAGAAACGGCAATTTTTATAGGGCACCTTAAACTTTTGTGGTCAATTGTCCGGTGGCCAGTTGTCCGCTCTGTGTTTCAGCCAGAATATCGTAAATATGTATTTCTTAATGATAATGAGGTATGAGGGGGAAAAAATTTGTGCACCTCAATTACTCGAGTAGGGAGAAATACACTATGTTGAAGAGCAAGAACTGCATCATACTCACGATCAAACGTAACCTGGTATGTTGAACTTTCTTGTGTATATTCCCTGTAAAAAATAAGTGGTGTGAACTCACAGAAAATTCTTGAAAATAACGTGCAGTAAAGTTGCCGATAGATGCCCGTCTTTTAATGAAATTTCCGTTCTTAAAAGTTTCCGTTTCTTCTAACTTCAGTACTTAGACAGATTTTCCGTAGTCAGTGATTCCGTTTATTTCAGAAAAGTCCGTTTCGGATTTTTCCGTATTTATACAGAAATTTCGCAAAATCTTCGATTTTGACTTTTTCAGCTTTTTTACCAGAGATTCTTCTTTTCAGACGAACGAAGTTAACGATACCTTTCCCTATGCCCGTGGTGGTATTTGAACCTAGTTCATCTTAAACTGTAGCCTAGCGTGCTACCGTTGAGCCAGAAAGACAAGTAACGCGCACTCCCGTACAAGGTAGAACTCTAATCACACAAAGATATCCCCTTCCCCCCGCTATTAATGCGGTAAATTAGTAATTTTATTTTCTGTTGGAGCTTATTATTTTTCTGAGCAGGTTTGCAATAATTTCATTTTATTATTATTATTATTATTATTATTATTATTTTTATAAGAGGACTTATTACAAATTACGCATTTTTTTATTGTGATTTTTCAAAGCAACAGAATGCTTTGGCACTTGAGATCTTTTCAAACTGACAATGCATTTCAATTATCTTTAAGAAAAGATTAAAAGATTAAATGTACTGCTTTATAGTATTATTTAATAAAACTCCTAAATATAAAATTTATTCTTGATAGCTATAACAGCTTTTGTCTTAAGAGGTCCACAGACTGATACATAGACATTATAAAATCACCTGTACAATAATTTAAGTACCCGGTTTCTTACCCTAATACAATATACAATAGCTGGTGCACAAAGTGGGGAGAGAGGAAGAGATATCCTGTGCCACAATAACCAAAATTTCATGCGATATGCTATCTACAATATCCGATCTCGCTACAGAACTTCAAAATCAGATTCCCACAGACAATTGAAATTTAATAGTTAATCAAACCTCAAGTATTCCCGCGAATCCCTCCTGTTACCGGAAATTTTCCGTCATATGGATACGGAAAAAGTGCGAACATAATTTTTGCTTGCCTTGCAGGGGGCTGCGCCCCTTCCATCCCCCTGCTAGCAACGGCCCTGCCATGGGCGCCTTCAGGAAATTTTTCAACGGGGCTCAAGTGTAATTAATTAAGGTTTGGCTATTATGTATGTAGAAAACAGTAATTCGTGAAAATGAAAGATTAATACTGTTACTATTACTACTACTTACTACACTAGAACACTACTACTACTACTATTATTATTATTATTAATTGATGCTGCTCTTGAAGAAAGTGTATGTTAGTAATAGTCATGTATTATGTATATTGGTAACTGTTTTCAAAATAATGAACAGTGTCGAGCAGGGCAACGCCAAGCCTTTTAAGTTCAGCACACGACACACCACCGTGAGCGGAACTTGTTTGGGCGTACTACCTTATGGTTTGCTAGGTTTTCCGCTTTCACGTTATCGTTTTCCAATTCCAAATTTCCAATAAAATTGGGATATTAAATTAAACGCCCCAAACTCCATCTTTCTTTGTGGTCCAGTTCTATGAGTGTAAAAAAAAAAGTAATAAATAAAATAAAATAAGGTAAAATAAAGGGAAAAATAATTCTACAGGGGGTCAAGTGACCCCTGTGACCCCCTGTCGGCGCCCATGGGCCCTGCAACGAAGGCTAGTAAATATTCTTTTCACAACAAATATATCGTGTCAAAAAAAAAACCTTAGCAAATACTTTATTTAGTGGTCATCGCTTCAGTCGTCGTACAGTCATATTTCTCGATGACAGGAAATTCATTCCCTCGCGTTCAGTCATTACGGGACCCAGTGCCCGACCCGACGACCCGACTGCACTCTCTGCCAGGGCTAGAGAATAAGGAAGGGCTGGCCCACCAGGCAGTCAAAAGCAAGTCGCTTTGCTGGGGAGGAGGTGACGTCACTGCTAGTACACCTGGAGTACACTGACGATTTGGGATGCTGCCTTCGAAGGCAGAAGTCATAGCTGTCGGAGTAAGCTGAACACCTTTGCACGTATTTTTTTAACACAACACAGAACGTTATATAAATTGCTGGCCACCCAAAATGCAACACCAAGAAGGAAGCATCCGATTGGCCTAAAATTCACAGCATGCGTCGCCCGCGAGAGGACATGCAAACGATTAGCATTGCAGGGCATATGCAAATCATGTGCTCCCGGCACGCCACCGAGAAGCACTATAAGAAGGGTGCACAGAAGGCCGGGTGTAAGTAGTGGAAGTGTGTTGTGCTGCCGGACCTGTGCGTGGGAAGCTTCCTGATGCTTCGTCGCAGAATACGGCAGTCATTCCAGCACGTTTTGGAGTTCGACAGAGGACGAATAGTGGCTTATCGCGACAGCGGTTTATCGTACCGAGACATCGGCGCCTGTGTGGGACGACATGTAGCCACAGTGAGACGAGTATGGATTCGGTGGGTGCAGGAGGGACGGACGGACCGACGTGAGCGATTGCCGCAGCCGCGGCACACCACCAAACGAGAGGACCGGCATGTTGTGTGGCGCGCACTGACGGCTCGCACCGCCACATCCCGAACGTTAGCGCAGGAATTAGGGTGTGTTGCGCAACAACCTGTGTCAGCACGTACCGTTCGACGTCGTCTGCAGGAGCGGGGATTTGACTCACCGCGCCCATTGCTCCGATTACCATTGACGTTACACCACCGGCGAGTGCGGCCGCAGTGGGCAGTTGAACGCCGCACCTGGACTACGGAATGGCACGACATTGTCTTCTGCAATGAATCCCGCTTCTGCCTGCAACACCACGATGGTCGGATCCGCGTGTGGCTGCACCGCGGCGAGAGACTGTATGACGCCTGCTTTATGCATCGCCATACTGGCCCGTAGCCTGGCGTTATGATTTGGGGCGCAATTGGATATGACACCCGCACCCCTCTGGTACGCCTCGCCGGTACACTCAACAACCTCAGCTACATCTCCGACGTTTTGGAGCCTGTAGTCCTCCCTTACCTGCAGGACCTGCCAGCGGCTACGTTTCAACAGAACAATGTGCCCGCACGTAGCACGCATCATGCAACAATTCTTCACGGCCCACCAGGTGTCACTGCTGCCGTGGCCCACCTATTCTTCCGATATGTCGCCCATCGAACACGTCTGGTCGCTGATCGGCCACCGAGTGGCCCGGTAAGCACCAGCCGCGGCTACGCCTGATGAACTGTGGCAACGTGTGGAAGCAGCCTGAACCGACATACCCCAAGCCCACATGCAAAGCCTCTTTTTTCGATGCCGCGGCGTGTAGCGGCCGTTATTGCTAGCCATGGGGGCCACACGAACTATTGATGTCTGCGTGTTCCGCAAGTCGCACGGGCCTGTAAGCTCAGTCGTTTCATCTTTGTATCTGTTGTTATGTGTCCAGTTAATGTGGCTTTGCTATCTCGTGTCCTTCTTGGTGTTGCATTTTGGGTGGCCAGCAGTGTATATATAAATATCTTAGCAAGTAACGTTTGTTTATTTTATCGGAAGGCGTAAATAATAGAAAGAAAAATTTATTAACATACTTGTATAGCTAAAAAGGAGGAATATATTCACCAGGTTTAGATATTGACATCGTCGTGCTACGTTTTTTAACGGCAGAATTTATCCATTTGGTTTTCTTTTGATTTGATTTTCTTTCCGACACTAAAGCTTTGTTGTGATTAATAAACCAAATTCTGATAAATGTTCGTACGCGCCAATAAATTTTCACAGCTTCTTTTCAGGTGCCAGGAAGTCTTTCTTCTATTACAGTTTTTAATTTTCGAATTGGGCCTTTCTCTCTGGAAATCTCTGTTCCGTGAATTGATTTAAAAATTATTTCAAATTGATCTACCGTTCTCACCCACTTTGGAGAAGGCACCGTTAGTATACCGAGTGATAATCCATTGAGCAGGTGGAAAATCTTCGGCATTTCTAGAAATTGTTCCGAGGGAAGGATCTTTATCCCGTAAGCGATAAACAATATAACCTGTGACATAACTCAGAGCTTGTTTCTCAGCATTACATTGCTCATCTCGAACTGTTTTAAGTATGTCGTCGTCCCAATCTTGCGGCCATGGCTCATAACAAAATCTAAGTCATCTGCGTTTATTTCTCCAGATACTTCATCAAGAATTTCTTGATTATCAGCTGTAGTGAAAGCTTCTTTTAGTAGCTCTGCTGTCGAATATGTTTGGAGCGTTTTACGTTCTTGAAACTCTGTGTTAACTTTTTTTGACAAATTAGGCAATTTATTTGCCAGCAATATGTGTTTTAAACGACTAATAAATTCCGTAGGTGAGGGGTGGTCATAAAAAGCACCTGTGCCTCTTATTTGACTGAACAAACTCTCCAGGCCATCTTGAGTCAAACGAGTAGTTAAAATCCTCGTAGAGACCGAGAAGAAAAGAAATTGAGACAAGAATGCCTTTTTGGAAAGGCAGCATATGTTTTCTCCCCATTACTCTGAGATTCAGTATTTCTGACTTCATTTTGCTTAGAATTTCCTTTTGTTGTATAAAAAGGGGGTTAATGCCAAAACCTGCTTTTAGAGGTTTGCTTTTGTGAGGGTGTGGGTAACTGCTATTCATAATGTCAAAAAATCAATCTACTAAATTGAAGAAAACTGCAGCGCTTTTATGCCCTCTTAGATATCCAATACCCTTTGCAGTGGTGGCTGAAAACAAATTTTTGGTGGGCCTACTTTTTGCTTCTCGTTCCCTTTGATTGCTATATAGCACGGTAGCAATTTAGGACACAACTTTTTTTTCCCAGAATCGTTCTCGAAAACTTCTTTGATGATGTCAGTTTTGAGCACAGACCCGTCCTGCAAGACAAGTCCATGGTCTATGAAATGATTACGTAAAATTTTTAAATAGTGAGGAGGGTCTGCAAAACCCCAAATCTTAGAATTATCGTTCAGCGGATGATTAAAAAATGATTTTTCGGGAGAAATTAATAGTTCCTTCCACAAGGTCATACAACCACCTAAATCTGAAACAATCGTTTTTACTATAATTCCTGTTTTTTCAAGGTTTACAATTATTTCAAACAGAAGCTTTTCCTTCATTGTACGTTGAAAGTCAAAATACACGGGTTGTTTTCAGGAAGACAAAAATCCTCTAGCCAAAACAACTAGCACCTTTGAGTACGGACCTAAAATCTGGTCCATTCCTGTATCGTAATACGCTTTACTATCAACGTGTACTTCATCAAAGCTTAAGACGCAGACTTTGACATTTTCGGAAAGGGTTTCCCTATTTTCCGCATAAGGAGCAAAACATTATGCAGAATTCCGGGATAACACCTAAATTTAAAACACCATCTCTTTAACTTGGCAAAGGAATGCCAATTTTACACTGCCAAAATTCGCAATCTTTTCTTGAAATACACTGCTGGCCACCCAAAATGCAACACCAGGAAGGACACGAGATAGCAAAGCCAGATTTACTGGACACATAACAACAGATACGAAGATGAAACGATTGAGCTTACTGGCCCGTGCGACTTGCGGAACACGCAGACATCAATAGTTCGTGAGGCCCCCATGGCTGGCAATAACGGCCGCTACACGCCGCGGCATCGAACGAAAGAGGCTTTGGATGTGGGCTTGGGGTATGTCGGTCCAGGCTGCTTCCACACGTTGCCACAGTTCATCAGGCGTAGCCGCGGGTGGTGCTTACCGGGCCACTCGGTTGCCGATCAGCGACCAGACGTGTTCGATGGGCGACATATCGGGAGAACAGGCTGGCCACGGCAGCAGTGACACCTGGTGGGCCGTGAAGAATTGTTGCACGATGCGCGCCACGTGCGGGCGCGCATTGACCTGTTGAAACGTGGCCGCTGGCAGGTCCTGCAGGTAAGGAAGGACTACAGGCTCCAAAACGTCGGAGATGTAGCGGTGGCTGTTGAGTGTACCGGCGATGCGTACCAGAGGGGTGCGGGTGTCATATCCATTTGCGCCCCAAACCATAACGCCAGGCGACGGACCGGTATGGCGATGCATAATGCAGGCGTCATACAGTCTCTCGCCGTGGTGCTGCCGGACGCGGATCCGAATATCGTGGTGTTGCAGGCAGAAGCGGGATTCGTCGGAGAAGACAATGTCGTGCCATTCCGTAGTCCAGGTGTGGCGTTCAACGGCCCACTGCCGCCGCACTCGCCGGCGGTGTAACGTCAATGGTAATCGGAGCAATGGATGCCGTGCGACAAGTCCCCGCTCCTGCAGACGACGTCGAACGGTACGTGCTGACACGGTTGTTGCGCAACACACCCTAATTCCTGCGCTAACGTTCGCGATGTGGCGGTGCGAGCCGTCAATGCCCGCCGCACAGCATGCCGGTCCTCTCGTTTGGTGGTGTGCCGCGGCTGCGGCAATCGCTCACGTCGGTCCGTCCGTCCCTCCTGCACCCACTGAATTCATACTCGATTCAATGTGGCTGGATGTCGTCCCACACGGGCGCCGATGTCTCGGAACGATAAACCGCTGCCGCGATAAGCCACTATTCGTCCTCTGTCGAACTCCAAAACGTGCTGGAATGACTGCCGTATTCTGCGACGAGGCATCAGGAAGCTTCCCACGCACAGGTCCGGCAGCACAACACACTTCCACTACTTACACCCCGCCTTCTGTGCACCCTTCTTATAGTGCTTCTCGGTGGCGTGCCGGGCGCACATGATTTGCATATGCCCTGCAATGCTAATCGTTTGCATGTTCTCTCGCGGGCGACGCATGCTGCGAATTTCAGGCCAATCGGATGCTTCCTTCTTGGTGTTGCATTTTGGGTG
The DNA here is from genome assembly GCA_039090855.1 of Macrothele yani. Classification (NCBI taxonomy): domain Eukaryota; kingdom Metazoa; phylum Arthropoda; class Arachnida; order Araneae; family Macrothelidae; genus Macrothele; species Macrothele yani. The sequence goes on along the minus strand of CM076996.1, from coordinate 99,651,255 downwards.
GCCAGCAGTGTAGCTCTAGTTACTATTCCTCTAGATATATCTTCTTCTGTCCTTTTGTTAATAAATTTTTGTGTTGCGAAGAACTTTATGTGTGTTGGTGTGTAACAATTTTCCTGGGGTTCATTTCCATCTGTTCAAATATTTTAATTTTCATATTAGCTTTTGACAGGGCTTTTCGTATTAGCAAAATTTCTGCTCTCTTATTTCGTATGCTGATATTTTTTTGACGCAAAATTCGAACAGTAGTTTTGTGTTCGCTCTTCAAGCTGCGTATTTCTCGTTCCAGTACGTCAAGCTTCTCGGTGAGAATTTTGTTCTGACTTCTAACCTCTGAGCAAGACATGCATTGAACTGATGCACACTTTTCTTCTGAATATCCATTGTCAGAATTTTAAGCAACTTCATCGATGTGTAACTTTTCAGGACTTGGCTTCGGAGTTCGATTCAATGCCTTTATACGGATATCTCTCTTAACTCTTCTATGTTCTCGGCTTGTATGTAGTGTTGATTTTTCATTCGGTAAATTCAAACTGGGAACAGCTGTGGGTTTCAGATTTTTTTTTTTTTTTCGGGAGGCCCAAGCAGGCAATTTCGCCTGTCATCTTTGTAGTTAGGAATTTTGGAAATGATCACTACATATTCTTGCACTTCCAACTTAAAATTTGTCAGCACGCTTACACTTAACAATCCATTCTTTTATCACATTAACATTTGAAGGGAAAACATGGTAAATAACGCCACGTTCTTTTGTTTTCTTATGCATATTTGTGCAATTAGCGACAGCACAGGATGAAAGCATGTTGCGTATTACTTTGAATGAAAAATAAAATAAAAAAATAAACGCTGAACTTTAGTTAAAATAAAATTTACATTAGTAGAAAACAGACGTTAATAAACAACTACATAAACCACTACCAGAAATAAACTGCACAGAACGACTGGAATGCCACGAAGGTCACCACACTCCGGCCCTGAGTTGGCACAGGGGTCACCGAGTGTCCTCCATAGCCAATGGTGTCATCCATGCGAAGACTATAGATATTCTTTGCTCCATGTCCTCGCAGTGACGTCACAGCGCCTTCAGATTCCCCCTCGGTCGGAGCACGAAACTGAGACCGCAAGAGCTCTGGTTCTCTGCACTTCGAGAGCGTACTTGCTCCCAACTCGCTAATCAGGTTCCCTCAGGGATCAGGCAACCCGGACTCGTCAAGCAAGATAGCTCTGACTGCCTGTTCCTCGTTCGGGTGTAGCTGGTTAGTTTAAGCACTTCGTAACACAAGGTTTGTATTAAAAAAGAAAACATGCCGTTACAATAAAATCCATACAGTCACTTTGAAAAATTTCCTTCCTCCGGTATCTTCCGCTATGAGGACAATTTTGCGTATATTTTCTGATTTTCACAACGCGCAATTCAGCAGCTATTGTGTGTAAGTGCATATTTCTGCTTGCAAATGTATTTCCGCTTTTAAAAATCTGGTTCAATAAATTCTATTTTTATTAGGTAACTATTCACTATGAAGAACACTTCCATATTGTGTATTTTAAATAATACGCAATATTTTTCCTCTGAAGGAGTAAATACCGATTATCTCCTTTTTTAAAGATTCTATTTGGAAAACTATTTTTCGTGTCAGGAAACGTTTATTACGGAAGACGTTTTGCGTATGCACTTTTTTTCCTTTTCCATAACGCGCAGTTCTGACGCTTAATAGGGCGGAATTGCGCACTTGCATCTGAAATCATAGCTTTGCTTCTAAACTACCGATTGAAAAAATCTCTTCCGCGTAGAACATCTGCCACTATTGCAAAGATTTGCGCACATTTTCCTGCTTTTAATGATTATTTCTACTTGCAACCATATTTTTGTTTCTGAAACTCCGACCAAAGGAATCTGTTTTGATCATTTTACGTAAATTTTCTACTACTGAAATTAAGAGCGGATCCAAAAAAATTACAAAGCGGAGGCTATAAAAACAAAACTGAAATTTAAAGAAATTAAATTATAATTTGAGATAACGAATGCATATCGTTTGAATAAATATAAATTGTACTGTCAAAACTAAAATCATTGGGAGAAGTACAGGGTGTTTTAAAATTATCTTTACAACTTTGATCCTCAATAAAACAGAAACAGAATCAGAGAACAAAAATCGGTCTATTGCATATTGAGCAGCACGTTCCAAAGTTTGTTGGCATGCTAGTAGAGCTTTACATGCGCACCGTTGGTTCCACGAATAACGTCGAGACGGTATACGACCTCCTGCCATGTTCTCCCGAGCATGTCCTCAGGAATTGTTGTGATGGCAGCTGTAAACCTGCGCTTCAGTTCATCCACATCCGGAACATTTGTGCGGTACCCAATGTCCTTCACATAGCACCACAGAATTAAGTCTAGGGGAGTAAGATCTGCTGAATGTGCAAACCAAGGAATTGGACCATCCCGTCCAACCCATCGCTCCGGAAAGGTTTCATCAAGAAACTCACGAACACGAAATACCCAGTGCAGGGGTGCACCGTCCTGCTGGAAGATGATAGCATGTTGCAGGCCCTTCAATTGGGGGTAACAACTTCACGCTGCATGCTTTCAAATAAACGTTGGATGTGACTATGTTTTCGGCAAAAAAGAATGTTCCGATGATGCGGTTGTTCAGGAGACCGCACCAGACGTTAACCTTACGGCTGTCACGTTCAATCTGACGGACGGCACGTGGGCTTTCAGACCCCCAAATTCTGCAGTTATGCCTGTTGATAGCACCATAGACATGAAATGTTGCCTCATAACTGAATAAAACACGTTTCAGGAAGTATCCCTCATTATCAATCCTGTGGAGTATATCACCCCCAAAATCGAAACCTTTCGGTTTATCCCCGAAGTGCAGTACCTGTGTCAAATACACTTTGTAGGCAGTCAGGTGCAAGCGCTTGTGCAACACCGTTCCTGTGCATCGTTGTAGGTGGTAACCCCAACTGCCTGGAGGCCGTATGAATGGACTTCTATGGACTTCGTAGGAAATTCTATCGAACACGTTCCGTATCCTCTTCACTTGTACTTGGAGGGCCAGCGCCCTTTTTATGAAGCACACTACCAGTCTACATAAACTTCTTGTGCCACTCGCGTATTAAGGGTCTGGATGGTTAATTACGTCGGTATTTGGTACGGAAGTTCCTTTGGACTTGTGTATCTGACTTCGTCTCTACGAACCATGCCACACACTGGGCATTTTTCTGTGGAGCAGCCGTCACAAGTTCCGGGTCGTACCTGAAAGTAAACAATAACCGTTTGCATTCGTTTAGGTTTTATTGAGGGCCAAATTTGTAAAGATACTTTTGGAGCACCCTGTACAAGTGTCATATATAGATTGCACACAGTAAGATATATTAAAATTTAACTCAGTATACTCTCGAGGAAGAGGTCAAACCGTCAATGATCCTATATGGCCTCCTTTTTATATCCGCGCCTGACTGTAATTCAGTTTTTTGGCTCAGGTGCAAACAGATTCTGTGACGTACCCACCTCGGAAGTGACGCACATACCAAGACGGCAAAGTTGCAGCGACAAACTCCGTTGCTGTAGCTTAATTGGGAAAGCATTTGGCTCTGGAGCAGAAGGATTCGATTCTCGCCACCGGTAAATGGCTTTTACGCTATACTGACGCCCGAACGTAAAATGAATCTCCTGGCCGTTGGGCTCTTCGAAAAATGTGTGATGTTCGTTCTACACATCGTCTGGAATTAATGAGAATTCCTTCTTCTGCGGTGATCTTCAAGCGTGGTTTGCCGGCTGACCCAGGAGCCTAGTAATCCGTCCCAGCCATTTCTTAAGAGGGGTTATTATACACTGAGTGATAGCTGAATTATGATCACAAACCTAAATACTTCGTAGGTCCTCCTTTCACCCTCAGTACAGCAGCTATCTGACGTGGAAGCGATTCGAAGGTAAGACCAACCAAGCTGTGTGTAATGCGGCCTTCAGTGCAGGTATGGAGGTTATTGGTGTATCCAGAGCCTCCTATGCAGTTCCGTAGTGTCCCACAATTGCCCTATGGGATTGATGTCGGGGGAGTTAGGAGGCCAATCGATATATTGGAAGTCTGAACTGTGTTCCTCAAACCATTCCTTCACAACATTGGACCTGTGGCTCGGCGATTGTCTTCTTGGAAGGCACCGTCGGCATTCGGGAAAAAGTACAACACTGCTGTGTGTACAGAGTCAGCAAGCAATTCACATAGTGGGTACTAGTCATACGTTGTTCCACATGCATCAGGGGTCCAAGTTCCTGCCAGGTAAATATGCCCTACACCATTAAAACCGCCACAACCGGCGTGCACTGTGGAGACCAAGCAGGATGGATCGAGTACCTCATGTTGTTTGCGCCAAATACGATCATCCACGGAGTGGAGTAAAAACGCGATTAGCAGACCAGCACACTTTTTTGCAGTCATCCGACGGCCAACTTGCATGATTTTTTTTCATTATGATCATGTGATCATATGTAGAGGATTTTAGAAAGGGTGTGTCTGACCCCAGGTCTTAAACAACCCTTAGAAATAGGAAGCTAGAAGATTTGGGCTAGAGTGCCCGATAGGAAAGTGACACGGAAGCGAAGTAGAAAGGAGGAGAAAGACACCCTTATTTATTACCGGGGGACCAGTACCCGGGGTCCGACGGCTTAACGTGCCCATCCGACGGACGCCGGATATTTAGTGGATCGAGCATTCGTACCTGCCTAGGATCGAACCTGAGGTCCTTTCTGTGGCAGTCACGAACGTTGCCCACTAGGCCACCCGCGGGCCTCAACTTGCATGATCTTCGCACTAGGCGAGTCATTTGCGCCGATAAACCGTGGTCAGGAGATGATGCCGTCGCGGTCGTCTGCTGTTTTAGCCCACACGTGCGACGCATGGTCATTACAGATACTGTTCCGGGTTGACTGACCTCTGTTGTATTGGGTAGTCATAGTCAACTGTTGAACTGTTCTGCGTTTGTCCGCCTGTACGAGCCACCGGACCCGGCGCTCACCTCTTACATCAACATTTTGCTGTACTGTGCAGTTTTGCCCCTGGGTCGTTATTTGACCATTGTCACGCCAGTCCTGATATACTTTAACTATGCTGAGGCTCGCGAACAATCCACCAGTTCAGCCGTTTGGTTAAATAGAGGCACCCGCTCTCCGAGCTTCCATAATCTGTCCTTCTTTAAAGTCCAATGACTCTTTCCGTTAACCCATGATGCTTCGAATTTTATAACCTACTGCTCCACTCACACCGTATATATATGCTACGTCGGTCGACTAATCAAGCAGTTTCGGAAATCACTTGGTCCACGGGCCGCACCCACTTTTGATAGGGGCGGTCATAATTCAGCGATCACTCTGTGTATGTGACGTACCTACAGACGTGACGTACATGTCAAGACGGTAAAGTTGCAGGGACAAGTTTCATCGGAGTAGCTTAACTGGGACGGCATTCGACTCCGGAGCAGAAGGATGCGGATTCGCGATCGATAAATGGTTTTTGCGCTATAATTCTTCTATTTGAAATCCTTCCTTCGCTTCCGTTTTTAAAAGAATTATTCAAAACATTCTTTGCATTTTTTTTGCGTTTTTCATGACGAGCAGATTGTTAATTATCATATATTAATTATAAAATTTCATATGTTCCGTGAATATTTCATTTTACATTACCCGGCGTATAAAACTTTGGCTGGAGTACAAATGGGAAAATAACAGAAAACAATTATGTCTTAAAAGAAAAGTGTTTTATTAAACAAATGCATCATGCCAGTTCTTATTTAAAGGGTCAGCAACATGCACCTTAACTAAAAAAGACATACATAGCTGCCGACAACTTGTCGGTGACGAAGATCGAATTCGCGCCCCCTCACTCCGGAGTAAAACACAAATTTGTCGGTGACGATTATCGAATTAGCGCCCCCTCGCTCCGGAGTAAGTTGCTCTCCCAACTAAGCTTCACCAACAGAATGTATCACTGCAGATTTGTCGTCTTGACACGTGCTTTACCTCTGTAGTACGTCACATCATCTCCTTCTTAATTTTTTTTTTTTTTTGTAAGCGAAGAACGAACTTTCATTAATTCTAGACGATGTGTGGAACAAACATCAGACATTTTTCGAAGAACACGTGGTCCACGGGCCGCACCCACACACGTGGTCCACGGGCCGCGCCCCCTCACTCCGGAGTAAGTTGCTCTCCCAACTAAGCTTCACCAACAGAATGTATCACTGCAGATTTGTCGTCTTGACAGGTGCTTTACCTCTGTAGTACGTCAAATCATCTCCCTCTTAATTTTTTTTTTTTTTGTAAGCGAAGAACGAACTTTCATTAATTCTAAACGATGTGTTGAACAAACATCAGACATTTTTCGAAGAACCCAACGCCCAGTACAACCATTTTTACGTTCGGGCGCCTATGTGAAAACACGAGTTTGTCCGTGGCGGAGATCGAATCGCCCCCTCACTCCGGAGTAAGTTGTTCTAACCCACTGAACTACAACGACGGAATGTATCGCTGCAGATTTGTCGTCCTGATACGTGCTTCACCTCTGTAGTACGTCACATCTTGTCTTACGGCACTCGCTCTCTCTCTCTCTTTCCTCGAATCAATAGCCCTAAATTAGATACGGGCGACTGCTTATAGCACATCGAATTGCTTACGGTGGTCGTTAAACCCCCAAATGATAATAATGCTAAAAGATAGGAGAAGGCCACGTGGGAGTTTGGTGAATGAAGCGTGACGGGGTGAATGGAAGAGAGTTGCTGAAGACAGAGAGTTGAAGAGACCTTCGTCCAGCAGTGAGTTGTGGATGGTTGATGATAATTATCCACACATTCTTTTTAAATTCAGAAGACACGTTCGTTGCAATGATGTCGTTCTTGCTCTTCTTTAAGGCTTCGTAAAGAGTTGTTTCTGATGTTTAACGACCACCGTAAGTAACTCTTAGGGCTATAAACACTTACCTATCTCTAATTTAGGGCCACTGGTTCCAGGAAAGGGACAGAACCAGCACCATCAGACAAGCATACAACCCGTACCTCATCCCGGACTCGAACCCAGACACATCTTGGAAGAATAGTTAGAAGCCAGCGCCTCTGACCACTCGACCATCGGGAGCAGTCTTTCTATATAGTTTGAAAAATTGGTTTCGAATCTCGATACGCATCTACTTCTGCGATAAAAACTGGGGGAAAGGATTCAGAAATCGCTTCTTCCAAAATCTGTTTCAAAATAATCTTCTTAACGTTAGGAACAAATAATGCTCCCGAGTTTGTGAGTGGCAAAATATGTCACTCTAGTGAAGACGTAGGCCTGCTTTCAGACGTGCCAAAAAAGAATTTGCTGGTGTGCGTAAAGTTGGTGGATTGTCGAAGGAATTCCTATCTTGCTTTTTTACGTTTCCTATTACGCCAGCAGTGCTACAAGAGAATCGAATTGTGCAAGTTTGTCCTTGAGTCTTTACTGGGTCAGCTGACTTAGTAGTATCTGTTCCGACTCAGTGGCGTACCCAGGTTGAAATCTTCAGGGGTCATTACACCCCTTGACGCTGTGGGGCCTGTTTCGTTTGTTTTTATTTGATTTTATTTTATTTTTCGCTCCCACGGCAGCTTGTTGGTTAAGAAGCGCTCGGCGAAGTTGAAAAAAATAAATCTTTCCAAGCTAGCGGAAGAATCCTTCACGTTAGGCGCGGATACAGAGGAAGGGGAGGGGAGGTCCGCTCCCTTGTCATTTTTGTAGAACGCATTTTTTTTTCTGTGAGTGTGTCCAAGCAGTTAATTTAAGAAGAAACATGATATCACTTCGCAAAAAAAAACAAAAAAAAAAAACGAATGATTACTCCTATCTAGGTGCAGTTCCTGCTTACCGATGACACGACAAGCCTTTAGTGAGGAGGAAAACGAAATTTTAGAAGTGAAAAATTTGCCCTGACAGAAAAGTAACACAGTAAAAGTACGGAAAAATTAGAGTTATAAAAAAATAAAATATATACACTGACGGAAAAAAATCCCAACACCAAGAAGGGGTTGTGTTAGATAAACGACAGTTGGTAGGCGGTGAGAGTACATCTGTAAGATGACGTCTATGCAAATTTCGCGCTCGGCGCATACGTGTGGCGCTAGTAGCGCCCCTCGGAACATGCAAAGCACGTTTGCTGTGTTACCGCGGAATTTTCTATATCCCCGTAACATTTAAATTTCATCCGTATAATTTTGCTTATTCATTATTTTTTTATTTTTACTCTAAAGCGGTAGGAAATAAATATTTAAATTACCAAAATAGAATATCAATGATTAAAAATTACTTTCCGGTGAAGCTGAGCCAGGCTACCCGAAAGTTTCGGTTGATAATTAGATCAGTCCTAATTGCACTCAAGCCAAATGAAAAGGGGAAAATTATATTTTTTTTTCTCGGAAACTTGATGAAAATCCCAGATGGGAAGGAAGAGAAAGGAAGACATTCACAGTTCTCTTTTTTTCACGAAACGCAAGGAAGGGAAGTATAATAGCAATAGTCTCGTAATCGAAGCTGAAGAGAATAGCAGGAGCGTCACCCCTGGGGGCGTCACCCCTTTTCTCAAGCAACGCTTGCGAGCATCTCTGCATTGTCCGGGGTAGCGACGAAATTCGATATAAGTCACGTCGCCGGAAATACCTACGTGACAATCTTCGCTTCTAAGTAGCTAGGCGAGGTCAATTAACAAAAAGGTGCGAGAACAAGTTGACAGCTGAAAGAAGACATAATTTTTGGGAAAGTGACCCGAACTGAACGGATGGCAAGCGAATCGCATAGCAGGGCTATGGGTGAGGGCCAATGACATAACCCTACGCGATTCGGACGGCCTGGCCGTCACGCCCCAAGATGGACACCGGACACGGAAAAACACAAAGATTAACTGAATGAGGAAAGAGGACAGACTACAGACACAGACTACAGAACAGAGACTCTAAGATAACGACAGAGAGAACACTCGAGAGTTATATGCTGAGTAGAAGAGAGGTCTCAGCGGTTTCGGAGGAGAGATGTTTCCACGACAGAGGATGAGATAGTTAAGAGTTTAAATTAGTCTACGACCAGCCGGCAACCGAGTTTCACGATCGGGGCTTCTCAAGGAAAAGAGGGTATGATGACATTTATCTTACACATTTCTGATTCATGCCTCATAGCTTTGCATGTGCTATGCAGGACTAGTTACCCGAAAGTCTCTCACATAGGGCATTAACAAATTTTCTCTGGCGCACCGCGCCGAGTTTAAACCAGTAACTAAAGTTTAAAGTCAAGAATATTTAAGTGCATTATACCCGTTTGAAATTAAAACTAAATTGTTTAGCTAAAGCAAGCAACCTCACCGGTACATTGTACCTAGTTTTATGACCATATTCTAAAAAGAAATAAACAGTTAAATTTTTATTCACGTGTCACTCAGATCATTTCTCCAAATGTCATTAGAGTTCTATTAGTGATTTTATTATTGTTATTCATGCAACTTTTTATTTTAACTTCTTTGCGGCATATGAATGAGCATGGAAACCCCATGCAAATTCATATGAAACACAACGCGATGCATTTGTCGACCCTGAGCTTGGAGTCCCTTATTTAGGGAATCCAAATTCATTGTTGACACCACTAGGCGAAATTTTGGGGGTGAATTGATTAGTATTGAATTTTGACCTTTTTTTTTACTTTTTCCCACTACGGCGAACAAGACGTAGTAGTGGTTCGCTGATACCCGACAAGGAGCGGTAATAGCTGTAAATACGCGCTGTAACGTTCGTGAGCGTTAGTTATCTTTGAGATTCGACGTAGTGTGTTGATGTTAGTCAAGAATGTCTTTAAGAAGACGAAGAAGCCATTATCAACAGCTCACGGAGTTTGAACGAGGTCGTGTAATAGGGCTACGAGAAGGTGGATTTTCTTTCAGCAATATTGCAGAACGACTTGGCAGGAATGTAGCCACTGTGCATGATTGTTGGCAGCGGTGGTCAAGGGAAGGTACTTCCTCAAGAATACAGGGTTCCGGCCGGCCACGTGGCACTACTGAGAGGGAAGACCACCGTGTACGGCGTATGGCCGTGGCGCATCGTACCGCGTCTGCGGCAGCAATTCGAGCTGCAGTTGCCACCATAGTGACACAACGAACTGTTACAAATCGGTTACTTGAAGGACAGCTCCGAGCCAGACGCCATGTAGCGTGCATTCCACTTACTCCAAACCACTGCCGTTTGCGACGTCAGTGGTGTCAAGCTAGAGCTCATTGGAGGACGGAGTGGAGATCTGTTGTGTTTTCTGATGAAAGCCGGTTCTGCCTGGGTGCCAGTGATGGCCGTGTGTTGGTTAGAAGGAGGCCAGGTGAGCGCCTGCAACCAACCTGTCTGCGGCCGAGACACACTGGACCTACACCTGGAGTTATGGTCTGTGGAGCAATTTCCTATGACAGCAGGAGCACTCTCGTGGATTTCCCACGCACCCTAACGGCACAGTTGTACGTCGGTCTAGTGATTCAACCTGTTGTGCTACCATTCATGAACAGCTTTCCAGGGGTGTTTTCCAACAGGATAACGCTCGCCCGCATACCGCTGTTGTAACGCAACATGCTCTACAGAGTGTCGACATGTTGCCGTGGCCTGCTAGATCACCAGATCTTTCACCAATCGAGCACGTATGGGACATCATTGGACGACAACTCCAGCGTCACCCCCAACCAGCATTAACCGTCCCTGTATTGACCGACCAAGTGCAACAGGCATGGAACTCCATCCCACAAACTGACATCCAGCACCTGTACGACACAATGCATGAACGTTTGCGTGCTTGCATTCAACATTCTGGCAGTTACACCGGTTATTAATGTACCACCATTTCACATTTAAAATGGCTCTTCTCGCGCTTACATTAAGCTGTGATCTTGAAACCTTAATCGATTAAATATGTTACCTATACAAATGTATTGCCGCCCTTTCATTCCTCTACAACTATTTTTTCGTGGTGTTGGGATTTTTTTTCCGTCAGTGTATGTTGCAATCCAGAATTTGCGTATGCCTGTGCATAAGTTTAGTTACGATTTTTAAGCATTCAGAAATGTAAAAACGTAATATCACCAGGCGCATGCAGTTCAAACTTCTTTTTTCCCTTCTAAAATCATGTTACTGGCTCGAATCTTTCCATTGTAATTATTGAATACAATTTCCTATTTATGTACGGACTAAGGAAGCAGAAATGCCGTAACTAGGCATTTCTGCGTCTGGGACAAACCACAAAATATTGCGTCCCATTTGTCTTATGCATACAACTCGACGAAATAACATTAACGCCATACCTGAATGTTATCTCTACGTGGGAGGTACAATCAAAATGTGACCTTTTGTATAACTTTTTACAAGCGCTTACGAGTCCGGTCCATATGTACCATATCAAACGGACAGAATGAAGCTTACAATTGTGGCCCGCAGTGGCAGTAATGATCGAGTAGCCCCAGAGAATCTTCAGCAATGTGAATGACATTTTTATCTTGCAACGACCATCCAACTAACGGAAAGCCACGGTCCTCGTTGTTGTCGGCAAAGATCGTGGTTCTTCTTTTGTTGGATGGACTATAATTATTGAATACAATTTCATACTAAACCGCGTCTTCATTTTTGAATGTGAGCTACAAACATATCCTGAACATTTTGAGGAAGAAATGTGAATATTAAGCTTCTAATATTGTAAATAAATCCTGGTGATGGACAAATAACAAAGTGTAATGCGAAAAACTGTACCAAAATCTGATAAAAAAGTTTCAGTTCAAACTTTAATCAGATTTTAAGCAGTGCTTTTTGCGCCCACACTTGAGCTGCGCCCGAGACAGCCGCCCCTCCTGCCCCACCCTAGTTACGCCTCTATCAGGATCAGTAACTGCCTCTAAAGAAGGTTTATGCATTGGTTCCTCTGTATATACTATATATTGTTACGACCCACCCCCGCCATTAATTTAGTAATTAATGGGTGTGGTGGATGTAGGAAATTAATTAAGTATTAATTATGTTCGAGGCTTGATTGGAGTTTAAAAGTGTAAACGTCAGAGAAAGTTTTATCTGGGGGTTTGGAAAGAAAAGCGGCGAAGAATTCTGCCTCTGGCTGGGTTATCTCAGAAAAGCTCTGTTAGGTCGTAAATATCAGGGCGCAGCCGACGGGCAGCCTAAGCAACACGGAAAAGGAAAGAGGTATGCGTATCGAAGGGGGCCACTTGAGTAGGAATGAATGAAGATGGGGGACAAAAGGTTTAGCGAATAATCGTAAATTCGTCGATTGTTGGGGCATTTTCGAGAACAATTGCTCTCTGTGTGATCCGTGCAGAAAAATAAGATTTCGCACTTAGCGTGAAAATAAGGAAGAAATTCCAGTTGTATGTACGCTTTCCGGTGTGAAAGGCTGGATTGGATGCCTTGGATCTGCTATATGAATTGGGAAATGAAGCAGCAAATCTCCCTGCATTTGGTAAGAAACTGAGACAACTCGGGGCAGCTGGGGATGCCAGTTTGCCATAAAGACAGCGGAATGCCTAAATCCGCGTGATAAAGCAGCAATTTCTAGGCTGGAGCCTAATAGAAATTAGCGACTGGTTGGCCAAATGAAAGCAAAGTTACAGAGGAATTAAGAAGTCTGCGAGTGGACAGTGGTCATTCCAATGAGAAGCGAAGCCAAACGAAGCCAAGCGAAGCCAAGCGAAGCCAAGCGAAGCTCGGGTTCAAGTCCAACTACGGCAGTGTGCAATCACCATCCTCTCCCTGAAGCGGCGAAGGAAGCCATCTGATCTTTCGAGGCGAAGCGATGCTCCCTCAACAAACGCCTGGATGTGTGTGTGAGTGTGTGTGTGTGTGTGTGTGTACGGTAGCGCTAGGGGACGCAGCTCCTGCAATGAAATCTTCCATGTAAAAAAAAGGGAGGTGTGTAGTGTGTTACTTTCTGGTGCAATCACAATTTGGATTTATTCTTGGCAGCATCCATGTAAGTAGAAACATTTTGTTTTTATTGTTACATCTGCTACGAAATTAGTTGAGGAACTGAACTAATACATTGCAAGAACTGAATTGAGAAATAGTAAGACTGAACTGTGGAATTTAAGTTCATTAAAACTATCAGCAGAACTGATTTAGGTCAAAGTTGACCTAATACTTATGCTCAGAAGACAGCTAAATTTTATTCGTATGTGTGCCATTGTTATGTTTTTATAGCCAATTAAATATTTGTTTAGGCAGTCAGCGCAGTCATAGAACACATTATTTATGTGTACGCAGGTGATTGGTTGAAATTGTTTAAGTGTATGCCCATATAATACAGTTTTCGCGCCAAGAACTATGTCGAAAGAGATCAGTGAAGAAATATACTTATACCGCTCGGCACGTTCTGATCAATTGGTGGCAGCTTATGAGATGGCGTATGGCAAGAAGATAACGGCAAGTTTAGCCAAGTATTTAATGCCGAAGAAGACTGGGGCACTTAAACGTTAAAGTAAAAGAAGAACAAGAGTAAGACGCTCTTGACAGTGCAAATTGTAATTAAATCCTGCTGTATAACAATGGCACAAATTAATGAATATTTAGTGAATTAGAATGCTGAATTGATTGATCCAATAGATGATATATTCGATCAGCTGACTGCAAGAGTAAGATAACACCAGAAATGGAGGCCATAAGAACAGCGTTAGCTGACGAAAAGCAGAGGTTGGAGGCCCTCACGGAAAAGCTACAGGCGGTGGAAGAGAAGGTTAAGGCGCGAAGAGAAAAAATAAAAGCTCTCATAGGACAAATGGAATTACGTAGACGGGAACAAGCCCAAGCAGAGGGATTAACTAACTTTGAAACAAGAGAGCCCGAAGCGAGCCGGACTCGCACAAAAATTGAGCAACCGCATGACGTATTGAGTCAGGAATTTACCAAATAATGTTTAGGGTTTAAAGATAATTTGTTAGGAGATATTGGGATGGTCACGAATCAACAGGCAGGAGCGGGACGGGATAGAGAATATCCTTGTGGCCTGAGAACAAAAGTGTTAGTGCAAAATGCAGATCAAATAGCAGGCGAGGTAGTTGGTAACCAATGCGCTGGGGAATCTTCAGAGATTGAAGAAAATAGTGCATGTGAGGTTGTATGGGATCCGCAGTTGAGACTTCACGACGAGTCAGGGCTCAGAGTGAAATGCGGGAAAAGAAAAGGAAAGGGATTTGCGCACGAATGGGAATGAGAAAACTGGGAATTTGAAGGTTGTGGGAGAAAAAGAAATCAACCTTTTCCCGAGTGTGTCAAAGAAAGTGTTGCATGTATTGTTACAAGGAAGTGCTCTGATGGGAGAGAACGTCGAGTTCAGTGAGAAGGAAAAATGCAAGAGTTGAGCATCTCTGCTGGAACTCAGGAAACAGGAAAAATGGATCGTATTTTGTTATGTTCCATGTGTATTTATGCTACAAGTGTTAAATGCAATAACGCTTGGGTTCTTTCAGTTCTTGCTATGGAACTTGAAAGGTATCTGCAGCAAGGGGAGGCTTGCGTGTAGCAGTTGAGTGATAAGAATGTTTATCATTCGGCAAGAATTCAGGTTACGGACAGGAATGGAATACGGACATGATTTATAATTTCAGAATTGTAAATAGCATAAAAATGTGTTGCATGTGTTATGTAGGTAAGTATCTCACGTCTGTCACGGAGCATAGGCAGAGGGTTAAATTCAGAAAAGATGGCGCAGGGACTGAGATTATAATTTTTCAGGATATAATCCGGATGTACTGAATAGCAGTAGTAAGCCTATTCGAGAAAATGTACTGAATAGCGGTGGTAAGCCTATTCGATATAAGGTACTGAATAGCAGTGGCAAGCCTATTCGAGAAAATGTGTGTGAGTTATGTAGAGAGAGAAAATTTATTCTTCTTGGCAGACGTCAGTCCGAGAGAGAACGTAGTCCCCAAACTGAATAGCAGTGGTAAGCCTGTTCGTGAAATGAGAATCGGTAGTCGCGAAGCGCAGTTGTCAGTCGTTTGACTTACCAGTTATGAACTGAAAGAATTTATTGCGAAATGTATGAGGTCATGGCAGTTATGTGGTGAGAATTTGTTTCGGTTTCGACACGTAACGAACAGTTATGCGCCCCGTGCCATAGTCACTGTTCGAGAGAAATTTTCATGCATGGGAAATTCGTGTCCCGTACGCAAAGATTGCTGACTCGTTGCCCTGCCAAGGCAAATGTGCTTGAGATTTTTCTTTTCGTTGGAATGGATGGACACCAATACCTGTAGCTACGAAAGTCCGGACGGTATGGAAAGGAGATGGAAGCGAGGGCACTCGATTCGCAGTGGTCAGACGAACGAGGTGCTATAAAAATTTTCCCCTGAACATCCGACTGTGAGCAAAGGTGGAGATGAGCACGCATCTCCGGAGTTTCGGTTTCAGCACTCCGATGCGGGGTGAAATTAAAGGGACATTGGCGGCGCGTCCGAGCGTACTACTAAATTTTCCTTCTCGCCTCAGAACTCAGTGTCTGAATCATTCCTCAGCAAAGAGTTTTCTTTCTGGCGTGCACGTGCAAGGGATGCACGGAGGGCAACGTCACCTTGAAGTGAAATTTCAGATGATAAAATATCTGAGTATCAGGGACGGATTGATTCCCTGAGGTTTTTGGAACATTGGCTGAGTGAAAACTAAAATGTTTGTGTATTTTTTCCCGGTGGCTGTGTAACCAATGAGGTTAAGATTACGACAAAAGGTAGGCGATGTGGTTTGCCAGGTTTTGGTAATGTAGCTGTCGCGCCAATGGTTCAGTGAGGGTATTGTGGAAACCCGAATATTTGAATTTTTTCCCTGATTGCTCCGGGGTGAGGGCGTTGAGATGCGGAATTCCAATCAAATAGGAAAGCGTTTCTTTTGCTGTGACGTGATATGAACTTGGCCTAGTGTGGTATTTGCTTTCAGTGTTTGTATAGTGCTGGTGTAGTGCTTGTAAAGTGTCTGTACAGTGCCTGTACAGTGTTGGTGTAGTATTTGTGGAATGTGTATAGTAAGTAATGGTTTAGTGATAGTTTGCAGTGTAGTGCTTTGTACCATAGTATGGGTACTGAAGGGCAGATGTTGTTGAGGTAGGTCAGACGACCTTGGAAAGAATTCAGGTGGCACGTGTCGAAATGGAAAAAGGTATTTGGAGAGGAGCCGTAGGAGCCCGAATGTGAGCGGATAAGGGTTGATTGGGCTGATGGTGTTTGATTTAGTTGGTTCCACCTGTGGGAAAAGGTAGCACTCAATGGTTGCTTCGGGAATTGTTAAGAGCAAAGCGATAGGCCCAGAAGAGGACTTCTGGACTTCTTGAGGAGGGGCCGATGTTACGACCCACCCCTGCCATTAATTTAGTAATTAATGGGCGTGGTGGATGTAGGAAATTAATTAAGTATTAATTATGTTCGAGGCTTGATTGGAGTTTAAAAGTGTAAACGTCAGAGAAAGTTTTATCTGGGGGTTTGGAAAGAAAAGCGGCGAAGAATTCTGCCTCTGGCTGGGTGGTCTCAGAATAGCTCTGTTAGGCCGTAAATATCAGGGCGCAACCGGCGGGCAGCCTAAGCAACCCGGAAAAGGAAAGAGGTGTACGTGTCGAAGGGGGCCACTTGAGTAGGAATGAATGAAAATGGGGGACAAAAGGTTTAGCGAATAATCGTGAATTCGTCGATTGTTTGGGGCATTTTCGAGAACAATTGCTCTCTGTGTGATCCGTGCAGAAAAATAAGATTTCGCACTTAGCGTGAAAATAAGGAAGAAAGTTCAGTTGTCTGTACGCTCTCCGATGTGAAAGGCTGGATTGGATGCCTTGGATCTGCTATATGAATTGGGAAATGAAGCAGCAAATCTCCCTGCATTTGGTAAGAAACTGAGACAACTCGGGGCAGCTGGGGATGCCAGTTTGCCATAAAGACAGCGGAATGCCTAAATCCGCGTGATAAAGCAACAATTTCTAGGCTGGAGCCTAATGGAAATTAGCGATTGGTTGGCCAAATGAAAGCAAAGTTATAGAGGAATTAAGAGGTCTGCCAGTGGACCGTGGTCATTCCAATGAGAAGCGAAGCTCGGTTTCGAGTTCAATTACGGCAGTGTGCAATCACCATCCTCTCCTTGAAGCGGCGAAGGAAGCCATCTGATCTTTCGAGGCGAAGCGATGCTCCCTCAACAAACGCCTGGATGTGTGTGTGTGTGTGTATGAGTACGGTAGCGCTAGTAGACGCAGCTCCCGGTGGCGCAGTGGTCTAAGCGATGGCCTCTGATCATTCGTCCGAACGGGGTCCGGTATCGAATCCCGGTGAGGCATGGATGTTGTGTTTGTCTTACGGCACTGGCTCTCTCCCTTCCCTGGAACCAGTGACCCTAAATTAGGGATGGGCGACTGCTCATAGCCCATTGAGTTGCTCACGGTGGTCGTTAAACCTCCAATAAAAAGAAAAAAAAGAAAAAAAAGACGCAGCTCCTGCAATGAAATCTTCCATGTAAAAAAAAAAAAAAAGGAGGTGTGTAGTGTATTACTTTACTGGTGCAATCACAATTTGGATTTATTCTTGGCAGCATCCATGTAAGTAGAAACATTTTGTTTTTATTGTTACATCTGCTACGAAATTAGTTGAGGAACTGAACTAATACATTGCAAGAACTGAACTGAGAAATAATAAGACTGAACTGTGGAATTTAAGTTCATTAAAACTATCAGCAGAACTGATTTAGGTCAAAGTTGACCTAATACTTATGTTCAGAAGACAGCTAAATTTTATTCGTATGTGTGCCATTGTTATGTTTTTATAGCCCATTAAATATTTGTTTAGGCAGTCAGCGCAGTCATGGAACACATTATTTATGTGTACGCAGGTGATTGGTTGAAATTGTTTAAGTGTATGCCCATATAATACAGTTTTTGCGCCAAGAACTACGTCGAAAGAGATCAGTGAAGAAATATACTGATCAATATATACACCATATTGACAAAAGTCACCGGACACCCCTTCAAAGGCAAACGAACGGATCCGCTGCGTTGTTAAGAGGCGCGTTACAGCTGCAAACGGTATAAAAACAAACCTGCAGCTGACCGCGTTCATATCACCCTGTGAGGTTGAGTGAAAATGTCGCGGCAGGAGAGAACTGACTTTGAGAAAGGAAAGATTGTTGGGTGTTATATTAGTGGGTGGTCCACAAATGAAACCGAGAGGCGTTTAAACATACCCAAGTCAACTGTTTTGGATGTACTAAATAAGTGGAAGACACATGGCGTGCCTGAAGCAGCAAAACGTACCGACAGACCAAAGAAAATCAGTGATAGAGGACGTCGAAGCGTCAGGAGAGTCGTTACAGCTAATCGACGGAGAACTGCAGAACACCTCAGTGTACAGGTTATAATGAATAAAGTCCTCCGCTGGACGTGTAGTGCAGGGAAGCTTACGTTAAGTCACGTTAGGGTTATTGGAAGGTTACTTGACGTAGCTAAAGAGTGCCTAATCTTCAAAGTGCTATAGAGTTTGTTTAGGTTAGACACGCACGTGCAATAAGTTCATTGAATATGGAACTTCTTTTACTCAGCGTTCCTCTTTATCTTGAATATCAGTACTATAACTTCGGTTTTAGTACATTAGTACCTTGAAGGCTCCTTATTAGAGCGGTAAACACAATATACCCTGGACTTAACGCAGACACTCCATGAAATAGACTTAACGGCCAAACAGAGGTCTGACAATAAAATGAACTAAGAAAACTTACTCACTTTTAACCTTTTATTGGGAAACTCCTGGTATTACTCAAACACAGTCCAACAAAACACAACTACTGATATTTCGTACTATCGTAGATAAATCACATAACAATAATAATGGAAGAACCTATCACATATAACGAAGCTCCTTGGTATAGTTGAGCGCGCCTATATATATACTGCATACCACCACGTCATGACTTACACTCGTTGCCACATATAATTCAGCGGAAGAAATAATATCTCGTTAAGTGAGAAGATAATTTGCATAGGAAAATAAAATAACAAGAGATAGTAAAATCAAAAGGAAACTGAATCTAGAGTATACGTTACAAGGTGAGTAAAAATGCTGGAACCTCGGTATGTACACGTGCCATTCGCAGACAACTTCATCCCATGGGTTACCGTGGCCATGCGGCTGCTCATAAGCCTTTCATCTCCACTCGGAATGTTATTCGTCGTTTAGCATGGTGTAAAGAACATTTATCGTGGACCGTACATCAATGGAAACGGGTTCTGTGGACTGATGAATCCAGATACACGATCCATCAGTCTGATGGCCGTGTGTGGGCATGGCGGCAGCCGGGGAACGCTATTTACCACAGTGTACTGTACTGTCCCTACGGTCAAGTTTGGAGCTGGCAATGTACTCGTGTGGAGGTATTTTTCGTGGTATGGTACCGGCCCATTTGTTATCGTGGACAAACCTGTTAACCAGCGCGTCTACCTAGATATTCTGAACAATTATGCCCTACCAACTCTGTGGCAATACTATGGAACCGAGCCTTGTTGGTATCAGCAGGATAATGCACCGAGCCATAAAGCAAGGACTGTTACGGCGTGGTTTGACGATAATTCCGTATTGTGTGTGGACTGGCCAGCACAGAGCCCTGATCTTAATCCCATAAAGAACCTATGGGATGAATTAGAGCTCCGCATAAGAAGTTCGGAACCAAGGCCTTCTATTAAGCAACAGTTAGGGGCAGCATTATGTACTGAATGGAACCGCATACCTATCGCTGTGTTCCAAGACCTTGTTGAAAGCATGTCTCGAAGGGTCAGTGCATTAAGGCCAAAGGTGGTTTCAGAATCGTTTTAATGTAACAAAACAGAGACGAGCAACATGGAATCGTCTCAAAGAAAAAAAGAACAGGAATGATACAAACTGATAAAAGCGATGATATGTACATTGAATGATTAATGACAAATTTACAACGTGATGCAAACACTGTAATGCTTGAGGAAGAACAAAATGATCACAGGCGGCGCACCGCAGTGCCAAAGAACATCAAAAAGTTAATGCAGAGTCTTAACTCACCGTGAGATGTAACGGACTTGTTGTAACAGCGAACCACGGGGTCACTGGCGACCACGTAGCATAGAAGGAGCTTTCGCGGTATGCGGAGATGGCAGACTGATACTCCTGCTGTACCACCGTGCACAGAGTAACGGAAAGCATGGTAAAAGGTGAATTCCCAAGTGCGCCATCTATGAAAAAGTGTCAAGAAGTGGCAGTTCGTCTCTTGCAGAAGGAATAAGTCGGCTCCAAGAGGCGAGAGATCTTCCAGAACGAGAGCGTTAGCGAGGGGTTAGCAAACCCCACAATTCAGAGTGGCGACCTTGAATGGGTGAGTCCGACGTCTGATGAAGGGCAGCTATGGCAGCTTTCTGGAATGTGTCGAGGCGATATATGATACCACGACACCACAAGACGTACTCGGGTTGCTTGGCATTATACCGGAAGAATTTGAGGAGAGAGGTTGCTTGGTCGAAGACCTCGGGAAGAACTGCTTCAAACTGCTGTAAAAAGATGAGAGAAGCATTCCGATTTGTTTTATGAGTGTGAAACTCGTAAAGATTTTCAAAGGAGACGGGTTCTGAAGGAAGAGAGGTAAGCAGAGTCGAGAAATCTTCAAACGTCGGCAGAGGACCCTTGGACGTTGAAGAGGAAGAACTAGAACGTGACAGGGGAGACTTGGAGCCGGCTAGATGGGCGGAACGATGTGGGCGGCCAGTCGGAGAAGGCGACTTCTTCTTTTTCCTCCGGGCCTCGGTACTGGTAGTAGAGCGACGTTTGCCGTGGATCGATGACACACGAGATGTGGAATCAGAGGAAAGGTCCACCTCATCGCCGGGAGCAAAAGTGCCGACGGTGAATGAAGCTTGAAGATCAGCCGTGATGTCCTCTGATGGAGAGAGAACACTGGAAGGCAAGGAGGAGTCAAGCTGAGGAAAATCCGACAGAGTGGAGAAAGCAACATCGGAAGACGCGTGTTGATCGAAGGCTTTAATCAGATTTTCGGCAGAACTGGGTCCAGGAGATGCAGACGCAAGAGGAGGCATGGCAGCAGAAACTGAGGAAGAGGTAGAATGCTGCCTTGTAGCTGCAGGAGTCAGTGGCTCTGCATGGGGGCAATGAGCCTGCTGATGGCCGTAAGCCTTGCAGCGTGAGCAATGAGCAGAGGTGAGGAGCTCAGTCCGGCGGCGCTCGTTACCGCAACGAACATCGCGGAACAGTGGAAACTTTATGAGATGCTCTTCCTACGGGAAGATGATGCGAGCAGTTCTACGGAAGCCACAGATATGTTTATCATCGGGGTAAGAGGGGGAAGAGGAGAGAGTCTTCACTGGGCCGACTACTCTGCCGCATCGACTGAGTGCAGCACACAGCATATATCATCAGAGATCTCCGGGGGTACCGGATGTAGAGAGACCAGAACAGGACGCTGGGCGATGGATTCGGCTAAGAGGTGACGATCGCCAATTGATAGGCCCCCAGACAAGACAAGCTCGGCATATACTTTCTTCGAAAAATAAACAATCACAGCTCCTGGCTTTCGGGTGAGGTGGGTGATGACACCAGAAGGAAGCATCTTCTTGAGAGCGGAGCTGTACTGCTTCAAAGGAGTGTTGGACAGCGCATCAAAACAAACCCCCATCTCGAGGGTCGCATGAAGACGTTGACCAGCAGGAGAGTTCTCGGGAATGTCTAATAAGATGGTGTCACCGTTGAGAGTAACGTAAGAATCCATAGGGGGCAGACGAGACGAGGTAGAAGCCGGTGGAATACCAGAGGCAGCCGCAGAATAGTGCCTGCAGAAGCGCCTCCTCTGGAAGGCATTGACGCAGCATGAGACAATGTACTGGAAGCAGAGGCAGTAGAAACTGTAGAGGGCAGATTAGCGACGCCATCAGAGACGTCCATGAATTCATCATCGCCAGCAGAGGCCAGGGACGTCACATCCACGTTCTCAATGGCAGAGTCAGAGACCTGAGCAGGAGAAGTCGTGCAAATGACAGGAGGAAAATTAAGAGGCTCTCCACTAGCAAGCAAAGATGATTGATCGGCTGCGTCTGACGTTGAAGAGGCGACGCGAGGAGCTGCATCGATGCGGGCGGGCAATGCGCCCTCATCGGCAGATGCCATAATCAATGGCAAGGGTTAACAAAGATAAACGACCAGCTCGGTGTGTAAATTAAAACACTGATAATGAAAAAAATAAGCACTCACCCACTCGTGAGGGATCTTAAACGAAAGCACAGACCTTTAACTTCGGCACACACACAGAAGAACAATGATGGGACACACAAAACACGTATGGGAAGCACAAACACGGAGCTCGTGAAGACACGTCTAGGGCAAAGGTGGAACGACACCGTACTAATGTATGTCAATAAATGCTATGTTGTGTTTCTCTTCTAGGTGTCCGGTGACTTTTGTCAATATAGTGTATATATATCATCATCATCATTGTCAACCATTATCAATCCACTGCTGGACGAAGGTCTCCCCAAGTTCCCTCCACAACGGTCTGTCTTGTGCCAGTCTCCTCCATGTTACTCCCGCATACTTTCGAATTTCATCAACCCATCTCCCATGTGGTCTTCTTCTGAGTCTTTTCCTGTCCCTTGGAATCCAGTCTAAAATTTCGGCTGTCCATCGATGGTCTGTCTTTCTGGCAATATGTCCAGCCCATTGCTCGTTCGTGACAGACGTAGTGTTGGTGGCTCCAATATTTAATACATTTTAGTGTGGAATACCTCGTCCTTCACTCACCTGTTGATTGGCCCGGCTGTCTAAAGGTACTGTGTACGTTTTGAACTACTTTTCTAACGTTCTCGTCCTCGTATTAGTTCATATTCATCCGTTTTCTTATCTTTTGCTCGGTTGTTTACGTTTGGAAACTGCCAACATGGCGGCTTCCGGTATTTCCTTATCATCTCTGGGCGTGGCGGATGCACGTCACGTCACACTTCCCATGTCCATGGAAGTAAACATACTCTCGTCCTCAGATGTGTCTGCTCAGATGCCTTCCTAGCTTTCTAGTGCTCCTGCTCCGGTGCCTTCACTGGACTTGACTGCGCTTTCTTCTTCAGCTCCTGCACCTGCCTCGGTGCCCTCCCTGGGTACTACTGATTCTACTGCCTTGCCTTCGGCCTGTGCTTCTCTTCCCTCACAGCCTTATGTGCCTGCCGGTTCCGAACAGACTTCTCTTCAGAGGATGTCATTTGCCTCTGCAGTGCAACAAGGCGCTACTTCTACGTCCGATTCCTCTCAACCTGCTGGTCTTTTGCAATCAACACCGATTATTCAGGTATCCAACCACAAGGTGAAGGTAACGATAGATGGCAATTCGCAGATTGGCCGTGAGTTCCATAACCTCCTAGATAGAGGTGTGCGCTTTCATGCCTTACCAAATACTCCATTGCCACGCCACATGGAAGCCCTCTCTGGACATGTGTCGTCTGCGTCCATTGCGGGAATTTCCCGTTCTCCTCGGGGTATCTCGGTTCAGTTCAATCACAAGGAGGATGCTGACTTTTTCTTGCACACGGACTTTCGATTGGGACAAAACATCTCATCCCTTTGCCTCTTTCCAAGCGACCGGTGAACATCACGTTCTATCCTGTTCCACAGGAAGTGCCTGTTACTGCACTTCCTCTCCTTGTCAGTCATGTTTGTAAAATTGTTGGCAAGGTTCGTCGCCTCTCTGACGCTCCCCGCGTAACTCAATTTGCACATGCTATAGGACCTCGCCGTCAGTTATTGGTCGTCTTTCCCACCGAGAAAGCCTTAGTGGATTGCCCTACAGAAGCTACTGTAGAAATTGGCTCACGAACGTACGTTTCAAGGTTTTCACCACTCACTATTGTACACACTGCTTAACACAGGGTCACACCACTGCCTCCTGTGAACGCTTTCGACGTGGACGTTCGTCAAGTTCGCATCCCAATGCTGACCACGTTGGTCTTTCTACTATCCCCACTACCGGTAGTTTGCCTGACGAGACCTCTTCGTTTCTCCGTCAGACGAGCATTTCAGTCACGGACAATGCTGCCTTTCCTCCTCTCCCGACCCGTCCGATTGTGCATCCACCTTCAAGATTGGCAGAGATATCTTCTACTACAGATGTGTCTACAGCGGAGTGTTCCGATCCGGGTGTATTGAGTGGTGGTTTGGCAGGTCGGCCGTCTGGCTCTTCTCCTAGCATCTTCTTCGAAGCGTATCGGAACTTCCAAAGACGCAGTAAAACAGAAAAAGTTAAAACAACTTTCTGTGCCTCTTTCTGAGGATTCGTCTAATGTCCCCGGTGTTTCTCCACCTGATGATTCTTCAAACAGTATGCTTCTCCGCTCAGGTCCTGTTAATCCTCTCTCTGATGCTGAGGTTCTACAGGCCACTGATACGTTTCCTCCAGTTCCTGGACCAGACAGCAACTTTTACGTTTTTTTCAACCTGCACGTACGATTGTTTGTTCTGAAGAATTCCTTCACTCACCTGATCTGGACCTGTTTGCAGCGGTAACGCAATTCGAAGCTTATGTGTCATTTTTTAAATCTCTGTGTGCCATCGATCCTCGGTATCAGGCGTTTTTGAGACGTTACACGCGCCGTCTCGCCTCTTTGAAGGAGCTCGCTGAAATGCATATATGTGATACCTCATTTCCTCTTGCCGATGACCTTTAGCTCACTTCCCCAAACCGATCACTTTTTGTTGTCTTAATGCTAGGGGATTTGCGAACCCGTTCGTAAATTCTCTGGTTTTTGTAGACTTAGTGCCTGTTGATTCTGATGTTTTCCAGGTATTTTAAATTTGCTATATTTGTGTGTTTTACTGTGTTTCACAAGTAATGTATTTTCAATTTGCTATAATTATGTGTTTTTGCTGTGTTTTCACGAATAATCGGTCGCGTTACTTGTGTGAGCTCCCCAGTATCTCTTTATCATTATTTTATCTGTTGTTTCCTGAATTTGTGCCTTGTTTTTTAAATTTCCTATACTTGTGAGTTTTTGCTGTGTTAGTGCTTTCCTCGATCGCGGATTATTATAGTGGTACATTTGTTACCTTTGTTATTTTTATAAAGTTGATGAGTTACTCAATAATGTTTTGCGCTCTAACCACATTTAAGTTCCGTTCGGATGATTTATGATGGCATAGTACATTTCATATACTTGTGCACATGTGTTATTCATATCGTTTGACATGCCGATATGCCATTCATTGTTCGTGTGCATGTTCATTTCCTTTCTGTGTAACTTTGTGCTGCATCGTGGATATACATACATTGCCGCGCTTTTGTTTTCTGAACTGCAACTTTCAATGAATCTCCTATTTCGTTATAGCAATAAACTGGGTACCACTTTGGTACCCACAGTTACCAATACCAATACCATTGCCATTTCAGGGATTTTAATCTGATCATGATGTCTTCTACTCTTGTAATTTTTCTGATCCACGAGTTCCTCTTCTTATCTCTCCTGGTTACACCAAGCATGCACCTCTCCATGCTCTTTGAGTTGTCTGCAGTCTTTGTATGTCTCCTTTAGTTAAAGTCCACGTCTCTGCACCATACGTAAGCACCGGAAGGATGCATTGATCAAACACTTTTCTTTTAAGACATAATGGCATATTAATCTTGAAAATTATACTGTTTCTTCCAAAAGCTCTCCAGGCAAGTTTTATGCGGCGATTAATTTCTTCATCAATGCGACCCTCACTTGATATCTGCTGTCCAAGATAAATGTAGGTATTGGTTATCTCCAGCTTTCCCCCATCAATCGATAAATCTGCATTTCTTGTAAAAACATTGTACATCACTTTTGTCTTCTGAAAGTTCATTTTTAATCCCACTTCTTTACTCTTGTCAGCAAGTTCCTAGATCATACTCTGCAATTGTGATGGGGTAGTTGCAAAAATTACTATGTCATCAGCAAAACGAAGGTGGGTTAAATAATCTCCATTAATCTTTATCCCTTTATTTTCCCAGTTCACTGATTGAAAGACATTTTCCAATGTAGCATTAGAGAGTTTGGGAGATATTGTGTCACCTTGTCTCACTGCCTTTCTAATTTTTATGGGTGCTGTATTCTCAAACAGCAGAATCTCTGCACTTGCATTTTCATAGATGTTATTAATAATATTAATGTATGATCTTCAATACCGCAGGTTTTCAAAGCCATTGTAACTGCTGATGATTTCACCTAATCAAAGGCCTTTTCATAATCGATAAAAGCCATGCATAGTGGAAGTTCGTATTCCCTCGCTCTTTCAACTAGTTCTCTCAGTACGTGGATATGATCTATAGCGCTGTACCCACTCCTGAATACAGCTTCTTCTCTCGGTGGATCCATGTCCAGTGTCACCTACAAGCGGCGTGAAAGAACTTTAGTGAAGATTTTATAAACCACTGATAGGAGGCTGATAGGTTTGTAGTTCATGAGATCCTCAATGTCACTTTTTTTATGTAGCAGGATCATTGTAGCATTGTTCCAATCCTCAGGAATCTTTCCTTCATTAAGGCATCGAGTGAAAACTTGGGCGAGTACTTTTCAATTTCTCCACTTGCTTCTTGTATAATGTCTACGGTAATTCCATCTTCTCCTGGAGCTTTTTCCCATTTCATGTTCTTGATTGCATGTGCAACTTCTGCTGGGAGGACTGGAAGAACTCTGGTACTGGTACCTTTCGTAATGTCTGGAGTACACGTATCATCCCTTTCATATAATTTTGAGTAGAAATCTTTCACTCTTGTCAAAATTTCGCCTGTATTTTTTGTTACAGAACCATCTTCTTTTCGCAGTGCCATAAACTGTTTTCTTCCCTTACTGAGATGTCCCTTTGCTCTCTTCAGGCTTTGGTTGTTTTCAATTGCTTTCCTCACTAGTTCACAGTTGAATTTCCTTACGTCTTCAGTGATACTTTTTCGTACTGTCTTGCATAGCTCTATATATTTCACTTTGGAAGTCACATCTCCTTTAGTTGTCCTTATCTCTCTTCTTTTTTGCATCAGAATTTTGGTTTTTCCTGATAATTTGTTCATATGTAACTTGTTCTTAGTACCAGCTAATTTTGTTGCTCTTTCCATAAGAGCTTTGGTTAGTTTCTGTTAACTTCAGAGATGTCCACTTCTTCCGACGTTAGACCTTCTAGAGCAGAGAATCTGTTCCAGTTTGAAGGTATTATGATGTCTTTTAAGGTTGGTCACGTCAATACACTTTGTCTGTTTTATGATCTTGCCACGCTCGAGTTTAGCATTGAGGTGCATCTTACATCTTACCATTGTATGGTCACTACCTGTGTTTAACTTGTTCAGCACACTGCAGTCTTCCATGACAAATTTATTGTTACACATAATAAAATCAGTTTCACTTGTCAATCCATTGGGATGCCTCCATGTCCATTTCCTTTGCAGCTTTTCCTTGAAAAAGGAGTTCATGATGAAAACCCTTCTGCGTCTGCAAATTCTACGAGAGTATTTCCACGCTGGTTTCTGTTGCCGTGACCGAATTTACCTACTGAAGTTTCATTCTGTTGCCGTTGCCCTATTTTCGCATTGAAATCACCCATAATGATCTTCAAGTGCTGTTTGCGTTTATTATTTAGATGACGAATTTCTTCATAAAATTCTTCAATTTCTTCTTCAGGATGACTTGTGGTGGGTGCATAAACTTGAATAATCTGAACCTGGTATCTTCTTGAGAGTTGGATAACGAGTCGTGCAGCTCTTTCAGAGGAATTTTCAACTTCTACAACTTTATCCTTCAGTTTCTTGTTTGTTATAAATCCAACACCACTAGTTCTGCCAGTATCTGACCCAAGATAGTAGAAGAGATGTCCACTTTTCAGTTCAATGAGATCTTCTCCTTTTCTCCTTATCTCACTTAGCCCGACGATGTCCCACTTGATCCTTTGTAGTTCCTCTTCCAATTCAAGGAGCCTTGAATTAGAAGATAGGGAGCGTCCATTATACGTAGCCAAGGTCAGCATCAGATGGCAGCCTAGTCCGGTCCTCCGGTGATTCTTAGCACCCTCTGCCTTCATGTCGCACTAGCCGCTGCCTTGGCCAGGTACATTCCAGCCGCCGGAGACTGAGGGCCAAGATTTAAGTTGTGGAGTCATTTTGGTGGGGTTTGGCCAAAACTCACCATGCTGGCCAAGAGGGTTGGTGAGTGTGGGATAGCATTTCCCCCAATCCCGATGGTATAGTTATACCGCTATTCATCGGTCATCAGAGCCCCTTTAGTGGGAAGAGGATGCACCACGAGAAGGTGGGGTTGACATTTGTCAAGGAGAGGCTGTGGTACTGTGGTATGTTGCGCAGCACCTGACTATACACACACACACACACACACACACACACACACACACACACACACACACACACACACATAAATGACTCCTCCTGAGGCGATGGAATTTTGTTCGACGGGAAAGCAAAACTTAGTTTTCCACAACTCGCCTCCAGAGTAATAAGTGGCGCTGTAATCACGTGTAGCAATGAGCACCTGCAGTTATACGCGCTGCCACCCTCTATATATGCAAATTGCAAATGCCCACAGCATGCTCTTAAAGAAGATGCTCTAAAAGCAGACACTGAGGAATGCGTCATTTCTTTGCAGGTGAGGGGTGAACGTGTTTTAAAGCGTAATGGCAATGTTATCATAAGATAGTGCACTTCTCGTAAAGTTGTTTTTCCCGAATAACTTCTGTGCCTTAACAGGACTGCGCAAATTAAGAACTGAGCGAGTGACTACAAATGGTTTACGTAAAATGATACGAAAGTTTGAAGATACAGGTTATTTGGACGTCAAACCTGGCTGGGGACGGAAGCCAGTCTACCAGCAGACAGTGAAGGATGTAGCCACAACGTTAAAGGAAGAAAGGATATCAAATGGCGTGGGAAGCATTACCGCACGGCATATTGCTCAGTCTTGAGGCAAGCACGGTCCACAAACTTCGAAGGGGAATACTGCCGTGTCATCCTTTTAAAATTTCTCATGTTCGGCACTTGATTTTCCCTGACCGGGGTGCACGAGAAGCATTCGCACTGCGGTTTCTTGCTTGGGTTGAACTGGACAACGGATGGTTAAAGAACATATCGTGGATAGACGAAGCCAATTTCCAAATGCAAGGTGCTGTTAATACGCACAACTTGCGCAAAAGAAAATGCACGCAACGTGCGTGAGATTCCGCTGCATTCGCTAAAAGCCACAGGTTGGTGTGGTTTTACAGTGGAATTCATCGTTGGACGCTTCTTTCCCGAGAAACTCGGTCTTGTGGGTCTCGTTACGTTCTCTGTCAATGGCCAGCGACATGCATCTCCTTTCACTCAAACAGTGAAAAACTACATTCCCGTTTGCGATAAGAAGTGATATTTCCAGTACCTTCATAACACCCTATTCACTGTATCATAACCCAATAAAAAATAGCCAGGGCCGGCTGGATCCCGCGAATGCACGGGGCCCCCAGTTTATTTAGAAAATGAAAACAAAATCATTTTCGGGAGAATTCTTTTATTTTTTTTATTGTTTTGTACGTTTTGGGGCGCGAGGCCCTTCGAAAGATTTTTTTTTTTTTTTAGTTTCCTCCTCCCTCCCCCTCCCCACTTTCAAATAGGTTATCGTCCTTCGCCGTGCGGATACTGAGATTTGCAGATTTCAAATGATTATTGTAACCACTTTAATATTTTCCACATTCATGAAATAGCAAATTTAATTTATTAATTTTGTGGCCCCTCCTTTTTTATATTCAATAATTTGAATGTAAACCAGATACTTAAACTAAAAAAAAAAAAAAAAACACTATCAAAGTTTTTTTTTGGGCTACATATGAAGACCAGTTATTCAGAGACTTTAAAAACATTACTAGAAATTTACAAAACAGCAATTTTTTTTTATATAAACGTAGGTAAAAGTTTTAAAAGGTCACTGATTTGTCAGTTACTATACTTTGCATTAAAAATCAATAAACATGTATCAGGGGGGAAAACTATTTGTATGAATTTATTTTAGAGGGATCCTTGTTAATTTCTACCCAAAAATATTCGCAATGCAAAAATATTCCCTACGCAGATTAGAATCGCAGTACAATCTCAACTTACTCTTCCAGGGAAGAAAATCGTAGATTTTAACACTTTTCACTCTCTCTTTCTCTTTCTCTGTCGGAACTTCCAATCCATATTTTGGTCTTTTTCTTAAGCTTAAAGCAAATTCCTCTTTCAGATAAACATTTTGTCTTTAACACAGATTTCGTGTGTAGGCCTATGTTCTTTACGGACGACCTTTTTCACGTAACGACTTTATTAAAATACTAGTGTATAGCCCGTCCTAGGACGGTTGTTTTTAAGCTTTAAATAAATATTAATATATAAGAGCTGTTGCCCGTCCTGTGACGGTGTGAAATTTTTAATTGAAGCAGATTGAAAACAAATCAAATAGACGCCGGATTTCTGTAAGGAAACACAGTAAAAACTTATATATTGGGTTGTCGGAAAAGTCATGACATATTTTGGCATGCGATAGCGGTTGGGCGGTTTTGGAAGTACTAGAGGCATGCGCAGCTCTGTTATCGCTATGGCATTCGACAGGTGCCAGTTCTAGCTGCAGTCTAAAAGGAATAGTGGGCGATTTGGTTGATTTGCGGAGATTTGACATCAAGTTGAAGATGGAAGACCAAACTGTGCATTTTCGCCATATTTTACTGTTTTACTTCCGTAAAGGGAAGAACGCGCATCAAGCTTGTGAAAAGTTGCGTAAAGTGTACGGTAATAATGCTCAACAAGAACGTCAGTGCCAGCGGTGATTCGCAAAATTCCGTGCTGGTGATTTTGACCTCAACGATGCTCCTCGGTCGGGGAGGCCCACCGAGGTTGATGACGACCAAATCAAGGCATTGATCGAGTCAAACCCATGTTACACGACACGAGAGATTGCAGACACATTGCACATCCATCATTCAAGCGTTCACGACCACCTGAAGAAGCTGGGATACGTAAGCAAGCTCGATGTGTGGGTTCCTCATGAACTCAAAGAAGCTCAATTGACGGCGCGTACAAACATCTGCGATATGCTCATTAAACGTGAGGAAAACGATCCTTTTTTGAAGCGACCGATAACTGGTGACGAAAAGTGGATTGTGCAATTTGCTGCGCAAACGGTCTTGGTCCCGACGTGCTGCTTCGCCTCAAACGACATCCAAAGCAGACATTCATCAGCGGAAGGTTCTGGTCTCAGTGTGGTGAGATTTTAAAGGTGTCCTGTTTTTCAAGCTCCTACCACGAAACCAAACAATCAATTCTAATGTGTACTGTCGGCGATTGGACAGTTTTAACGAATCCATCATCCAGAAACGACCAGAGTTCGTTCATCGTAAGGGTGTTGTGTTCCATTACGACAACGCGAGACCACACACAAGTTTGATCACCCGACAAAAATTATTGGAGCTTGGGTGGGATGTGTTGCCACACCCAGCATACTCGCCTGACCTTGCGCCGTCAGACTTCCACTTGTTTCGCTCTCTTCAACCGTCCTTGCGTGGTATAACGTTCAATTCAGATGAGGCTGTAAATCAGCACCTTGTATAGTTTTTCGCCACGAAAGACAGGTCCTTCTATGAACGAGGCATTCTGCAGCTCACTGAAAGATGGCAAAAGGTTATCGAACAAAACGGGCATTATATCATTGATTGATCTTTGTTCTTTCTATCAATAAACGACCTTTGCAAAACATATCTAAAATACGTCATGACTTTT
This sequence comes from Macrothele yani, assembly GCA_039090855.1. Lineage (NCBI taxonomy): Eukaryota > Metazoa > Arthropoda > Arachnida > Araneae > Macrothelidae > Macrothele > Macrothele yani. The sequence continues at coordinate 99,619,473 of CM076996.1, read as the reverse complement.
CCGACAACCCAATAGTAAGAACTCATTCATGTTAGAACTAAAAATTATTTGCTATTTATTTCCGTTTTTCAAAAGACCTCGCGATAAATAACATTCTATGTAAAATATTTGTTGTTTAGCAATTGTAGATTAGAGCGTTTAGATAGATCGATATTTTGCAAAATGTGTAATATAATGAGCACTAAACTCGGAAAGTTGTTTTCCTGGAAACTTACCTTAATAACTTTTTTTTTTTTTAATTTTTCGCATTAAATTACTTTTTCTCTGACTCCGGCACACTTGTTATTCCCTTCACGGCTTGTTTTAGACTGTCCTATTCGACGGTTAGTTTGAAACTTCATACCGAAGCTTTTTCTACAAAATAATGCGACATCTGGTATTACAAATCGGAGCTATCTAAATTCTCGACGATATAATATTGGGGCAACATCTGCTTTAAAATGCAATCTTGCTCCCTTTGACTTCTCATGCAAGATTTCAGTTTTTATTGTAAATTAGGGCGTTCAGATAGATCGATATTTTGCAAAATGTGTAACATAATCAGCACTAAACTCGGAAAGTTAGTTAAATTAAAAAAGTAAAAAATAATTAATTAAACACTGAGAAAAAAATTTGTTTGAAACAACAGAATAGTTTTGTTGAGCTGTTTTGTCGATTTATTTTGTTGCTTTAGCCAAACTCCATCGGAATTGTTTTGTTGGAAACACAAAATTATTTCGTTGGCTATATTTTGTTAATTCAACTAAGCGTTTTATCACGATAACAATGCATATTGTTGGATCAAAAAATTCCCAAAATTCGACCTAGGCATTTTGTTAAATAAACAAAACGTTTTGTCATGATAACAATAAATTTTGTTGAATCAACAATAATTTTCAGTAAAATGCATTTGTAAATTCAAGAAACATTTTTGTTGACTGCATATCGATAAAAAATTTTGGTTGATTCAACAATTTTTTTGCTGAATTAACAAAACGTTTTTCTCAGTGAAGCGTACAAATCAATATTCGAATTGTGCTAAATTAAATTAAATACACAAACGCAACTAGCCGTGGTATTAAGATTTTAATTCGCATTTTGTAGATCGGATAAACAAAACTGGAGTCATTGATAATCCAGTGTTTTTAAATTAGCACGCGATCACCTTGACATCTCAATATGATCGCGTGAAAACTCAACTTGCTGTGATATTAGGAATTCAATTCGAATTTTGTAGATCGGATAAATAGAACTCGAGGCATTGATAATCCAATGTTTGTAAATCAGCACGCGATTATCTTGACATCTAAAAGTGGTCGCGTGCTATTATATAGCAAGCAATCATTTTGACATCGCGAAAGTACACACGAATTGATCAATAAGTGATGACGCAACAATGCAGACGTTGCTGTGACGTCAAACGTTCCAGAGAGACAGACAGATCTGGGTGTTTACACTATATATTATTTTGTTAATTTCTGTACTTTAATTTGCTCAATAATGATATTTATTTTGATGATACCAATTCAATATCTGGTGATATTAATTCGCTCAAATATTTGTTTTCCACCAAAATATCGATACTGTTCATATCACTTTCATTGATATCATAACCTACCCCAGAAAAAGTTTCTCATTGAGCGCCAGTATACAGGAGAATACCGCAGTAGGACAAGCACACGACCCATGCTACATCTGGGACTCGAACCAGAGCCTTACGCAGACTACTTCCGGGAAACCAGTGCTGTGATCATTCGGCCACAGGGACAGCCTTCATTGTTATTCATAACATTCAGCATACATTCATGTTCATAAAAAACAGAACACCTGAAAGGAGTCGAGCTACGACTTTGATTTTTTACGGATATGTTCATTAGGCAACACAGAACAAATGATTAGCATCTCGGTGTGATACGTACTAGGTGGGTCCATGTAGCTAATAATCGGTGTGGCCAACTCTAGCTTCTAACCACCTGCTGTACTCGCTGAGGCATCGAATCAAATAATATATGAATGGTGTCCTGTGGAATCGTCATCCAGGCTGTATTGACACGCGTCTAAAGTTCATCAACAGTTGCTAGCGGACTGTCGTGCCGCTGAACTTTTCGTTTGAGCATGTCCCAGAGATTTTCTATGGGTGATAAATCCGGCGATCTCTTATTTCTGAAGGAAGCATGTGTTCACTGAAACATGCGGTGTGGCATTGTCCTGCTGAAATATGGCCCCGGGTACGTCCTGCAGGTACGAAGGGTGATCAGCCGTAGAATGTCATTGACGTAATGAACATTCGTTATGGTGGTACCGACTGTCACGATAGGTGATCTTCTTTCGTGTCCGATAGCACTCCAGGCCGTAATGTCTCGTGTTGGTGTGGTATGCCTGGTGCGAATACACTCTTCCCGACACCTCTCCCCACGTCGTCAGTGGACACAGATGCCGCCATTATTTTCGCCTAAACAGAAACACGTTTCGTCCGAGAACACGATATTCTACCATTCATCACGCCACTCCCTTCGTTTGATGCACCACTGCAGCCTGGCAGTCCCTTGCTGTGGTGTCAAAGGTACCCTGAGGAGGGGCCGACGAGTCTTCGGTCCGAATAGTAATAACCGGCGACCGCCGTTGATTATGCAGAACGGTCACTCAAAGACATCCCCATGAGATGTCGGTTGTCTCTCGGTGTTGTCTGTGTACGACGTCCAGAACCTTCTCTTCGTGTCCTAAGCTCCTCTTCGTACCATTCCCTGCACACTCTTGCCACGACGGACACACTGCGCCCCTTTCGACAGGCAATCTCCCGGATGGCAGCATTGTAGTCTCTCATGTGGATAATGCGACCTCTGTTAAACTCGCTGATGTGACTGTACGACTATCTTACACGAAAGCGTGGCATCCTTACCCACTGCTGACCAAGCACTGACATGCCGACCGAGCCACGTGGCGCTTATAACAGAAAAACGGCCGGTTTCCGGTCTGGGACGTTGCGCGATCTGATTTGCCTAGACGCGGTACGCATGAACCTATGACCCCGAAATGCTAATCATTTCTGCGATATTGCCTGCATGATTAGCATATCCTCTAAAAATCAAACTCGTAGCTCGACTCCTTTCAGGTGTTCTGTTTTTTATGAACATGTGTGTATAACGCTTCAGCTTTCAGCATATCAACACTGGATGTGTCACTGCAAAGGATCACTGTTACCAAATAATAATAATAAAGCGACACATGTCAGCAGTGCCATCAGGCGCCAGCGACCATCCAACATATCACAGCAGGGTACAGAGTCCTCACACAGAGTACACGAACAGGTACAATCAAGTCGCCAAGATCCTCCATCAAAAATTGGCAGCAAAGCACCACCTCATTACAACTGAACCTGTCCCCTACTACAAATACAAGCCAACAACGCTTCTAGAGAACAACACCCCCAAGATGCACTGGGACAGATCGATCAGAACAGATAAGACCTTCCCCCACAATCGCCCCGACGTCGTCCTGGTCGAAAAGGAGAAGTCAACATACATCATTGTCATAGCCGTGCCCAACACGTGCAACATCCAGAAGACGCACGGAGAGAAGCTGTCAAAGCATAACGACCTACGATACGAAGTCAAGGAAATGTGACATATGGAGAACGTCTCTATAGTACAGTAATATCAGCCACAGGAGTTGTACCTAAGACCATTCACAGCTCTATACAGACACTAGACCTTCAACCTAACACCTACATGGAACTACTGAAGGCAGAAATCCGGAAATCAAAGTAAGATAGTAAGGAAGTTCCTGGACAACTGAGAGAAAGAAATACCACTTCCCAGACTTGGTACGTCGTACCCGTTCAGGAAGGAAGAGGTGAAATCATCTACTTCTAGAAATAATAACAATGACGATATCAACAAATGTGTAAGCCCATGGTGCGGATATTCGTTGACAAGGAGATCTGGCCGGCCCTTTGGCCGAGTGATACGAAGCGATGGCTTCAAATCATTCGTCTAAGATGTTTCCGGGTTCGAATCCCAGGGAGGCAAGGATGATGTGCCTGTCGCACGGCGCTTGCTTACTCCTTTACCTGAAAGCAATGGCCCCAAATTAGGGACAGGCGACTACTGCCTATTGAATTGCTCATGATGGTCGGGCAATTGTATTTGGCTTCAAACCATTAGTCCGGACATAATCTCGGACGAACGGCTTGAAGCCAGTGCTTCAGACCACTCGGGCACCGGGGTGACAGACACTAAGCTGAAAGTGAACCTCTCCGCCCCGGTGGCCAAGTGGTACGAGGCGCTGGTTTCTAATGTTTCATCCGAGATCGATCCGGGTTCGAATCCCGAGTGAAGCTCTGATGGTGTGTTTGTTTTACGACATTGGCTCCCTTCCTTCCTTGGAACCAGTGACCGAAAATTAGGGGCGAGTGATTGCTTATAGCCCGTTGAGTTGTTCGCGGCGGTCGTTAAACGCCCTCCCCTCTCCAAAAAATGTGACGGCCCCGGTGGCGCAGTGGTCTAAGTGCTGGCTTCTGACCATTCATCCAAAATGGGTTCGGGTTCGAATCCCGGTGAGGTATGGATGTAGTGTTTGCCTTACGGCACTGGCTTTCTCCGTTTCCTGGAGCTATAGTGACCATAATTAAGGACGTGCAACTTCTTATAGCCCATCGAGTTTCTCACGGTGGTCGTTAACCCCCGCCCAAAAATGCAATTCCCCAGGTTGAAAATTACCCCCCCAAAAAATGCAATTCCCCAGGTTGAATATTACCCCCCCCCACCAAAAAAGGCAATTCCCCAGATTGAATATTACCCCCCCCCTCCCTCCGCCATGAGGAATCCTGGGAAAATCGCCGTTTGATACGGCAGTTAAATGAGTTAGAAACTTGTTAAAATTTAATATAGGGCGAAATACAGAGATTTACTTACAATGTACTGTTTGAAGTACAGGTAAATTCTAGTCCGTTTCCTCTAATAAGTGAAGTTCTCGCGCCTTGCAGATATCTCAAGTTAATTCCGTCTATTTTTTAAGTGACTTGACGAACGCATGATTACTTCGTGCCTGCTGTTTCAGTATTACGCCATGCTGTTAACTCGTGTTAACAAGATATATTATGTAAAATCTTATGCAAGAAAAGCAGACAAAGCTTTCTTGTTCACTACTGATAGACACATCGAACCACCGCCTGCCGATTGGTTAGATATGAGCGACGGTGTTTTGAACTTCGCACAGAAAGTTCCTCCAGGACGGTAGTGGCGTTTAGAGATTGATAGCAAACGAAGCACAGTGAATAAACAATCGGGATTTGGATTGTGGAGGGCGCATGATTAAACTAGGGATTGTTATGCTCTTAAAATTCACTAGCACGTGCACACTAAAAAAAAAGAAGGATGTGAACTTCTTTATCGTATTTTCTTCTTAATAACAGTAAATTTCATTTGCGACATTGAATTAATAATAACCAAAAATCCAGCGGGACATTCACAAATCAGTTGCCTGACTTTGGTCACTATTTTGTCTGCCTGTTCGTTCCCCGAAAGGTACCTCATTTCCACTTTCCTAAATCGGATTGAAAAATGGCTTTCAGGATCTGTTAAAGTCAAGCATGACCTAAGTTTGTCGTATATTTTCCGCTTTTCCGCAAGAATAGTTTTTCACAAGTTTGCGTAAATACATATTTTTCATTTTTCTCGATACACTCAGTAGACAAACATTAGAGACGGATGATGGGCAGTACCCACGGGCATTTCCCGCGCAGAGTGGAACAAACCCAAACCGAACGCAGGCGATAAATAAGCCGACAGCAGGGCTTCCCATAATAGTGTATTGCAATCGACGAACTTGCGTAAAGGTGGTGATCTGAGCGACTTTGATCGTGGAAGCAAGACAGATGGGTCTTTCTATCGCCCAAGTGGTAAGAACCCTAGGATTCCCGAGGGTAACCGTATCAAGGGTGTACAGCGGTAATATCATTGACGGACATACCAGCGCCCATAGAGCAAACGGTGGCCGACCACACGCCATTGATGACCGTGGTGGACGTAGACTGTCTAGGCTCATATAGACCAACCGTTTGCAAAAGGGGGCCCAAATCACATCTAGGTTAAATGTGGGAGGCCCAAGCAGCGTCAACGACCGAACAGTTCGGCGCATGCTGCATACCCTGGGCTACGGGAGCCGACTCCCTACTCATGTGTCACTGTTGACTGCTCGTCATCGGAAATTACGCGTCACCTGCTGCCTGGAGCATCAAAACTGGACCTCTGCAGAGTGGTACCATGTCGTGTAGTCAGATGAATTCCGTTTTCAGTTGCACCGAGCTGACGAGAGGGTGCGGGTGTGGCGTCGACAGAATGAGGCCATGGCCCCGTCGTGCCACGTCGGCTGTGTTCAAGGCGGTGGTGGCTCAGTGATGGTTTGGGGAGTCTTCTCAATTGACACATTAGGTCCCTTAGTGTGTATCTGGAGAGGTCCTTAACCGCTTCGCGCTACCAGCATGTGCTGGTTGATCACCTACACGCTTTTATGGCCTTCGCGCATTCTGTGGCCGATGGTCTGCTTCAGGAGGACAATGTGCCTCCCCAATGGGCCACAATCACCCAGGCATAACTCGAGGAACACTCATCTGACTTTGAAACCATCCAGTGGCCCCCAAGGTTCCCAGATTTAAACCCCGAGGAAAAGCTCTCTGAGATGTAATAGGGCTGATCAGATCCATGGATCCTGGACTGACGTCTCGGGCGGCGTTGTGAACAATGCTGCAACAGGCATTACCTCCGGAAATCCTCCGGCATCTGGTGGAGTCGATGACTTGGTGTGTACCCTGTACAGACTGTTATTCACGCTAGAGGAGGACCAACCCGCTATTAGGAAGGTATATCTAGTGTTTGTCCATTGAGTGCATATGTGCGTTAAGAAGACGGATTTGAAAAATCCTTTCCGGATTGAAAGGAATGACAAAGATTTCCATAATAAGTTCGTCCCGTTTTGAGCTACACATAACGATGGGTCTCCATTCCTCTACGAAACGCGGGTCAGTGTCGACTGGGTACAGCGATGACGTGGAACATACGAGGCTGATGACGTGCATTTAGCAAGTATACACATTGTGTTATCAGGTGAGCAAAGGACGGAGGTCGATAAACGTGCTGTTCGGTTGCTCCTACGTCATTACTGGGAAAATGGGTTACACGCGGCAGCACAGCGAGAGAAATTTGTGCAGTTGAAAGCGAGGAAACAGTGGACAGCAGCACTGCACAAAAATGGTTCCGGTATTTCGAACACAAGCCGAGGCCAGGACGTCCAACGACCACCAGCACTGACACCCTGGTCGAAACTGTGACGGCGGGCTCCGATACCAGCACACGATTGACAGCTGAAGTAGGGTCTGTCTTCCGAATCCACTATCGTTCGTCATTTGCACTAGCTTAGTTTCTTCTCCAGACGCCATCGAATAGTTCCTCAAGAACTGACACTCCAGAAAGCGGGACAACGTGTCGCGGACAATTAATGCGTTCCCAAGGATGATTTTTTTCTGGACAATTAATGCGTTCCCAAGGATGAAAATTTGAACATCGATTAAAATAGCTTCATTTTATAACTTGGAATACTTAATATTTTCTAAAACATAACCATAATTATGCAATCCAACATTTGTTTGTCTACTGACGTCATCAAAGTACAGGTCGCGCCATCTTTTTTCTGGACAATTAATGCGTTGCCAGGGATGAAAATTTGAACATCGATTAAAATAGCTTCATTTTATAACTTGGAATACTTAATATTTTCTAAAACACAACCATAATTATGTAATCCAACATTTGTTTGTTTACTGACATCATCAAATTACAGGTCGCGCCATCTTTTTTCTGGTTACACTACCAAAGGAAAAGTTATTGATTTTTCATATAATTATGGTTATGTTTTAGAAAATATTAAGTATTCAAAGTTATAATATGAAGTTATTTTAATATATGTTTAAATTTTCATCCTTGGGAACACAATAATTGTGAAGGAAATGTGTACAAAAGTTTTTCCATAGGAAGTATAGGAAACAAAATTACTTGACGTCGACCTTAACGGTTTAGCAAAACGGTTTACGGAAATGCTTTTTGGACCGCTTTTGTTCTTCTTAGTGGTAAATTTAGTAAGTGCTATAAGTTCAAGCGACAAAAGTCCGACTTTCCAAACATTAACGACCAGTGGCGGCTCGTCGTAAGCTGAGATGGGGGGGGGGCTGCATCACAATTTTGTAGATATCACGATACCATTTAAGTTACTGCGCCTGTGCTGATGCTGTCCGTTTAGTAATAATAATAATAATAATAATAACAATAATATATATATATATACTGATCGAAAGTGCTTTTTTTTACAAGAAATTAATATTTAGATTTTATATTTAGCGATTTATAGGGAAAATGTAAAGGTACCGATACCTAAATTAGGCAACATATATTAAGCTATGGCCACATTGTCACATTTATGAAGAAAATAATCGACCTATAAAACTTCGTCGGATGCATTATTTCTTAAAAAGGAACTGATTAATCAGTGCAACCTTCCAGTTTTTACGCATTAAGCACAGACATGGACCTCAACTAAAATAGACATACAGATATCTGAAAGAGCATGTAGAGATGCATGTTTGATGTTACCTGGAAAGATACAAATAGGAACTCGTGGATCGGGAAAATGACAAGAGTGGAAGACATAGTCAAAATTTCTGAAATTGCAATGGGATGGACATATTGCTGGAAGAAAGAACCACCGACGGAGAGTTGAAATATTGAACTGGATAGCAAGGGAAAAAACAATACCCAGAAGATGACAAGAGGGAGATGGGTACATGAAATTCGAAAGCATGAAAGAAACTGACTCTAGGCAGACTGTTGTGGAAGAAGAAACTTGGAGACTTTCATCCAGCAGTGGATTGATAATGGTTGCAAATTAGATATACATGCATATACTGTACGTATATCATCATCATCACTGTCAACCATTATGAATCCACTGCTGGGGGAAGGTCTCCCCAAGTTTCCTCCACAACGGTCTGTCTTGTGCCAGTCTCCTCCATGTCACTCCCGCATACTTTCGAATTTCATCCACCCATCTTCCATGTGGTCTTCTTCTGGGTCTTTTCCTGTCCCTTGGAATCCAATCTAAAATTTCGGCTGTCCATCGATTGTCTGTTCTTCTGGCAGTATGTCCAGCCCATTGCCATTTCAGGGATTTAACTCTGATCATGATGTCTTCCACTCTTGTCATTTTCGGACCCACGAGTTCCTCTTCTTATCTCTCCTGGTTACGCCAAGCATGCACCTCTCCATGCCACTTTGAGTTGTCTGCAGCCTTTGTATGTCTCTTTTAGTTAAGGCCCATGTCTCTGCACCATACGTAAGCACTGGAAGGATGCATTGATCAAACACTTTTCTTTTAAGACATAATGGCATATTGCTCTTGAAAATTATGCTGTTTCTTCCAAAAGCTCTCCAGGCAAGTTTTGTACGCCGATTAATTTCTTCACCAATGTGACCCTCACTTGATATCTGCTGTCCAAGATAAATGTACGTGTCTGTTATCTCCAGCTTTTCTCCATCAATCGATAAATCTTCATTTCTTGTAAAAGCATTGAACATCACTTTTGTCTTCTGAAAGTTCATTTTTAATCCCACTTCTTTACTCTTGTCAGCAAGTTCCTGGATCATACTCCGCAGCTCTGATGGGGTAGTTGCAAAAATGACTATGTCATCAGCAAAACGAAGGTGGGTTAAATAATCTCCATTAATCTTTATCCCTTTGTTTTCCCAGTTCAGTGATTGAAAGACATTTTCCAATGTGGCATTAAAAAGCTTCGGAGATATGGTGTCACCTTGTCTCACTCCTTTTCCAATTTTTATGTGTGTTGTATTTTTGAACAGCTGAATCTTTGCACTTGCATTTTCATAGATGTTATTAATAATATTAATGTACGCATCTTCAATACTGCATGATTTCAGAGCCATTGTAACTGCTGATGGTTTCACCGAATCAAAGGCTTTTTCATAATCGATAAAAGCCATGCACAATGGAAGTTCATATTCCCTCGCTCTTTCAATTAGTTCTCTCAGTACGTGGATATGATCTATTGTGCTGTAGCCACTCCTGAATCCAGCTTGTTCTCTCGGTTGAGCCATGTCCAGTGTCACCTTCAAGCGGTGTGAAAGAACTTTAGTGAAGATTTTATAAACCACTGATAGGAGGCTGATAGGTCTATAGTTCCTGAGATCCTCAATGTCACCTTTTTTATGTAGCAAGATCATTGTAGCGTTGTTCCAATCCTCAGGAATCTTCCCTTCATTAAAGATCCGAGTGAAAATTTGGGCGAGTACTGTTTCGATTTCTCCACTTGCTTCTTGCATGATGTCTACAGTAATTCCATCTTCTCCTGGAGCTTTTCCCCGCTTCATGTTCTTGATTGCATGTGCAACTTCTGCTGGGAGGACTGGAAGAACTCTGGTACTAGTACCTTTCATGATGTCTGGAGTACGTGTATCATCCCTTTCATATAATTTGGAGTAGAAATATTTCACTCTTGTCAAAATTTCGCCTCTATTTATTGTTACAGACTCATCTTCTTTTCTCAGTGCCATAATTTGTTTTCTTCCCTTACTGAGATGTCCCTTTGCTATCTTTAGGCTCTGGTTGTTTTCAATTGCTTTCCTTACTAGTTCACAGTTGAATTTCCTTACGTCTTCAGTGATACTTTTTCGTACTGTCTTGCATAGCTCTATATATTCCACTTTGGAAGTCACATCTTCTTTAGTTGTCCTCATCTCTCTTCTTTTTTGCATCAACATTTTGGTTTTTCCTGATAATTTGTTCACATGCAACTTGTTCTTAGACCCAGCTAATTTTGCTGCTGTTTCCATAACAGCTTTGGTTACTTTTCTGTTAACTTCAGAAATATCCACTTCTTCCGATGTTAGGCCTTTTAAAGCAGAGAATCTGTTCTTCAGTTCCAACTTGAAGGTATTATGGTGTTTTTTAAGGTTGGTTATGTCAACACATTTTGTTTGTCTTATGAGCTTGCTACGTTCGAGTTTAGTGTTGAGGTTCATCTTACATCTCACCAATCTATGGTCACTACCTGTGTTGAACCTGTTTAGCACGCTGTTACACATAATAAAATCAATTTCACTTGTTGTCCCATTTGGATGTCTCCATGTCCATTTCCTGTGTGGCTTTTTCTTGAAAAAGGAGTTCAAGATGAAAAACCCTTCTGCCTCTGCAAACTCTAAGAGAGTTTTTCCACGCTGGTTTCTGTTGCCGTGACCGAATTTACCTACCGAAGTTTCATTCTGTTGCCGTTGCCCTATTTTTGCATTGAAATCTCCCATAATTATCTTTAAGTGCTGCTTACCTTTATCATTTAGATGACGAATTTCTTCATAAAATTCTTCAATTTCTTCTTCAGGATGACTTGTGGTGGGTGCATAAGTTTGAATACGTATATATATATCATCATCATCATGATGATATATATATACGTATTCAAACTTATGCACCCACCACAAGTCATCCTGAAGAAGAAATTGAAGAATTTTATGAAGAAATTCGTCATCTAAATGATAAAGGTAAGCAGCACTTAAAGATAATTATGGGAGATTTCAATGCAAAAATAGGGCAACGGCAACAGAATGAAACTTCGGTAGGTAAATTCGGTCACGGCAACAGAAACCAGCGTGGAAAAACTCTCTTAGAGTTTGCAGAGGCAGAAGGGTTTTTCATCTTGAACTCCTTTTTCAAGAAAAAGCCACACAGGAAATGGACATGGATACATCCAAATGGGACAACAAGTGAAATTGATTTTATTATGTGTAACAGCGTGCTAAACAGGTTCAACACAGGTAGTGACCATAGATTGGTGAGATGTAAGATGAACCTCAACACTAAACTCGAACGTATAAAATAAAACAACTGAATGTAGAAGGTGTCGAGAATACTGAGCCTTGGCTTTATCAAGGACCAGCAAAAACTCTGCATTTTCTCACTTCCACAAAGACCTAGTTGGAAATGGGTTTCTGCAAGGCCATAGATGCAAGTAACATTCCCACCTAAAATAGTTTAAAAAATATATATATAAGTCATGTCCTCCGTAGAGTAGCATAACCTAGCACTAGTTAACAATTTCGCTTGCATCCATTAACCTTCATGGCCCGACCCATGCTCTTCATCTGTTACTATTAAACAGAGAGAAGAAGATTAAAGAGAACTCAAGCTGTGAGAGTGACATAATAAATAGAAATGATTTTCAGCTATAACGAAATTCCAAGTTCGTTTGAGAGAGAATTTAAACCTGAAAAACAATGCAAAAGAAATCCAAATTTTACATTGCAATTAAAAAAGGAAATGTTAATTTATAACGAACAGATTTTTGAAAGAAAACTTGAGTCTAAAACCCCCTACTCTACAACTTATGACAGCACGAAAACGAGAATAAGTTAAAGATAATAATTAACTAAAGAAAACTTTGTGAAAGTTATATACCTTAAACAGTTAGTTGCAATATGTACAAAGTATTTCAGCAGTGCTTTAAGTGCATATTTAATTAGTTATTAAGAACTTAACTACTTTGAAAAAACAGCGCATAGACAGCGCATAGAAAAGGAACAAGCTTAGCCATCTTCTGTTCCTAGGTACCCCAAAAGACGCTCAAAGTTACAAAGAAAAGTAAGAGTTAAAACCCGCATAAATGTTAACAGACAAACCAATGCTTAAAAGCTGAAAAGCTAAAAAACGACAGAGAAAAGGTACATGAAGTACAAACATTGAACTTATAAAACCTAGAACCCAAAAACAAGGAAGAGAGCTTACCTCTTGTGTTACAAAAACTTTTCTCCTCACAAGAGGAGAACATGGCTGACCTCTTCCGCCTCTTTTTGCAAAAGTCCCGGCAATTGAGTATTTGTTATTAGATGGGAGCAACAATGTTGTTAGAATTATTACGTTGAATAAAAGCAGGAACAAACCAAAAATTGGAAAAAAAAACCCAGGTTGAGTAATACATTCAAATGTACTTTATTTAATACTTTATTTCAACATTCGTCATTATTTTTAATTCATTCCCCTATTTTATGTCTTATTCGGAAGCACAAGAACCGTATTAATCAACAAAGCACACAGGCCCGGCGATGCATTCCCACCCAACGAGAGAATGCATTTGCGAGCAACCCTGCTAGCGAGAGCTGCCATGAATGCAGTCCCCAGGGAAGTTTTATTCAAAGGAAACGAACTGATGTGGGAATAGGCAGAGTTTCTCACATGAGTTGGTTTCAATAGCCGTCAGGGCTGCAAGGAGCGCAGTCCGTAACGTTCTTCCCGCTCCCACTGGTGTTATGCAGGGAAAACTTCCAGTTGAGTTCAGAAAACTGCAGTCGTGGCATTATGCTGGGAAAACTTACAGCGGTGTTCACAAAACTTTTCTCTCTTGGTACGGTATGAAAAAAAACTGCTTTGGGTAGGGGGCTGCAGCCCCACAGCCCCATAGCAGGAGCCGCCCCTGTTAACGACAGTAAAAGAAACTCTGAAATTTCTGAATAACAAGCCTTATCTGCTTAGATATGCACTAAAAATTGAAAATTATGTGAATTTTCCAGTTTTTATTTCATGTGATATACTTGGAGATCGGGCTGCAGGGCCCGAGCGCTACTCTGGAAAAGAGCGTAGCGAGACTAGAGGCGCTGCCGCTAGTTTTCTATATAATTGGTGTACTGTTCTCGTTATCAATTTAACCAATTCTCAGCTGTGGATTTTTGGTGGTACATATTCGCCGGGAGATCTACGAGATGTTTTTGACGAAAAAGCCAGCTCGCAGTGCTAAAACTCAGGTGACCGCTATTAAGGATCATGTAAAAGCTATTTCGACTATATGTTAATCCTACAGTTGAGGAGAGTGTAAAACAGTTTTAATTGCAAGAAGCTGAATTTTAACACTTCATGGTGAATCACAAATTAAATTTAGTTTATAACAATACTGGATCTACCACCCCGAACATGCCGCCCTGGTGGCACAGTGGTCTAAGCGATGGCCTCTGATCATTCGTCCGAAAGGGGTCCGGGTTCGAATTTCGGTGAGGCATGGATGTTGTGTTTGTCTTACGGCACTGGCTCTCTCTCTTCCCTGGAGCCAGTGACCCTAAATTAGGGACGGGCGACTGCTTATAGCCCATTGAGTTGCTCACGGTGGTCGTTAAACCTCCAACCACACACACACACACACACACCCCGAACATTAAAAGAATGTGGGGGTTCACGAAGTGCCGGAATACAAACACCACACTGAACAGCTTCCTGTCACTTGGAATCACTCTCGGATAAATTCATGTCGCGACAAAAGGTAAAAAATGCTAAAGATGAACATTTAAAAACACTTACAAAGGCCATAAAAAAATTTTGGTCTCCAGAAATATGATATTTTATAAGCATGTACAGTTATTCTGATGCTACAAAAAATATATATAAATACAACCCCGCCTTCTCGTGGTGCATCCTGTTCCCACTAAAGGGGCTCTGACGACCGCCAATAGCGGTATAACTATACCATCGGGATTAGAGGAAATTCTATCCCACACTCACCAACCCGCTTGGCCAGCGTGGTGAGTTATGGCCAAACCCCTCCAAAATGATTCCACAACTTAAATCTTGGCCCTCAGTCTCCGGCAGCTGGAATGTACCTGGCCAAGGCAGCGGCCAGTGCGACATGAAGGCAGAGGGTGCTAAGAATCCCCGGAGGACCGGACTAGGCTGCCATCTGATGCTGACCTTGGCTACGTACAATGGACGCTCCCTATCTTCTGATTCAAGGCTTCTTGAATTGGAAGAGGAACTACAAAGGATCAAGTGGGACATCGTGGGGCTAAGTGAGGTAAGGAGAAAAGGAGAAGATCTCATTGAACTGAAAAGTGGACATCTCTTCTACTATCGTGGGACAGATACTGGCAGAACTAGTGGTGTTGGATTTATAATAAACAAGAAACTGAAGGATAAAGTTGTAGAAGTTGAAAGTTCCTCTGACAGAGCTGCACGACTTGTTATCCAACTCTCGAAAAGATACCAGGCTCAGATTATTCAAACTTATGCACCCACCACAAGTCATCCTGAAGAAGAAATTGAAGAATTTTATGAGGAAATTTGTCATCTAAATAATAAAGGTAAGCAGCACTTGAAAATAATTATGGGAGATTTCAATGCAAAAATAGGGCAACGGCAACAGAATGAAACTTCAGTAGGTAAATTCGGTCACGGCAACAGAAACCAGCGTGGAAATACTCTCGTTGAGTTTGCAGAGGCAGAAGGGTTTTTCATCTTGAACTCCTTCTTCAAGAAAAAGCCACACAGGAAATGGACATGGAGACATCCAAATGGGACAACAAGTGAAATTGATTTTATTATGTGTAACAAAAAATTCGTCATAGAAGACTGCAGTGTGCTAAACAAGTTCAACACAGGTAGTGACCACAGATTGGTGAGATGTAAGATGCACCTCAACACTAAACTTGAACGTGGCAAGCTCATAAGACAAACAAAATCTATTGACATAACCAACCTTAAAAAACACCATAATACCTTCAAGTTGGAACTGAAGAACAGGTTCTCTGCTTTAGAAGGCCTAACATCGGAAGAAGTGGACATCTCTGAAGTTAACAGAAAAGTAACCAAAGCTCTTATGGAAACAGCAACAAAATTAGCTGGGTCTAAGAACAAGTTGCATGTAAATAAATTATCAGGAAAAACGAAAATGTTGATGCAAAAAAGAAGAGAGATGAGGACAACTAAAGAAGATGTGACTTCCAAAGTGGAATATATAGAGCTATGCAAGACAGTACGAAAAAGTATCACTGAAGACGTAAGAAAATTCAACTGTGAACTAGTGAGGAAAGCAATTGAAAACAACCAAAGCCTAAAGATAGCAAAGGGACATCTCAGTAAGGGAAGAAAACAGATTATGGCACTGAGAAAAGAAGATGGTTCTGTAACAAGAAATAGAGGCGAAATTTTGACAAGAGTGAAAGATTTCTACTCCAAATTATATGAAAGGGATGATACATGCACTCCAGACATCATGAAAGATACCAGTACCAGAGTTCCTCCAGTCCTTCCAGCAGAAGTTGCACATGCAATCAAGAACATGAAGCGGGGAAAAGCTCCAGGAGAAGATGGAATTACTGTAGACATCATACAAGAAGCAAGTGGAGAAATCGAAACAGTACTCGCCCAAATTTTCACTCGATGCCTTAATGAAGGAAAGATTCCTGAGGATTGGAACACCGCTACAATGATCCTGATACATAAGAAAGGTGACATTGAGGATCTCGGAAACTACAGACCTATCAGCCTCCTATCAGTAGTTTATAAAATCTTCACTAAAGTTCTTTCACACCGCTTGAAGGTAACACTGGACATGGCTCAACCGAGAGAACAAGCTGGATTCAGGAGTGGCTACAGCACAATAGATCATATCCACGTACTGAGAGAACTAATTGAAAGAGCGAGGGAATATGAACTTCCATTGTGCATGGCTTTTATCGATTATGAAAAAGCCTTTGATTCGGTGAAACCATCAGCAGTTACAATGGCTCTGAAAACCTGCGGTATTGAAGATGCATACATTAATATCATTAATAACATCTATGAAAATGCAAGTGCAAAGATTAGGCTGTTTGAAAATACAACACACGTAAAAATTGGAAAGGGAGTGAGACAAGGTGACACCATATCTCCGAAGCTCTTTAATGCCACATTGGAGGGTGTTTTTCAGTCGCTGAGCTGGGAAAACAAGGGGATAAAGATTAATGGAGATTATCTAACCCACCTTCGTTTTGCTGATGACGTAGTCATTTTTGCAACTACCCCATCAGAGCTGCAGAGTATGATCCAGGAACTTGCTGACAAGAGTAAAGAAGTGGGATTAAAAATGAACTTTCAGAAGACAAAAGTGATGTTCAATGCTTTTACAAGAAATGAAGATTTATCGATTGATGGAGAAAAGCTGGAGATAACAGACACGTACGTTTATCTTGGACAGCAGATATCTAGTGAGGGTCACATTGATGAAGAAATTAATCGGCGTACAAAACTTGCCTGGAGAGCTTTTGGAAGAAACAGCATAATTTTCAAGAGCAATATGCCATTATGTCTTAAAAGAAAAGTGTTTGATCAATGCATCCTTCCAGTGCTTACGTATGGTGCAGAGACGTGGACCTTAACTAAAAGAGACATACAAAGGCTGCAGACAACTCAAAGTAGCATGGAGAGGTGCATACTTGGTGTAACCAGGAGAGATAAGAAGAGGAACTCGTGGATCAGAAAAATGACAAGAGTGGAAGACATCATGATCAGAGTTAAATCCCTGAAATGGCAATGGGCTGGACATACTGCCAGAAGGACAGATCATCGATGGACAGCCGAAATTTTAGATTGGATTCCAAGGGACAGGAAAAGACCCAGAAGAAGACCACATGGGAGATGGGTGGATGAAATTCGAAAGTATGCAGGGGTGACATGGAGGAGACTGGCACAAGACAGACTGTTGTGGAGGAAACTTGGGGAGACCTTCGTCCAGCAGTGGATTGATAATGGTTGACAATGATGATGATGATGATGACATAAAATACAAGTTATCATTCAGCAGGGAGACAATTAGGAAGCACATGCTGCCATCTGTCGGCAGGTATCGAAAAAAAAACAATACATAGGGTGGTCTGTTTAATAGAAAGGTACTGTACGTGATAATCTCTTCTCCTGTAGCGTGCATTTTGAACTGTAAGCAAAACAAACAAAACAAAAATATTTATCAAGAAGCTCTCCTCTTAATATGTGTACCGGAAGTAGGCAAAGAAGTTATTCATACTCAATGGTTTATTAATTATTTTGCAAACCCTACGCCTTGAAGTATATTTGCCGTCGACATATATACACTGCTGGCCACCCAAAATGCAACACCAAGAAGGACACGAGATAGCAAAGCCAGATTTACTGGACACATAACAACAGATACAAAGATGAAACGATTGAGCTTACAGGCCCGTTCGACTTGCGGAACACGCAGACATCAACAGTTCGTGTGGCCCCCATAGCTGGCAATGACGGCCGCTACACGCCGCGGCATCGAACGACAGAGGCTTTATATGTGGGCTTGGGGTATGTCGGTCCAGGCTGCTTCCACACGTTGCCGCAGTTCATAAGGCGTAGCCGCGGGTGGTGCTTACCGGGCCACTCGGTTGCCGATCAGCTACCAGACGTGTTCGATGGGCGACATATCGGGAGAACAGGCGGGCCACGGCAGCAGTGACACCTGGTGGGCCGTGAAGAATTGTTGCACGATGCGTGTCACGTGCGGGTGCGCATTGTTCTGTTGAAACATGGCCGCTGGCAGGTCCTGCAGGTAAGGGAGGACTACAG
This sequence comes from Macrothele yani, assembly GCA_039090855.1. Lineage (NCBI taxonomy): Eukaryota > Metazoa > Arthropoda > Arachnida > Araneae > Macrothelidae > Macrothele > Macrothele yani. The sequence goes on along the minus strand of CM076996.1, from coordinate 99,601,068 downwards.
GCTCCAAAACGTCGGAGATGCAGCGGTGGCTGTTGAGTGAACCATCGATGCGTATCAGAGGGGTGCGGGTGTCATATCCAATTGCTCACCAAACCATAACGCCAGGCTACGGACCGGTATGGCGATGCATAATGCAGGCGTCATACAGTCTCTTGCCGCGGTGCCGCCACACGCGGATCCGACCATCGTGGTGTTGCAGGCAGAAGCGGGATTCGTCGGAGAAGACAATGTCGTGCCATTCCATAATCCAGGTGCGGCGTTCAACGACCCACTGCCGCCGCTCTCGCCGGTGGTGTAACGTCAATGGTAATCGGAGCAATTGGCGCCGTGCGACAAGTCCCCGCTCCTGCAGACGACGTCGAACGGTACGTGCTGACACAGGTTGTTTGCGTAACACACCCTAATTACTGCGCTAACGTTCGTGATGTGGCGGTGCGAGCCGTCAATGCCCGCCACACAACATGCCGGTCCTCTCGTTCGGTGGTGTGCCGCGGCTGCGGCAATCACTCTCGTCGGTCCGTCCGTCCCTCCTGAACCCACCCAATCCATACTCGCCTCACTGTGGCTGGCTGTCGTCCGACACGGGCGCCAATGTCTCAGTACAATAAACCGCTGTCACGATAAGCCACTATTCGTCCTCTGTCGAACTCCGAAACGTGCTGGAATGACTGCCGTATTCTGCTGCTGGACCTGTGCTTCCCACGCACAGGTCCGGCAGCACAACACACTTCCACTACTTACACCCCGCCTTCTGTGCACCCTTCTTATAGTGCTTCTCGGTGGCGTGCCGGACGCATATGATTTGCATATGCCCTGCAATGCTAATCGTTTTCATGTCCTCCCGCGGGCGATGCATGCTGCGAATTTCAGGCCAATCGGATGCTTCCTTGTTGGTGTTGCATTTTGGGTGGCTAGCAGTGTATATATATTTTTTAGTTTTTCTATAATTTCGTTTGAATTAAATGAATCTAAATCCCATTAAAATAACTGACCATTTAAATGTTTTATTTCAAACATCAAATATGTATTCTTCATTTCATTTATATAGATACATTAAAAAACACTATGTAGAGAAATGCCGCAATAACAAAAATGCTGCTATTATAATTTAACTTGTCAGCCTAGGCCTAGGGGATCATATGTCGTTGTTCATGCCCAGTGGTTACTTTAAGGTGATTCCACCTAAAATCTCTGCCTTGTTTCCAATGTATAACGAAGTAAATTTCTCCGTCATTTTTGTCCACGCCGGGGCTCGAACCCGGGTCCCCTCATTCCGGAATAAGTCACTCATGCTCACGGCTGACCCGTGTGCGTCCTGCTGGCAGGTACCCGATGTAATATTTTGCAGTTATTTTTAACTTTCTGAACCTCTGTGTTGAGAACATACTCGACGTTAATTTGAGAAGTATTTTGTAAATAACGAAAAGTTGCGTTCACATGATTTCCCAACTTCTCATGCTTTCGGAGTCTTTCATAAAATACATTAATGTTAACAGTTGAACCTGTGCAAAATGACGAGCTTCTGTATTCTGAAAAAACGTACATACGTTGCAGAAGGCATTCCGGTTTTCCTTAGAGTATTTTTTTTTGATTGGAGGTTTAACGACCACCGTGAGCAACTCAATGGGCTATAAGCAGTCGCCCGTCCTTAATTTAGGGCCACTGGTTCCAGGGAAGGGAGAGAACCAGTGCCGTAAGACAAACACAACATCCATGCCTCACCGGGATTCGAACCCGGACCCTTTCGGACGAATGATCAGAGACCATCGCTTAGATCTCTACGCCACGGGATTCGAACCCGGACCCCTTTCGGACGAATGATCAGAGACCACTGTGCCACCGGCCCTTACAGTATGATAACCACTTATGTTGAATAAGTTCGCCTGTAGGTAATACACAAAAATAAGCTTTACGCGGATCAAAAGAAACAGATTTTAATTCAGACTGGTGTATTGGATGGTGCTTTACAAATTCTACCTTGACATCTATGGAAGAACACTGGTAGGGTGTGTTTGGAGGGGACTAAATAAATACAAATTACCTACTTCTCCGGCATTGATACAAGTCTCAGGATTTAAATTGGAAACCACATCATCCAGTTTGTTTTGTTAATCCATTTCTAAATTTGAAGTTCTTAATATTCCCGAGTTTTCATCAAAGGAAATTGATGGACCGGGTCCGTAAATTTTAGTCAGAATTGGAGTTTTATTATCGTCAGGATCAGTTTCCGCAGGATGACTAATTTTCAAAAAATGCTCTAATTTTTTCTGTTTTGGATCACTATACATACTGCCACAAAGTCTTTTTGTATTTGAACTTTACGCTTTTCTGCCCCACTTTTATACTTAAACTTTACTTTTCCTTTTTAAGTCATCTCAGAGTGACGATCGATAACTAAATGTGCTTAAAATACGCACTGCATCAATCAATTTACTAACCTTACAGCTTTTTGGAACAGCAAATCAGTTTACATGACAGCTAAGGCCCTTCCCTTTCCCTGAGAACACAAGTCAGAACACGAACACCGTAACACGGGCGACGTCTCATCAGGAGCCTCGGCGTCTGCTCGCGGTGTAACTTGAGATGGGAGTTTTAATGGGCTGCGGTGTTATTGTTTTATGCCTTATGCGGCTTTCGAAGAGTCATTCCATCTGTTCCTGGCATATTCGTCATTTAATTTTACTCGGATTTTATGAATTCCTCGCTGATGTTGCATCGGGGTTTCTAAGCTATGGTAGGAATGTTTTCTCTGAGGGCTTTCCCCTTTTTGGAACAGATTGAACTGTATTCTTTAGGGATACGGAAATGAAGGAAATCGAGGAGAAAGAGGGGTAGTCGAGGTTGAGAGTAGTTACATTTCGCGCACGAGGTGCGAGTGAGATGACGAGATGCAAGGGAGATAGATGGACGGAAATGAGATGCAAGGGAGACTAACTGATGCATAGTACATTCGCACCTAGCAGGGCAAAAGACAAAATGTGCCAATTATTTTAGCCCATTTGAGTCGCTGTGCGTTTTATCAATTTTCAAGAAAAATTTTTTTCATATATGAACTTAACAAATACGTATTTTAGGTGAGTTTTTTTTTTTAATATGTTTTTTTAGGGCCCGAGGACGTAAAGCCCCGGGGTGCGATCGCCCCCTAGCATTCCAGACCAGTCCGTCCCTGGATGGTTTTAGCTCAACGTACATCTTGAAATGACAGCATTCGTTCCACGTTCCCAAAGCACTATCTAACCAAAAACGCACACGAAAACAGCGTTACACATACAAGGTTGATAAGACCCAGGAGTTGAACCTGCTGACTGCGCATGCGTATGCTTGGCGCCAAGTTTACTCAAGTGAAGAAATAAAAGTCTTGCTCGGCGCCTGACATGGAGGTATTGTCCTTTTAAATACGTCACTGATTTATATGAAAACACACACACACACACACACAATTATAAGAGTGGAATTTGCTGACTGCGCGCCCGGCGTCAGAGATGTGGCATTGCTGTGTGTGCTCCATTTAAATACGTCAATTTATTTTTCGAGCAACTGTCTCTCCATTGCTTCCTTTGCGTCCCCTAAAATTTGTCGCCCTGGGCATTTGCCTAACTTTCCCAGTTATAAAACGAGGACTGACTATGGTTATGAACGGAATACGGGATTGCACCATAAAATACAAATTTTGAAGATGACAATCCTCTTTTTGGTGAAAATATGAAAAGGATGGTAAGTCAGATAATATCCTAAAACTTAAATTTCGTCGTGTTGTGATTTTGATTTTGATCGTTCTGGGTGGTGTAGTGGTTAGCATACTTGGGCGCTATCCAGGAGACACATATTCGGTTCCCGCTCCAGGACCACGAAATTTTCGAGTTTTCGGATATTATCTGACTTACCATCCTTGTCATATTTAAAACAAAAAACGGATTGTCATCTTCAAAATTTGACTATAGTTAGCTTTTGTTTAATTAATTTATAACAGTGTACTTGCTACGGCTGCACTTTTCTCGCATAAGTGCAGAGAATTTTGTTGTCTTTTCAGAGCAAACGCCCAAATTATAGATAGCAGGAAATGCTTTTTTTTTTTTTTTTTGCTTTTTTTTTTTTTAAGGAAATAACTTTCCAGACAAATATAAAGCACAAATTATTAAGTTATCGGTTATTATTCATAAGTAGTAAAATGATTATTCGTTCGTTAAATGATATTCAGACTAAAAGATTACGAGTAAATGGACCATTTCTCGAGTGGTCCACAGGGAAATGTCCTGGTGCCCCGGTGGGCCAATCCGTACCTGGAGACCAGAGCACATTTAAGGAGACAGGGGACCCGGGGGCTGGACAGTATTTTTGGACCCTGTATTAGTGGCACATCTAGGATTTCACTATGGGTGGATAAATAAAAATACTCGGGGGAAAACATTCCCAAAATATGACGAGGAAGCCATAAAAATATCCCCTCCATATTGAAGAGGGTATCCCATGATTCATGCACGAATCAGTGGTAGCAAGAAAATGTAAAAATGCATGGTTGAAAAATGAATACCAGTTCAGTTCTGCTTTAATACCCCCAGGGTTCAGATTGTTGACATTAAATTGAAATAAATGGCAAAATACATGTAATATGATCCAAATATCATTTATTTATTTGTAAACACATCCCTACAGACAGCAAATCTAGTTACAGGAATTGCTATATTTATATTTACAGTGATAATTACCAAGTGTTTATATTTACAGTGATAATTACCAAGCGATATTTACAATCTTGCAAAACATGTTTTATGAAAAAAATTATTACTTACATTAAAAATATCCGAACATTCTTCAAATGAGTTGTGAAGCCTATATACATTTTACATAACGGAGAATTTTGTCCAGCATCAGTTCTACAAAATGGTATTGCAAATAGTTCACATTTTGTCCTCGGTAAATGCGGGACACGGAAACTTAATTGGTTTACAATTTAAGTGTCATCAATCTCTCCGCTGATGATGCCGTACAGGAACTTGAGTTGGAGAAATCTTCCTTCTCGATTGCAGAGAGGTCATCTTGAAGAATGTCAGATGTCCGCTATATAAACACCGGTCGATTTATAAAAAAGGTTTCGAAGAAACTTTTTCTGAACTTTCTCGATTTCATTTACTAGAGTAACTTGGCTAGGACTCCAAATGATCGCCGCATATTCCAGTGAGGATCTGACCGTAATCTCAAAAATGCGAATAAGTGTCTGAGTATTCGAGTAGTACTTGGAATGTGGCATGATAAATCCAAGTTTTCTGTACGCTGTACGTACAATTCTTTTTATATGACTTTTAAAGTCCAAGTTCGAATCAAACGTGACTCCCAAGTCCTGGACTTCGTTTGTCCGGGCAAGAGTATAGTCGCCAGCTTTGTAATAAAAAAGAATTGGTTTTCTTTTCGCGAAAAGGAAACGACATGACACTTGGAGATGTTGAGGTGGAGATGGTTTAATGTATAAGGGTGTTCAAATGAAAAGGTACGAAACGTCATAAGAACGTAACCGTTAACATATTTGCCTATGCCGCTATGGGAGAACGTAGCGACACATCTAGGGATGCGATTGGAGTCGCCGGCGTGGATCGGAGCAGGCGCGGGCGCCCGCATGCGCAGGAGAGAGCAGAGGCTCTTATAAAGAGCGCCGTCCAATTGACGCGGCAGTGCGTGTGAGGACAGGATGGCGTTCACATTGCAAAATTCGACGATTGAGGAGCAGCGAGGCGTTATCCGATTTCTGACAGCGGAAGGTGTTAAACCGGCCGCTATTCATCGCCGGATGGTGACCGTATATGGGGAAGACTGTGTGTCCGACAAGTCAGTGAGAAAATGGAGTGCCCGTTTTCGTGCAGGCCGTGAGAGTTCGGTTGATGGCCCGAGACCAGGCCAGGCAAACACAGTCATCACGGCCGATCTCATCGACAAGGTGGACGACCTAGTGAGAGGTGATCGGCGTGTCACATTGCGAATGTTGGCAGTGGAGGTGGATGTCAGCGTTGGAACAGTGTGGACAATTGTTCACCACAGGTTGCGTTATCGGAAGGTGTGCGCGCAGTGGGTTCCGAAGCAGCTCACCGACCAGCAAAAGGAACTGCGTATGGGGCTAGCACTTCAACATCTGTTTCGGTATCATGAAGACCCCGCTTTGCTGGAGCGGATCGTCACAGGTGATGCGATTTCCATGTGTTTGTTCCCCTGAAAAAACATCTGAAAGGGAAGCGCTTCCACTCGGACGACGAACTCAAGGACGCTGTGCAGGACTGGGTCTCGTCACGGCCATAGGAATTCTGGGAACAAGGAATCCTTCAGTTCGTTAATCAATGGGGTCGTTGTGCTACGGGTTCCTATGGTGTATACTTTGAATAAAGTTTTCATTTATACCCACAGTGTCGTTTCGTACCTTTTCATTTGAACACTCCTTGTACACTACTCAAGCAGGTTATTGACGTCAGTTTGAAGAGCAAGACAGTCACCAGGAGTCTATACATTGCGGTAAAGCTTGAGATCATCAGCAAACAAGAGACATGTGCCATGAATGATTCAAACGAATTCTTAATGTATGAAAATTTCCCCCAATTACAGATGTGTACAAAAGAAAAAAACACCAGTAATACTTTCGAAAGATTTTAGAGGATGGACTAAGGGCGACTATACTTTTCGCAGACTCCCCTAAAAAAGAAAGCGAAAAAAAATAGAATTTTTTTTTGACAATGCAGTTTCTTATAGTTTTTGTTGTGCCAACTGCAAAAAACAATAGAAAACAAAACAAAACAGTAGAACTTTGTCAATTCTTCAAGCATCCTGCATAATTCTGGGAGCCCCTAGAAAATGGCGGGGCCCGGGGCTGCAGCCCCCTAGCCCCCTCTTAAATGGGCTCTGCTGGAGACAAAGAGATTTTCAAATCGAACAGTTAAAAGATGAAATATAGAAGGAAACATGATATAACTCTACGCCCTCCCCCTAGCGGAAGAATTTTGCATATTGGAAAAGTGAAAATATGCAAAAAGTGTTCTTTATAGCAAAAGCAATATTAAGGAAACATAATTTTTTAAATACGCCTCTCGGAAGCAGAGATAGTGAGAAAAAGGTTTTGGTTTTGACCTTACTCCCCTAGCGGGAAGGCTCTGCATTATTTAAAGAGGATAATGTTCCCATCTTTATTGTAGCGAATGGCATACAGTAAAAAAAGAAAATTTTCAATAGGGCTTTTAGAGATGGAGATACAGCTGCATACAATAGTACACAAACACCACCGAGCGACAGAACTGTGAACTACAAAAATTTTTATCTCGTGCTTTTTTTTTTTTTTTTGATCTGCAGAATACACAATCACATTTCTTTTTTGCCTTCACATCGGAACAGTGGAGGACTAAGCCTTTTGAAGGAATAAACATGTATTTGTGGACCACATAGTTGCATTCGGTTTGTATCGTGATCGTCATTTCGTGCTGCCTCGATTTTTTTTTCCTTCCGTTTCCCATCGAAACAGTGGAGGATTAAGCCTTTTGAAAGAATAAACCTATGTATTTCTGGACCGTATTGCATGGGGTCCACAGTCGAAATTTTTATATGATGTTTGTATATGCCATTCGTAGTTGCAATTTCTGTTTGCCCCCTCCTGAAAACTAAACAATCGCCACCCTGTTTGTGGTCAAAGGTATCCGAAGGTAAAAATAATGTTTTGAATTGGGTGTTTTCAACCAGAAGTAAAAAACTTTGACCGCACTGGCAGTCTTTTATGAACTTCTGGAGATTGGCAAATGTTATACAAAATCGTTAGTAACAGGTATTGGTAAAACTAGACGAAACCCGTCGGAATCGACGGTTAGTTTTTTTTTTTTTTTTTGAGAAAAGAATGAACTCATATGAAAAAACAAATGTGAACTTTTTTTTTTTTTTTTTTTGATTGGAGGTTTAACGACCACCGTGAGCAACTCAATGGACTATAAGCAGTCGCCCGTCCCTAATTTAGGGTCACTGGTTCCAGGGAAGGGAGAGAGCCAGCGCCGTAAGACAAACACAACATCCATGCCTCACCGGGATTCGAACCCGGACCCCTTTCGGACGAATGATCAGAGGCCAACGCCTTAGACCACTGCGCCACCGGGGCGGCAAAAATGTGAACTTTATTTGATTTACAAATTCATTCAACCAATTCAGTAAAGACAGTAGTCCAGGTTCGTGATTTTTTTTTTTTTTTTTTTTTGTGTGTGACTGAAGATTTAGGGACCACCACAAGCAACTCAATGGGCTTTAAGCCTGTCCCTAATTTAAGGTCACTGGTTCCAGGGAAGGGAGAGAGGCAGTGCCGTAAGGCAAACAACATCCATGCCTCACTGGGATTTGAACCCGGACCCTTCACGAATGAATGATCGTAAGCCAACGCTTGGGCTATAAGCAGTTGCCCGTCCCTAATTTAGGGTCAGTGCCGTAAAACAAAAACAACATCCATGCGTCACCGGGATTCGAACCCGGTAGACGAAACCCATGGGAATTGATGATTATTATTTTATTTTTTTTAAAGAATAAACTCGTGCAACCCCTCCCTAACGTAGAGTCGCTGGTTCCTGGGAGGGGAGAGATCCAGTGCCGTAAGACAAACAACGTCCATGCCTCACTGGGATTCCAACCCGGTACACAAAATCGACGATAATTTTTTTTTTGAAGGAATCAACTCATATGAAACCTATCCCTTATGTAGGGTCACTGGTTCCAGGGAAGGGAGAGAGCCAGTGCCGTAAGACAAACACAACGTACATGCCTTACTAAGATTTGAACCCGGTAGACAAAACCCGCTGAAATCGACGATTAGTTTTTTTTTAAAAGAATAAACTCAAATGAAACATTTATTTACATAATAGGAAATGTCTTACCTATGTGAATAAACTGGATCAAATGGATGTTAAATTGTATGTATACATCACACAGCCCAATGGCACAATGCAATCAGGTCTTCGAGTGTTCGCTGTTCCAATAAGAACTTTCATACAAATTCTTACTAGTGTTGTTTTGCACAAGGGTCGCTGAGAAGAGAGACTTTGGACTATCTTAGTCCCTCCAGTCAACCGCAGGCAATCAGATGTGAACCGCACACTTCTACCATAGACTTGACATGGGAAATTTGCCGCCCCACAACGCCTGAACCGTTGCCCCAATCTCATTTTTCTCTACGACTGGCACATCTACATGGTAAAACCTTTATTTTGATACCTCACCATATGTTTACGTTCAGCCATTCTCTCACAACTAGCCTTACAGTAAAAAACCTTATAGAATTCATATATAGATGGTTCAACACCCCCCCCTCTAGAATTCAGTTTTGTTGCTGTCCTGTAGAGCTGCCGATTGTTCTCTCGTATATCTTTAGCCGCTATGTAGCGCTTTCATTTTCTATGAGACTTATTAATCACATCGTTCATGTTTGAGATTATTATGGCCTTGCAGACATCATTATCCTATGCATACATTACCAAAAACTTGTTTACGATTTACAAGGTGTCAACCAAATTTGGGAAATGCAATTTCATGACCACTTTTGAAAGCTCTCTCTCTGTATATATATTCCTATCTGAGGCAGCAGTATGCGTGTGCTCATGTTACAGAAGGGAAAGCGACACCTGCTAGTAGCAAAACACTGAATCATCATACTTTGACTATGCCCAAAGTAAGGCTTAGTCGAAGGATATGCAATGAAATTGTGTAGCTCTATTGCAATACATGCTTTCATTACAATCTTTCTTTAGCATTTATACCTGGAAAATGTCATGACTTCCTAAGGAACATAATTTAAAATTGTTCTCAAAATTTTGTACATATACACTGAATGATCACTGAATTATGACCATAGGTCATCCTTTCGCCCTCAGTAAAGCAGCTATCTGACATGGCATCAATTCAATAACATGTCGGAAGCAGTTGGGAGGTATGGCTAATAAAAGTGGGTGTAATGCAGTCTGTAATGCTGTTACAGAGGTATAATTGGTGTGCTGAGATGCCTGAAATGCTGTTCTGTAATGTTGCTCAAGTGTTTTATGGGATCGATACTGTTGGAGTTTGAAGACCAGTTTATATGCTGGAAGTCTGAACTGTGCTGCCCAAACCATTCCTGGACAGCATTGGACCTGTGGCTTGGCGTATTGTCGTCTTGGAAGACATTGTCGCCATTTGGAAAAAAGTGCAAGATTGCTGGGTGTACAGAGTCAGCAAGCAATTCATGACAGTGGGCACAAGTCACATGTTGTTCCACATGCACCAGGGGTCCAAGTTTCTGATAGGTAAACACGTCCCATACCATAACTGCCACCACCGGCTAACACTGTTGATAATAGACAGGATTGATCAACCAGCTCATGTTGTTTCTGATCTGTTGCATAGATCCACGCCCAAAATTCTTTTCGAGTTTTTGGAAAAGTTAAATATTCAGGGGATAAAAAACTGGTTAAATTTTATTTACACTTAACTCCTTATAACTTCCTATAAAATGAGCAAGGCAATGGAAAAGTGAAGCTAATTTTATAATTTATTTCTTATGATGGGAAACAAATTTAAATTAAAACGTGTGCTTATAAATATATCGAATATCTTCAATTATTTGAAAAATTTTAGCTATCGCTTTTGCCACGTTATATTCTGGACGTCGGAAGTTGAGAAATTCCTTGCATTTGAGACATGATATTACTATAAAATGGAATAAAAAAGGCTCTACTCACAATGATTTTTTGGTGGTCCTCTTCTTAATAAAAAGAAGAGTAACGATAAGTTTTCAATTTTTGACATTAAAATATCATGGTTCATGCCTAAAAGGTGATTATGACTTGCCTAAAAGGTGATTATGACAAGTCATAATCACCTTTTAGGCATGAACCATAATATTTTAATGTCAAAAATTGAAAACAAAAAGAAGAGGACCACCAAAAAAACATTGTGAGTAGAGCCTTTTTTATTCTATTTTATAGTAATATCATGTCTCAAATGCAAGGAATTTCTCAACTTCCGACATCCAGAATATAATGTGGCAAAAGTGATAGCTAAGATTTTTCAAATAATTGAAGATATTCAATATATGTGAAGCTAATTTTTTTCCCCTTCTTCCATGTTTTTTGTTGTGTTCCGTGTTGCAAATACATTCAGGTTATTTTGAGGAGTACCCGGAATGTGTGGGATAGTATGGTTTGATAGTGTTTCTCTCTCTCTCTCTATCTCTGCTTTGGTCCACAGCAGAAGAGGGAAAATAAATTCAGTGTAAATATTATTTGGGTAATGAGAGCACGTTTTATTTGATATTTAGCACTTATGATATGTAATCTGTAATAATAGCTGTACTTTAGTGCAACTTGAATGTAATGTTAATACATATTGCAAATATATTTATTTCACGTTAAGGTGAGCTTCAATCGCCATCAAACAAAATGGTAGTCATCAGTTGAGTTTCAGGTATGAATGCATTTCTTTTCTTCTGTGGTGTACAATAATATATATATATTTATTTTTTTTTTTTTTTTTGCCAGGGCTGTTAGAAGAATTAAAATATGATGTGTGGTCGGTCATGAAGTAATGCATTGATCGTTGAAGTTGTACATTATTTTTTTTGTTCCCCTTTGTGTAAGTGTATTTGAAATAGCCCCCCCCCCTCCTCCCTTTATCGCCCTTTCATCAGAAGGAAATTCCACCCATTTGGGTCAAGTGGAAAAGGGTGCAGCTAAGAGCTATGGCTATGTGTTTGGTAGAGTACACTAAATTTATACATACCAATGTTGAAACCATTTTGCTGTTGCAGAAATCTCAGCATTATGGACCTGCATGGGGGAGGGGGAGGCAAGCAAGGCACCCCCCCCCGTGTTTCTCGGAAGAGCATAGCATGAAGCCTAGTCTGCTCTATGTTAAAGCCCCCTAGAGGGTTAGAACAGTGTTGCGAGCTGTAAGTGTCACATCCTTTGCCCAAGGATTTCTGTTGTTCAACAGACCACACGTCTAGCATGAAATCAGCCTTCTACATACAATTTTGGTGCTCCAATACATCCTAACGGGCACAGTGGAAACACAGGCAGGTGGCTGTTTCAGTGCGGTTGCCGCACTTGTTTATACCCACCAACAGCAAAATGTGCATCTGGTAGGTAATTCCTCGTTGCAGAGTATATTTGTCTTAAAATTTTACAAAAAACCATGATATCAATGTAGAGAAACAAAAGATTTAAGAAAAGGAACATGTAAGCACTTTACAAACAATGCCTACAAATTTTGCATTTAAATTTCCAAAACAAATGACACAATCAATCGTATCGCTAAAAGGTTTCGTTGCCTGAATGCAAATTTTCTGAGTTTTGTCAAAAATAATGATAGGAATGCGATAAAGGAAAAAGGGCAGGAAAATATATTGTAGAATATATGCACTGCCTTTGGTTTATGCTAAGAAAAGAAGCAAACTAAAATGGTCTCATATTCATGTCAGGTTATGTGTTTATTCTGTTTTTAAAATTAAAATTTTATTGATGTGTGAAGGGTGGCATGTGTTATATTTCTACTAAGTTAATTCAGTTGATCACAGGTTATCTTATATTTTGTCCATAGTTAAATGATATTGCTTATTTGGTATTAAATTAAATGGCTAAGACCTCCTTTGTTAAGTGAACTACTGTAGTTTACTCAGAAAATGTCTTTAAATATTTGGTAGGTTAATTTTATTTGCTGTTTCAGTAGAAGTTAAATTTGATGAATTTAATTTAGCATATATGATTTAACATTTTGTGTTTATTTATTTTTACTTGATTATGTATTTTATTGTTTTAGTAGCAGGGACACCCGTTATTTCCAGGGTAAATATTACTGTTCATGGAATCAGCAAGTGAAAGTTAATGGATGAAAAAGATATTTCTGTAATTTTCCAGTAAATTTATTTTAATTGACTTAGGTTATTACTTTTTAATGAACAATATTTTTGGATTTTCCATTAGAAGCAAAAATATAGATTTTTAGGTTTGTCAAGCCTTGAGCAGGCGACGTAGAATTGTTCGTGTGAAAAGCAGAGTTCCTCCAAATTAATGCCAGCCAGTGCTAATGACTGGCTAATGCAGTAATATTTCATATATGTCTTTTTTTTATTATTTAGTTAATTGACTATTATGCAACAAAAAAAGAAAGGAATGGAAATGCTTACCCTTCGAGGAGACATCCATAGAACTGCCGTACATTTGCCATGTGCTTCTGAGAATCCTGCGACACTGGAATGCAATATACTTATGTCATGTTGTGTGCATGTGACTTGACATTGGCACTGCTCATCCTTTTGTTTACCATTTTGAATTTCAAATATCTGGAATTCTCTATTTACATTAGATGGTATTTATTCCTGATGAAGCTGTCTGTTAATGGTGAAAGCTAATGTTTATTCATTTGCGTTTTTAATACACCATTAAATGGATATTTCTGCACTTTATTGTTATCTACGGTCTCTAACTTAGACTGTAGATTTGGTGTTGGAGTGCTGAATTGTGTTGCAATTCTTAAAAATTAAAAATGGAAATTTTTATGAAAATTTTGTATGGGAGCCCCTTGACCCTGATCCCTTCCAAAAACCATTTACGGTCTAACTAAGAATACCATGAGATGGCATACCAAATTTGGTGGTTCTAAATTGAGAACTATAGATTTGTATGGCAGACATACAAATAAACATTCAATTATGTACATATATACACTGGCAGAAAGTGAAAAAAGAACACCAAGAAGGAATTGGCGGACGTTCATGAAATTTTCATATGTTAATGGGGTCGAGTTTATGTAGGTGTGATGTTAATTTCGGGACCAACCGGTGAGCGCTTACGCCACAGCACAGCATAATATGCAAATTATCGTCGGTGGTATTTAAGGAGTACGGCGAAGTGAATGTAATCAGTCGTCGGCGTACGGACACGTGCGAAGACCCCGAAGAAGCTGCAATGCCTGGACATGGAAGACGTGTACGATTTCACAGCAGTTATCGGACTGTGAGCAAGGTTGTCTAGTCCGCAAGGCCGGGTGGTCGTATCATCGTATTGCGGAGCGAATTGGACGGGAAGTATCGGTGGTGGTACGATGGTGGCGTAGATGGTCCGATGGTGGCGTAGATGGTCCGAGGAACATTCCCACACGAGAAGACGTAGAACCGAGAGCCACAGACGGACTGATGAGCGGACCGATCGACGCATAAGAAGAGCGGCGTTGTCAAGCAGAACATCCACTGCGACGCAAATCCGAGCTGCCGTTGCACCTGAGGTGACTGTGCGAACAATCCGCAACCGTCTACTGGATGCAGGATTACGCGCACGTGTGCCTCTGGCATGTGTACCTATGACTCCAGCCCACCGTCAGGAACGGCTGCAGTGGTGTCACTAACGTCTGCATTGGTGAACGCAATGGCGATCTGTCGTGTTCAGCGATGAAAGCAGATTCTGCTTGGGAGCCTCCGATGGCCCTATGCGTGTTTGCAGACGCACAGGAAAGCGTCTCCACCCTTCTTGCATCCGCCAGCAACACACAGGGCCTACACCTGGTCTAGTGTGGGGAGCGATCAGCTATCACTCCCGTACACAACTAGTGTTTGTACCGGGTACGTTAAACAGCACCTCCTACATCAACATCATCATTCAGCCCGTTGTTGTGCCATTTGTAAGGTCGGTCCATGTTGGTGTTTTCCAGCAAGATAACACATGCCCACACACGGCACATGCAATGCAACATGCACTTCAGGGCATGAGACAACTTCCATGGCCTGCATGTTCACTGGATTTGTCCCCCATTGAGCACGTGTGGGATTTTATGGGACAACGACTTATCCGGTCTCCACGGCCATCCCCGATTTACGCGTCCAGGTTGAGGATGCTTGGAACTCAATACCACAAACTTACATCCAACATCTATACGACAGACTCCATGCCAGAATTACACAGTGTGACGCAGGTCGTGGCGGTTCAACCTCGTAGTAACCATGTTACATGGAAATGTTATTTTTCAGTTTACCAGCAAATGCAGCTGTATTTTGCCATAATGTTTTGATCACGTTATCCTCTGTATTCCGTTATTATGCTGTATAAATTTCGTTGGTATCAGATGTCTCCTTCTTGGTGTTCTTTTTTCACTTTCCGCCAGTGTATTAATAGCTAAGTATTTTAATCAGCTGCACGGAACTATTACATTAGTTTTGTAATGGACCTTAACTTTTACAAAAGATCCGTCAAGCAAAAATATTGAAAAACAAATCCTTTAATAATCTATTGGATAGATGAAAAAAAAAACCTGTTTCTATTTTGTGAACTGTATATTTATGAAATAGCTACCAATGTTGCAGTTAACCATGTTACATGTATAATTTTTTTCCCTGGCATAACTCTTGTGAAACTCGTTTTTTTTTAAAGCAAATCTTAAGATAGTGTACTTCACTTCAATTTACAAATTCTGTATAGGAAGAAGCACCTCATTCCTGTTGTGTAAAGAAATTGGTGCACATTTATATACATGATATATCAGAATTCATCATGTATATGGTCATCAACTTGTAAGACTGATAAGTTATTATTATAACTTTTTTTTTTTTTGCACAGGAAACTTTGTATTTACGATACTTAATGCTCTTATAACACTAGCTTGGTAAATAAGTCTCTGATGTACGGAAATATTTGTAGATGTAGGCTAAATAAAATGGTATAGAAGGCGGAGATGTTTTCCACCGCTAGTCTGCAAACTTATTATAACATACTACTGGCAATTTCTGCCACTTTTCATGTATTCCTTTGGCTTCAAAGATGTTTGTTGATTTTCTGCGACTTGTATGAATTTCATTTGTGTGTATCTGTGTATAGTAGCATGTGCACAAGTGAAACTAAAGCAAAACCATGAATTCTTGTTTAATGACCTACATTTAATTTGTCCATCAGTAGCCCAGCTGTTTGTAAAAGATCAAAATGTAGGTTCAAAAGTTCCTGAAATAGTCCCAAACTGTGGGGATGAAAAAATGTGGGATGAATTTCCATTTCAGACATTCGCAACAATCATCGTTCGTAGAGTGCTAACAATTGCAGCCATTGTATTTCCTGTCTGTGTTGAGCACCAGCAGTTTTTTTGTTGTGTACTGTGTATTATTAGTTTTGAGAAGTGCCTAATGTAATAACCATATGTATTGCAAACCAATATCAGCATGTCAGTTTTTATTTTATTCTTCCCTTTATTTTGATTGCATATGTACTGTATTCCTGCCTTAAGAATGAATAAATAATTTAAAAATTCAATTTGCGGTGCATTCCTTTATCATGGATTTAACATTCAGTTTTGAAGCATTTCCGTGTCATTATCAGAATTGCAGAATACAGACATACGCTGTACGCAGATAGTTTACAGATTATTAGCAGATTTCACAGCTTTTGCTTGTTGATTTTAAAAAAAATAAAATGTTATTCTCATTTTTCTTTTTGTTTTAGACAAAATTTCCTTTTTGCTTTAAATTTTCTGTTTACCCATTTTTGGCCACCACTTCAAGATATTACACACTAAATAAATATGTAAAACTAATAAAAAAAAGCCCATGGAAATGTGGTACCTGCACCCAATACCATCAATGTGATGGAATTTGAAATCGTGAATTCTAACCACCTCATTTCTGGTTGAAGGTAAAAAACGAATCTAGCCATTTCACACACATTGATGCACATTCAATCCTAATGTACTTTTGTTCTCATTGGAATCTGAAATGTTCTAAAAATTATTTATTGAAATTATCTTATTCTATTGTTACCACTTCACATTAAGTAGAATCATTGTTATTAGAGACATTTTAAAGATACATGTTCCAGGATGGGGAAAAAAAACAAGTATTCAGCATGCAGTTTATTTTACAATTTTTTTTATTATTATG
Organism: Macrothele yani; assembly: GCA_039090855.1. Classification (NCBI taxonomy): domain Eukaryota; kingdom Metazoa; phylum Arthropoda; class Arachnida; order Araneae; family Macrothelidae; genus Macrothele; species Macrothele yani. Next base: position 99,584,183 of record CM076996.1, on the reverse strand, counting down.
TCAGTGAGGCAAAACTAATTCCTTTAATTCTGCATGTGCAAGTTTATACAGAGAAATAAAGATGCTGCTTACATTTCTCAGACTTTGCAATCATAATTATACACTGCAGTGTGTATGTTGGTATACAAACTAAATGCACCGATGAGCCATTACATTATGGTCATGTACCTAATAAGCTGTAGAACCCCCTTTAGCCCGCAAAACAGCAGTCACTCGGCAAGGCATCACAATTTGATATGGTGGCAATAGGTATCTGGTTCCTGTAGATTTCAGGGTGGTGGTGATTTAGCAGAAACCCCCGTTTTCCAATTCAAACCACAAATGTTCGAGTGGGTTCGTGTCAGGTGAATTTGGACACCAGGGTGTTCCTCAAACCACTCCTTGACGATTCTGGCAGTGTGGTATGATGCATTATCCTGTTGGTAACAGCTATCACCAGCAGGGAACACAGTTGCCATGAATGGGTGAACTTGGTGTGCAATGATGTTCAGATACCTGACAGCTGTAGGGATTGGGATAATGGGGACTAAAATGTCCCCTGAGAGGAGAAACACGGCGAGACCCATTGCAGATTCTTGGAAAGGTGTGCAGACTGTTTTTCTATTTTCTTAACATTGTTTTTAAGATTTTTTAAAACAAAGGAAGAGAATTTTTCACACCTTTTGTAACGGCTCCCGTTCCAGACGTGAAGCTATTATTGATCACGGAGGCAACTGTTTTCCACCCTCCCCCATTTTATTTTAGCTTTAATTCTTCCATATTTTCGCAGATAACTTCAACTTGATAAGATATAATTGTTGTTTTTTCAGCTTTAAATTTAAAAAGTGCTGTTTTTGTGCACTTTTAAACACACCATGCACGTTTGATGTGGCATTTCGGAAGGTAATGGGCACAATTTTTCTATTTTTGGCATGGACGACTAAACTTTCATCTAACTTTCAGTTAGATGAAGGGTTTTTTTTACAAGAGTCATATTTTTAAAGCGTTTTCTCCATTTCTGCGGTCACAGAAACAAAGAAATGCTGCAAGTTAACGGAATATGTCGAAATTCCGTAAGTTGAAGCCTCAACTTAATTTTTTTACTGTTTGCTTCCAAGATAGCTTCACTTCAGTTAGATTGATAAGGTGTTTTTTTTTCCTTTGTGCTCTTTTTTTCCTTTTCCAAAAATTATGCTTTTACACATTTATATCCCCCTCGTTCCGTTTTGTATGGTCGCATTGTGAGGCATTCTGGTGGCCGTGTGCAGTTCTGTCATTTTTGGCACCCAGATAGCTTTGTTCCAGTTAGATTACTGCTGTTTTTTTGTTTTGTTTTTTGTTTACAAAATCCATATTTGTGAAGTGTTTGCACCATTCCCTTCAGTTTCCGTAGCCATGCGGCATTTTGGAAGTTAATGGTCGCCTTTTACAGTGTTCCTCAAACCACTCCTTGACGATTCTGGCAGTGTGGTATGATGCATTATCCTGTTGGTAACAGCTATCACCAGCAGGGAACACAGTTGCCATGAATGGGTGAACTTGGTGTGCAATGATGTTCAGATACCTGACAGCTGTAGGGATTGGGATAATGGGGACTAAAATGTCCCCTGAGAGGAGAAACACGGCGAGACCCATTGCAGATTCTTGGAAAGGTGTGCAGACTGTTTTTCTATTTTCTTAACATTGTTTTTAAGATTTTTTAAAACAAAGGAAGAGAATTTTTCACACCTTTTGTAACGGCTCCCGTTCCAGACGTGAAGCTATTATTGATCACGGAGGCAACTGTTTTCCACCCTCCCCCATTTTATTTTAGCTTTAATTCTTCCATATTTTCGCAGATAACTTCAACTTGATAAGATATAATTGTTGTTTTTTCAGCTTTAAATTTAAAAAGTGCTGTTTTTGTGCACTTTTAAACACACCATGCACGTTTGATGTGGCATTTCGGAAGGTAATGGGCACAATTTTTCTATTTTTGGCATGGACGACTAAACTTTCATCTAACTTTCAGTTAGATGAAGGGGTTTTTTTACAAGAGTCATATTTTTAAAGCGTTTTCTCCATTTCTGCGGTCACAGAAACAAAGAAATGCTGCAAGTTAACGGAATATGTCGAAATTCCGTAAGTTGAAGTCTCAACTTAATTTTTTTACTGTTTGCTTCCAAGATAGCTTCACTTCAGTTAGATTGATAAGGTGTTTTTTTTTCCTTTGTGCTCTTTTTTTCCTTTTCCAAAAATTATGCTTTTACACATTTATATCCCCCTCGTTCCGTTTTGTATGGTCGCATTGTGAGGCATTCTGGTGGCCGTGTGCAGTTCTGTCATTTTTGGCACCCAGATAGCTTTGTTCCAGTTAGATTACTGCTGTTTTTTTGTTTTGTTTTTTGTTTACAAAATCCATATTTGTGAAGTGTTTGCAACATTCCCTTCAGTTTCCGTAGCCATGCGGCATTTTGGAAGTTAATGGTGGCCTTTTACAGTGTTTTATCTATTTTTTTTTACTTCCAGATAGCTTTACTCAGATATTTTTTTTACTAAAACCATATGATCACAAATTTTTAAGTCCCCTGCTTCGTTTCCAAAGCCACATTACGTGGTATTCCGGAAGCTGACTGTCGCAACTGTCTTTCAATGATCTTCCAGATTGTTTCATTTGAGATTGACGAGGTGAAAAGCATTTTGCTTTACAAGAACCATTGCTGTTTTGCTCACTTCAGTTTTATGGGATTTCAGCAATTATATCAATGAATATAATGATGATTCCCCCATCACATTTTCACAAATTCACCAAATTTTTCTTAAAACTGTGGACAATGCACAAACTGGATTTCAAAGAAAAAATCTTATATGGACCCCTGTTTTACAAATCAAGTTAAATGTGGAAAAATTACTGGTATTTCCGAAGTTGACATGATCCTTAACTTCTCACACAATCACCTGGTGAGGTCCCTAGTACAACATACTGTAATTGCTGCAGGAATAGTAAGAACAATGTCTATCAGGAAAAACATCCTTCAAAGAGAGGGAGTTAAAGTTTGATCATTTAACTAAATGCAAATTAAAAATATGGATTTCAAATAATTCCTTATACTTTTTGACCATTATTTTTAAAATTCCAAAAGCATTTAAAGAATGATATTTAAGTTCTGAATGTATTAAAATACTTTGTTTCTTCTGCATTTTTATCAGGAAAAAGCAAGTTTGACTATTGCAACTAAATATGAATGTGCACTATTATCAATATCTCAAATTGACTCAGTGCAGAACAATAAATTTTATGGCAAAATTAATGTTTAGGTATCCCTTTACCTTGCAGACAGTTAAGTGTTTCTGTGTTGCAGACTTCTGAAAAAGATTCTGCAAGTGAGAAGTGTCCCAAAAACATCGGCCACAGCATAGCGCCGCTGCCAGCCTGTTTCTGCTTAACAGTGCATCCAGGTGCTATAGCCTCGTTTGGTAATTGGCGTATCCATGCTTGGCTGTCTACATGATGCACCAGGAATCTTAATTCACCAGACCAGGCCACTTTCTTCCAATCATCCAGGGTCCAATCTCAATGATCTTGGCCCATTTCATGCAGTGAGTATGGGAACCCAGCTAGCTCTTTGGCTACATAGGCCCATGAGCGTAAGTCCGCAGTGAACGGTGTGCTGTGACACATTGCCCTGATCACCACTGTTGTATATATGTGTGCGATTTGTTGCACTGTGGTTGCTGTGAACAATGTGCGACAGTCTCCGCTCCCCTCTGGCATCAGTGAAGTGCAGACGACGATTCATCATTTGGCCATCTGTGCACCACTTTCGATACCAACTCACTACAGTGGCACATGAACAATCCATAAGCCACACTGTGCCATCACAATTTGTCCTTTATCAAACTCCTATAAATCGGCAGATTTTCCCATTCTGACTCTTTAACACTCTACTAACCGAAAGCTGGTCTGGTTGTTTATATACTGTTCTGTGAACTTCACCTGCTCTACCGTTTGGTCTCCAGGCGCACTCATTTTAAAACTTAATTTTTTTTTGCCAGTGAGTAGCAACAGTTTGATAATGAGTAAGTTTCAGCATTTAACATTATAATTCATTCATAAATAAATTTTATGCTGTTATATTTTTCTTAGCTGAGTCCAATTTTTTTCCCATTTCTGTCATTGAAAAGCCTGAAAGTGAGCTGCATTTCATACTATCATAATCTGTGTAAAAATATATCAAAGCTACCATGTCGCGATGGGGGTTCAGTTACACAAGACAAAAGAGAATAAATGAGCTAATTACTATGTGAAAAAATTCAGACAAGTTGATGCCTACACAAATGTAATTAAAAATATTACCAGAAAAGAAACTTACCCACAGTATCTGTAGCGTGAACTTCAGATCTGCTTACTGCTGTAACTGAGACCATCAGAAGGAAGTGTTTTAGTGGACATTTTTTATATAAATCCACTATGAAACACTTATCTCAAATAGTCAATGTCATCTCCAGGTGACATCTCTCATTAGCTGCAGGAAAATGCTTTCAAACATGCAATGTGTTCCACAATAAGTACGTATGTTTGTCCTCTCAAAAAGTTTAGTCCTTTTAACAGTTCTAATGGAAAAACAAAAAAGGAGAGAATGGGGTGCATGGATATACAAAAATTAGAATACCCAAAGGTTTCAGAAATTAAAACAAAACAAAAAACAACAAAGCTGTAAAAAAATACCAAAGTGTTAGGTACAAGAGATTATATTGAAGTGTAAAATGATATAAGCTAATGACATTGTAAGCTGTTGAAAAATGTATCAAAAGAACTATCATGTTGTAATAGGGATTCACTCATATATTCAGTTATACAAGGAAAAAGATAACAAATTAGCTATGAGGGTGTATCAGAAAATAGGTTTCACATAGCAGTTACTCTCAGAAATGGATACAACATGGCTGTAGAGTGACATCACACGTTTTGTCATCTGCTCATGGAAGGAGTGTGGCACAATTGTGTTGTGTAGTATATTAGTTAACAGAAGTTTGTTATGGCACAGCAGCTGGAGTGTTATTCGAGTTCGGAAGTTCATGGAACAGTGTTTTTTTTTTAATGAGTTGAATCCAACTGAAATCCATCGTGAAGTGTTGGCTGTTTATGGAGAAGAGGCAATGTCGCTCAACAAATGTTCAGTACTCTCTAGGTTCCGAGGGAATATATGAGCTTCTGCCACAGGAAAGAAGATTCAACCCTAGGATGATCAAGAGGATGTTGACATAGACACGGAGGTTTTTGTATGCTGAGGCTTTCAGCTCGTGCCCCACTAGTTAGAAGCAAATTTTGGTTTGTTTAGCATCAAAAACAAGTGTGCTTACATGGAAAGTGCTCTGGCGAGTTTTTTTCACCATGTTTCTTTGGATTTTTATCCAAACTATGAGTACAAAAACCTGTATTTCTGGGGCCCATACCTTCTAACTGATGCATTTCTTTCTCCTTATTTACTTGTTATAAAGAATTATTAGAATGTGTTACCTCTCTACAGGTAGAGCACACAGTGAAATGCTGTCAACCATGATTTCTAGAGAGCTGATTTCTGACTTTGGGTGTCCACATCTGTATTTTTTACAGATTGTTTTAAAGCTTTGTTTTTCTTTTACACTGGCATCATGGTTCTGTATTGCTCCTCTGTCAGTAACAATTTTGGTGGTGTTGGGCATCTAAACAAGTCAGGCAAGACACTGAAATGGCCATCTGCCAGTGTTTACATGTTCCTTTTCTTAAAATCTTTTGTTTCTCTACATTGATATAGTGTTCTTTTTTTGTAAAATTTTAAGACAAATATACTCTGCAACAGAGGAATTACCTACCAGATGCACATTTTGCTGTTGGTGTGTATAAACAAGTGATGCAAACATACTGAATCAGCCATCTGCCTGTGTTTCCACTGTGCCAGTTAGGATGTGTTGGAGCACCAAAATTGTATGTAGAAGGCTGATTTGATGCTAGATGTGTGGTCTGTTGAACAACAGAAATCCTCTGCGGGCAAATGATGTGATGCTTACAGCTCGCAACACTGTTCTAACCCTCTAGAGGGCTTTAACAATAAGGCAGACTAGGCTGTTCTATGGAGAGTGGGTGAACATCTAAAGTTTTGTAGTCTTTTGGATGAGTGCATGCTCTGGTGGGACAGTGCTGTGTGTGTGCAGCCTTTTGCTGCTTACTGTGTTGGTCAGCGTCTCTTGAGGACATCATGTTCTTCCGAGAAACACTGGGAGGGGCAGTTTCTGTGCCTTGCTTGCTTCCCTCTCCCCACGCAAGTCTATACGCCTGAATTTCTGCAATGGCAAAATGGTTTCAACATTGGTATGTATAAATATAGTGTACTCGTAACAGCAAACCCCTGCCCATGCAGAAACATGAAACTATGGTCAAAGTCAGTAATTCATCCATTATCACACCTCCTTTGGGCAGCAAGAATTAAATTATGTTCCCCAGCTTGACCAAGTAATAATGGACACTTTTGACTGTTGGAGGAATTCAGCTTACAGGCAATGTTATCAACAAGAAACACATGGCCATAGCTCTTAGCACCCTTTTCCACTTGACCCCAATGGGTGGAATTTCCTTCTGATGAAAGGGTGATAAAGGGGTACTATTTCAAATACACTTACACAAAGGGGAACAAAAAAAAATAATGTACAACTTCAATTAACAATTTAGGTGACAGGGGATTTGGAAGAGGCAATACGAAATTTTGTCACATGAATAACAGGAGACTCCCCTAAAAGCGTCCTGTCTTTCTGTAGTATTTGTCGTCGTTAAGATGTGCATATATGCGTTCTCGCCGCTTTTGAACAGGTTTCAGATGAACATATTATTGCATCGTCGTCGCTTTGGGCACAGAAATCTACGAACGTATATATATCTGCCGGCCAACTGGAGGCTTAATACATTACTTCATGACCGACCACACATCACATTTGAATTCTCCTAACAGCCTCAGCACAAAAAAAACAATTAAAATTATTATTGTACACCACAGAAGAAAAGAAATGCATTCATACCTGAAACTCAACTGACGACTGCCATTTTGTTTGACGGCGATTGAAGCTCACATTAACATGAAATAAATATATTTGCAATACGTATTAACATTATATTCAAGTTGCACTAAAGTACAGCTATTATTAATTATTACAGATTACATTGCATAAGTGCTAAATATCAAATAAAATGCACTCTCATTGCCCAAATAATATTTACGTTGAATTTATTTTTCCCTCTTCTGCTGCGGACCAAAGCAGACAGAGAAAGAGAAAAAAAAAAAAAAAAAAACGCTATCAAACCATACTATCCCACACATTCCGGGTAATCCTCAAAATAACCTGAATGTTTTTGCAACACGGAACACAACAAAAAACATGAAAGAAGGGGGAAAAAAATTGGCTTCACTTTTTCATTGACTTGCTCATCTTATAGGAAGTTATAAGGAGTTAAGTGTACATAAAATTTAACTACAAACAGTTTTTTTATCTCCTGAATATTTCACTTTTCCAAAAACTCGAAAAGAATTTTGGGCATAGATCTATGCAGCAGATCAGAAACAACATGAGGCGGTTGATCAGTCCTGCCTGGTATCGACAGTGTTAGTTGTTATGGTATGGGACGTGTTTACCTGGCAGAAACTTGGACCCCTGGTGCATGTGGAACAACATGTGACTTGTGCCCACTGTCGTGAATTGCTTGCTGACTCTGTACACCCAGCAATCTTGCACTTTTTCCTAAATGGTGACATTGTCTTCCAAGATGACAATGTGCCAAGCCACAGGTACAATGCTGTACAGGAATGGTTTGGGCAGCACAGTTCAGACCAGGGTTTAAGCTAGCTCAAAAAATGCTAAAATGTGAGGAAAAAAGTTGTAGCAAAATGCTAAAGAAAGTTAGCAGCTTTTGTCACTCAAAAAATTGTAATATCAAATGAACTGTTCACTCCAACAATGCCTTGAACAGCAGTGGAAAACTAATTAGCTTGGAAGATAATAACATATTTAAAACAAAACTGTATTGGGCAGTGTAAGTTGATATACAGCTCCTAACAGGATAAGGACTTTTTTTCTAAAACCATGCTTAAATAAGCATTAAATCCAAATCTGAAATTTGATTTTGTGAGTTACAACATTGTCTTTGCATGAATTATTTGATTAATGACCAGTATGAATTGAATAAGTAAAATGCCAATACTGTTACTGTTAATAAAAATTTAATTGAAAATGCCAATACTGTTACTATTAATAAAAATTTAATTGAAAATGCCAATACTGTTACTATTAATAAAAATTTAATTGCTGTCAAGAGACGCACTGAAAACCCGGGTTATGACATTATAAGCTGCTTTCGCGATTGAACTTATTGTGTACCCCATCTACCCATATTTTAAGTTAAACTTTATTAAACAAGTTAGTAAAGTCATGCAATGCATTGATTATGATACGCTTTCCAATATACCAGAAATCATTACTCAAGTTATTACCAACGTGATGAGGATAATGGCTGTGAAATAAATCTCGCTCCTGTGTCCTGACCTTTGTCCCCATTTCGATGATAATAAACATAATTGGTTCAGTGTACCTCCAGAACAACATACTAAAGTTTTGTCACAATAGAAATATTTTTAGTCAAGTTATGAGGCTAATGGCTATGGAATGTATCTGGCTCCCATGTCCTGACCTTTTGACCCCATTTCGATTATATTCAACAAAATCGGTTCAGTATACTTCCGGAACAACATACTAAAGTGTTGTCACAATCGAAGCATTTTTACGTAAGTTATGACACATAAGGGAAATGGAATGGATCCCGCTCCTATGTCCTGACCTTTGACCCCATTTCGTCCATTTTCAATAGTGTTCGTCCCCAGGTGGTCCCCTACCACATACTATAATTTCATGAAAGTCGAACCATTTTTATGTGAGTTATTGTGCAGACGGACAAAGCTGGAGCATATACGCTTCTTCAACCTACGATTGGAAAGCGTAAAAAATTAGTAATATATATGAAAAAATGTATATAAGTGTAAATAAATAAAAACAAAAGTCTTTCAGCATCAATAACCCTACTCAATCCAAGTATTTCTACTCAATTCAAGTATTAAGTTAAATTTAAATTTTTATTAGTAGCAATAGTATATTCCTCAAACCAACTATTATTTTAATTACAATAAAATAAAATATTACCATTTGAGCCTTCTACATATTTATTTTTTAATATGAGAGACGAAGTACACGTGGTTCATATTGCGAATCGGCAAAACAAAAAAACGTGCTATGAAAATAGTATTAGTCCTACAATTATTGTAGTGTGAGTATGTGTGCTTCACACATTAATTTACAGGTACTAGCAAATATTAAAAAAAGAAGCTTGTGGTGAAAACATTCCTCTGCGTTCACACTTCCTCACTTATAGAAGAGGGGGTGGGCAAAAGTATGGAGGGTAACGGCTGCTTCGCCGGACGTGTGATTTTGAATGTGCTTCCTCGTTGTTTTGCTCTGGGACATCCCTGCCCACGCTCCTACCTCTTGCACGTCATTTCTGCCGATCGCGGGCAAGAACTTGTTTCGCAATTGGTCCTTCAGCTTTCATGGAATTCATGCTATTTTTGCAGAAGACAGAACTGTCTGTATTGAATCGTTAACTTAGCAGTGTTAAACATTTTTCGAATAAGGAATTTTTAAATTGCTAACACTCAAGATTAATTATAATAGATAAAAATAAATATTTCAAAAATATAGCATTAACTTTTTCAGTACTCTCAATACACCGATTATACCTCCGTAACTCTCAATACACTTTTTCAGGCATCTCAATACACCGATTATACCTCCGTAACAGCATTAAAAGACTGCATTACACCAACTTTTGTTAGCCATACCTCCCAACTGCTTCCAACATGTTATTGAATTGATGCCATGTCGGATAGCTGCTGTACTAAGGGCGAAAGGATGACCTATGGTCATAATTCAGTGTATATGTACAAAATTTCAAGATCAATTTAGCAATTTAAAATTACGTTCCTTAGGAAGTCATAACATTTTCACATATAAATGCTAAAGAAAGATTGTAATGAAAGCATGTAGTGCAATAGTGCTACACGATTTCATTTGTGGGAATATAGTATTATAAAATGGAAAATAAGATGTGGGGAGAAATGTGAATCTGCTTGAGGAAAATAAATTATAAAGTACAAAAAGTCTTGTGTGTTGGTATGAATAGATGTATTACTCATTCAACTAAATTGGCTTGTGAGATCAATAATAGCTTCATTATTGGAGTGCACTGTTGATTTGGTCAAGGAAAGGTATAAGTGAAAATTGGCTTGTGAGATCAAAAATAGCTTCATTATTGGAGTGCACTGTTGATTTGGTCAATGAAAGGTATAAGAGGTCTTGTATTTAGTGTGTGATAGACATTGGTATAATTTTCACCTACAATAAGTTTACGCAGATGCCTCGACACAAAGTTTTTTGGTTTTGTTTTGGGATAAAATCAATTTTGAATTACTTATATATGGTATGTGACAAACACTACATGAAATACTAAAACATCTTTTAGATAAAAAACTGTGTGTTGGAATTACTGTAAGTGATCTTTCTGTGAATATCAGAAAAACAGTTTTAATAATATATTAAAGATAATTTTTTTATGATAACGTCCATTTGAATACAGACCATAAATATTTATCTATTTAATTAGATTTTTATTCTCCATTTTCAGCTGCATCTGTTTAATGTGATATATCCTTGTCATCATAGGAAAGACCCCAGTCACCTAAATCTTTGTCATCATAGGAAAGACCCCAGTCACCTAATTCCTTTTCATCTACGAAAAGATCCAGTCACCTAAATCCTTGTCATCATAGGAAAGATCCAGTCACCTGAATGCTTATGATCTAGGGAAAGATCCAGTCACCTAAATCCTTGTCATCATAGGAAAGACCGCAGTCATTGTGATCTAGGGAAAGATCCAGTCACCTGAATGCTTATGATCTAGGGAAAGATCCAGTCACCTGAATGCTTGGAGTAAAGCTAAAATTCCCAACAAATGAAGATTCCACGTCAAATCATTCATCTACTGTTTCAGCAACCATAGTTTGCAACAAATAATTTGGAAGATGTGATAAAAAAAAATGTTTTTAATATTGTGTAATCTTTCTTTTGTTGAATTAACTTTTAAGGAAAACGTATAACAGAAATTAAGTCAACCTATTTCTTTCAAGTGTTTTATGAGATCAAAATAACTTCATTATTCGATTTCTGCTTGAGAAAAGATTAGGTCTTGTAATATGTTGAAAAAACAGGTTATAAATCCCCCTTTTTTTCCCCATCTTAGATAACTAGGAAAGATAATTTTTAAAATGCTAATGATTTTTGCCAAGGTACAATAAGATTGTTTAAAAAGGAAGGAATATCAGGTGATGCGTAACATCACAGCCTCTCCTTGACAAATGTCAACCCCACCTTCTCGTGGTACATCCTGTTCCCACTAAAGGGGCTCTGACGACCACCAATAGCGGTATAACTATACCATCGGGATTAGAGGAAATGCTATCCCACACTCACCAAACCGCTTGGCCAGCGTGGTGAGTTATGGCCAAACCCTCCAAAATGACTACACAACTTAAATCTTGGCCCTCAGTCTCCGGCAGCTGGAATGTACCTGGCCAAGGCAGCGGCCAGTGCGACATGAAGGCAGAGGGTGCTAAGAATCCCCGGAGGACCGGACTAGGCTGCCATTTGATGCTGACCTTGGCTACGTATAATGGACGCTCCCTGATTCAAGGCTTCTTGAATTGGAAGAGGAACTACAAAGGATCAAGTGGGACATCGTCGGGCTAAGTGAGGTAAGGAGAAAAGGAGAAGATCTCATTGAACTGAAAAGTGGACATCTCTTCTACTGTCGTGGGACTGATACTGGCAGAACTAGTGGTGTTGGTTTTATAATAAACAAGAAACTGAAGGATAAAGTTGTAGAAGTTTAAAGTTCCTCTGACAGAGCTGCACGACTCGTTATCCAACTCTCGGGAAGATACCAGGCTCAGATTATTCAAACTTATGCATCCACTACAAGTCATCCTGAAGAAGAAATTGAAGAATTTTATGAGGAAATTCGTCATCTAAATAATAAAGATAAGCAGCACTTAAAGATAATTATGGGAGATTTCAATGCGAAAATAGGGCAACGCCAACAGAATGAAACTTCAGTAGGTAAATTCGGTCACTGCAACAGAAACCAGCGTGGAAATACTCTCGTAGAGTTTGCAGAGGCAGAAGGGTTTTTCATCATGAACTCCTTTTTCAAGAAAAAGCCACACAGGAAATGGACATGGAGACATCCAAATGGGACGACAAGTGAAATTGATTTTATTATGTGTAACAAAAAATTCGTCATAGAAGACTGCAGTGTGCTAAACAAGTTCAACACAGGTAGTGACCATAGATTGGTGCGATGTAAGATGCACCTCAACACTAAACTCGAACGTAGCAAGCTCATAAGACAAACAAAATGTATTGACATAACCAACCTTAAAAAACACTATAATACCTTCAAGTTGGAACTCAAGAACAGATTCTCTGCCTTAGAAGGCCTAACATCAGAAGAAGTGGATATTTCTGAAGTTAACAGAAAAGTAACCAAAGCTCTTATGGAAACAGCAACAAAATTAGCTGGGTCTAAGAACAAGTTGCATGTGAACAAATTATCAGGAAAAACCAAAATGTTGATGCAAAAAAGAAGAGAGATGAGGACAACTAAAGAAGATGTGACTTCCAAAGTGGAATATATAGAGCTATGCAAGACAGTGCAAAAAAGTATCACTGAAGACGTAAGGAAATTCAACTGTGAACTAGTAAGGAAAGCAATTGAAAACAACCAAAGCCTAAAGATAGCAAAGGGACATCTCAGTAAGGGAAGAAAACAGATTATGGCACTGAGAAAAGAAGATGGTTCTGTAACAAGAAATAGAGGCGAAATTTTGACAAGAGTGAAAGATTTCTACTCCAAATTATAGGAAAGGGATGATACATGTACTTCAGACATCATGAAAGGTACTAGTACCAGAGTTCTTCCAGTCGTCCCAGCAGAAGTAGCACATGCAATCAAGAACATGAAGCGGGGAAAAGCTCCAAGAGAAGATGGAATTACTGTAGACATCATACAAGAAGCAAGTGGAGAAATCGAAACAGTACTCGCCCAAATTTTCACTCGATGCCTTAATGAAGGGAAGATTCCTGAGGATTGGAACAACGCTACAATGATCTTGCTACATAAAAAAGGTGACATTGAGGATTTCAGGAACTATAGACCTATCAGCCTCCTATCAGTGGTTTATAAAATCTTCACTAAAGTTCTTTCACACCGCTTGAAGGTGACACTGGACATGGCTCAACCGAGAGAACAAGCTGGATTCAGGAGTGGCTACAGCACAATAGATCATATCCACGTACTGAGAGAACTAATTGAAAGAGCGAGGGAATATGAACTTCCATTGTGCATGGCTTTTATCGATTATGAAAAAGCCTTTGATTTGGTGAAACCATCAGCAGTTACAATGGCTCTAAAATTTTGTGGTATTGAAGATGCGTACATTAATATTATTAATAACATCTATGTAAATGCAAGTAAAAAAGATTCGGCTGTTTAAAAATAAAACACACATAAAAATTGGAAAAGGAGTGAGACAAGGTGACACCATATCTCCGAAGCTCTTTAATGCCACATTGGAAAATGTCTTTCAATCACTGAACTGGGAAAACAAAGGGATAAAGATTAATGGAGATTATTTAACCCACCTTCATTTTGCTGATGACATTGTCATTTTTGCAACTACCCCATCAGAGCTGCAGAGTATGATCCAGGAACTTGCTGACAAGAGTAAAGAAGTGGGATTAAAAATGAACTTTCAGAAGACAAAAGTGATGTTCAATGCTTTTACAAGAAATGATTTATCGATTGATGGAGAAAAGCTGGAGATAACAGACACGTACATTTATCTCGGACAGCAGATATCAAGTGAGGGTCACATTGATGAAGAAATTAATCGGCGTACAAAACTTGCCTGGAGAGCTTTTGGAAGAAACAGCATAATTTTCAAGAGCAATATGCCATTATGTCTTAAAAAAGTGTTTGATCAATGCATCCTTCCAGTGCTTACGTATGGTGCAGAGACATGGACCTTAACTAAAAGAGACATACAAAGGCTGCAGACAACTCAAAGTGGCAAGGAGAGGTGCATGCTTGGTATAACCAGGAGAGATAAGAGGAACTCGTGGATCCGAAAAATGACGAGAATGGAAGACATCATGATCAGAGTTAAATCCCTGAAATGGCAATGGGCTAGACATACTGCCAGAAGGACAGACCATCGATGGACAGCCGAAATTTTAGATTGGATTCCAAGGGACAGGAAAAGACCCAGAAGACGACCACATGGGAGATGGGTGGATGAAATTCGAAAATATGCGGGAGTGACATGGAGGAGACTGGCACAAGACAGACCGTTGTGGAGGAAACTTGGGGAGACCTTCGTCTAGCAGTGGATTGATAATGGTTGACAATGATGATACTAACTAGACACCCTATCTGTCTTTCAAACAACCTTAATTCAGTATCCATTTAACCCTACTACTTTTTGGCTAATATAAAAAGGGGAAAGCTTAGTGCTTGCATCAGTAGTAAAAGTGATTTTCTGAGTGACGAGATGTGTAAAAAATACAATTTGACGGACTTTCAACGTAGGATTATTGTAGGAGTTCAAAGCCATGGAACGAGTATCACCGAAACTGCCACATTCGTGAAATGTTTCAGAGCAACTGTTGTTAAAGACTGGACCAAAAAACTGAGTTTCTATGTGCAACGTGTGGTCGTCATCGACTGCTCAGGTGGAACAGAGAGTGTCCAGACTAGTAACAGACAACAACAGAAGTGCAGCAAATTATAAACCATCTTAATCAAGGATCCCCTTAAATGATCTCTGCACCCACTGTTTGTCGTACACTGCATCATAGTGTTCATATTTTTTTTATTTTTTTTTGATTGAAGGTTTAACGACCACCATGAGCAACTCAATGGGCTATAAGCAGTCGCCCGTCCCTAATTTAGGGTCACTGGTTCCAGGGAAGGGAGAGAGCCAGTGCCGTTAGACAAACACAACATCCATGCATCACCGGTATTTGAACCCGGACCCCTTTCGGACGAATGATCAGAGGTCATAGCTTAGACCACTATGCCACCGGGGCGGCAGTGTTCGTATTGTACAGGATTGGTTTCAGGAACATGCCAGTAAGTTTATTTTGCTTAGGTGCCAACACACAATCTCCAGATTTCAACCCCGTTGAGAATTTGTGGGATGAAGTTGAACAAGACAGCTGATCCACAACCCTGCAATCTCACACTCTTGGAATCAACATCTCATAATGAGTTCATGTCACAAAGAAAGAGTGTATTCAAATAAATTTTAAGATTAGTGGTTATTTTAGAGTTTGAAAAATTTTGCTCACAGAGTGTTGGTTAGGTATAATTCACGAGCCTTGCAGGAATCTCGACACGAAATGGATATACGGTCCCTTATGAGCCTTGGAGGAAACAACCAATAGGAAGCGGCGTACTAAGTCTTGCAACAGAGTGTTTTATCATTGTTAATCGTACTACGATTGACTACAGATCTTTGACAGTCTGAAATTTAAAGCCACAGTTTGCATTTTTCTCAACATTAACGAAGTTGGTTGATTTTAGCCTTTTTTTGATGTGTTACTCTTAAAACACTTTTCGAGAAACGTACTTCTCACTCGTTATAAAACTAAAGGAAGCGGTTCGTTCGCCTCTGATTACGGTAGAAATGAAGCATATAATGTATATACTGTTTGTGTTTTCTATCATTGGGGCTCAGTATTATCCTACAAGGGTTTGTGTTGGGTAAAACTTGCCGTACGTATTTCGTAATTTATATTGCTGTAGATTAGTTTAAAAGGCGCTTCCAACAGGTATCAGTTAATATTTCAAGATCTAAAATTATTTTCGTATTTCTCACTTATTATGAAACTTTAGGAAGCGGCTCATTCCTATCTGTTTTGTAGTGGAAATTAAGTATACTGTTTGTGTTCTCTATATCTCTCGGATTTCATAGATAGATATGCCTGAAAAAAAGTGAGGGATGATTCCCTCCAAGGTTTGACTGTAGTGGATAAAATGTTTTCAAACAGTTCCGTGATTTATACGAAATGTTTACATGCATGTGCTTTGGAACAGAAAACCTATATATTCACAAAATGTAATGCGAAATCAGTTGAACTGATGCAAAAACGAGCTAATGCCTTTCAAGATTTGTTCGTGATTTATGCTTTTTTTCTAAATATTTGAAAAAAAACATGAGGTAGGTGATTTATACTGCTGCATATTCTGAATTGTGCAAAAACCTGCTGTCCTGCAATATTCCTGATTTATTCTCTTGCTCCTAAACAATGTTTACATACTTTGAAATCCAAAACAACCCAGCTGTAAATCTTCAGACTAGGTAGTTTAATTCTAATGCGAAACTATTTTGAATTATAAGTGCCAAAATAGCTGGTGCCCTGCAAGGTTTGTCGTTTACATTCTTGCACCTAAAGAATGTATACATGCTTTGAAATACAAAACAGCCCAGCTCTGTATCTTCACACTAGGTAATGTAAATCTAATGGGAAATTATTTTCAGTAATGGAAGCCAAAATAGCTAGTCTCCTGCAAGGTTTGTTGTTTCATATGCTCTTAATATCTGCTGGTGTCATGCAAGGTTTGTTGTTTCATATGCTCTTAATGTCTGCTGGTGTCCTGCAAGGTTCATGGTTTATATTGCTCCGAAAGAATTTTTAACATGCTTTGAAATACAAAACAGCCCATCTCTGTATCTTCAGACCAGGGAGTTTGAATATAATGTGAAATTATTTTCAATTATAACAGCCAAAATAGCTGGTGCCCTGCAAGGTTTTTGTTTTATGCACTTGCTCATAAAGGATGTTTACATGCTTTGAAATACAAAATAGCCCAGCTCTGTATCTTCAGATTAGGTAATTTGAATCTAATGTGAGATTATTTTCAATTATAACAACCAAAATTGCTGGTGCCCTGCAAGGTTTTATGTTTTGTGCACTTGCTCGTAAATGATGTTTACATGCTATGAAATACAAATCCAGAGGTGTAGCAGGTATGGCGGCTGCCCTGTGAGCAGCTCAAGTGAGGACGTGGAAATCACTGCTCAAGATCTGATTAATAGTGGAATTGAAACTTTTGCACCAATTTCTGGTAGTTTTTTCATGCCACAATTTATTTGTCCATTTACAGAAATGTTTTTGAAGTGTTTCTCCAGTTTCATGGCCTTACGAGCTTAAAATGGACCTTATTCATGTGACGTCAAAAGTGGATTTCTGCAGACCAACATGGCTGCTGATTCAATGTTGTTCTTGGCCGCCCCAGTGGCGCAGTGGTCTAAGGCGCTGGCTTCTGATCATTCGTCCGTAAGGGGTCCGGGTTCGAATCCCGGTCAGGCATGGATGTTGTGTTTGTCTTACGGCACTGGCTCTCTTCTTTCCCTGGAACCAGTAGCCCTAAATTAGGGACGGGCGACTGCTTATAGCCCATCGAGTTGCTCACGGTGGTCGTTAAACCTCCAATAAAAAAAAAAAAAATTCAATGTTGTCACTATCTGTTCTCTCATACTGTTGGCTAATTTTTACAGTCTTAACATAATGGAGTCTGCCGACGAATTAATAGAGCTACAGGGCGAAAAAGAAGAATTTAATTTCTTAGAAGAACAAATCAGGTTTGCAAAAATATATATACCAAGACAATTTTGTGTTCGGTGTTTATTTCGAATGAATCAGGAGAGCATCGCCATTGGTCATAACGAAGTTTTTAATGAAGCATTTCTCGTACACAGTATATTAAATTTTCATGTTCTTATTGTCAGACATTGGCAAAACATTTCAAACATAAACTTGGGAACCTTTTGCAAAGCAAAACATTTAGAAGACCAGACAAATACATAACATGGAAACAAACTAGGATTTGCACACTAGGTGATCTGCTGAAAAATTAAATAAATGCATAATATGAAACAAAAGAAAAATTATAGATATGTTTGTTTCGTTCTTTGGGGAAAGAATGTAGAACTTAGTAATTTACCGATCCAAATATGCTATCAGTTTTTTCCTTCTCTCTATTTATTTTTTTTTTTTGAAATTGAAATTCGAAGGAACACATCTGCCTTTGATTCATAGTGTCATAATAGCCAAAATCTTTTTCATTAAAGTGAGCAGAACATATTGGAGAATGAACATCGAGATGGAAGTCATTGTGTTTCATTTCACACAGCCATTCCTTTAACAGTTTTGTCCTTTTCAGAGGAAAATTATGGAAGATTATTCATTCTTCTATACAATTTAGGTGGCAGGATTTATTAGCACAGCCATACGACGAGCATGTCATTGATAAATTTATGAAAATTGCGATTTTTCTTAACCCCTGTAACGTAACGCCATGTTAAGCAATGGGAAAATGCATGCCGCCCTGGTGGAGCAGTGGTCTGAGCGATGGCTTCTGCTCATTCGTCCGAAAGGGGTACGGGTTTGAATCCCGGTGAGGCATGGATGTTGTGTTTGTCGTTCGGCACAGGCTCTCTCCCTTCCCTGCAACCAGTGGCCCTAAATTAGGGACGGGCAACTGTTTATAGCCCATTAAGTTGCTCACAGTGGTCGTTAAACCTCCAATTAAAAAAAAACAAAAACAAAAACACGCATTTAAATTTGTGGTTTACATTCTTGCTCCTAAAGCTATGCAAAAGCTTTTCCATGATGCAATGCGAGGTGAATAAGGTCCATTCGTATTTCTTACTCAAAATGTTTAGGGAATGCTAGTTATTCACATTCCAAAAAAAATGAAGGTGCTGCCATTTAAGACATCTAACTAAAGTAAAACTATGGTATTCATTGATAAAAATGAAGCTTGTAGTTTTCCTTTAATTGGGTGAACTTGTACGTACATTGCAAGATGAAAGTGTCGTTCACATTGTTGACGATTCTCTGGGGCTATTCGATCATTACTGAGCAGGGCTCGATTTCAACCGGTAGTTAGTAGCAAATTGCTAGCAAGCAAATGTGTTTTGTTAGTGATAAAAAGTGGTACTAGCAAAAGTTGCTAGTGAAAAAATTTTAAATATTTTAGTGTGAAATGTAAAGCGCCACTGCATTGCACATGTGGAATATTTTAGACACATACAAAAAGGAACAACTTATTTCTGGAAATGAATGTTTCTGGAAAAGTACAAACACTGTAAAAACATTTTGGCACCAGTAGAGATATCCAGTATATTTCCCTTATCTACTTCTGCAGGTGAGGTTGGGTTGTTTCATGGAGAGAATCCAGGGTAATTAGAGGGGCAGTTTAAACTTACAAACATTGATTGCTCTCCTGAATATTGAGGTTGAAGGTCTGTCCACAGACAAGTTTGAACCCAGGCCTGCTGTTTTAAAATGGTATGATGAAAAGACTCGGAACCCAAATCCTAAACCATACGGAAAATAACTTAAGATTTTGAATAGTGTTCTTGAATTTTTGGAATAAAGTTAAACAAAAAACTGTTTTTTAAATATTTGCATTTGAATTAAACTGTTAGAATTAATCTGTCAGGTCATGAAAAGGTGAGTTTCATCTAAATATTTGTTATCTTTTCAGCATTACAATGTGACAGTTATAGGGGTGAAATCAAAAGTTGTTATAGTTGACTAATGGAGGGGGACATTAGAAGTTTCTTTTGTATAATGTTAATAAACTTTCACTAGTAGATAATGTAATTTGCTAGAAAAAAATAGGCCACTAGCAAGTGTTGCTACTACTAATAAAAACGAAATCAAGGCCTGTTACTGAGGCTGTGATCCTCGATTGCCAGCGTCATTCGGTCTCTTTGATATCATACCAAAAGTCAGAACTTGGAATGTGTGGAAAAAGCAGTACAAATGGTTGCATTTTGTTTGTGCCCCCTGCATAGAAGAATATGATGTTAATTTTGTTTTGGTGAGCTGTGTATATATATACTAATGTATTACATTAACTATAAGATAGAAAGACAAATGGGAGTGCATTATTTTGTGATTTGCCCCGGGCACACTAGTGTTTGGTTACACCTGTACAAAACAGCCCAGCTCTGTATCTTCTGACTAGGTAATATAAATAATGTGAAATTTACAATTATAAAAGCCAAAATAGCTGGTGTCTTGCAAGGTTTTTGTTTGTACTCTTGTTCATAAATGATGTTTACATGCCTTGAAATACAAAACAGCCCAGGTCTGTATCTTCAGACTAGGTAATTTAATTCTAATGTGAAACAATTTAGAATTTTAAGAGCCAAAATAGCCAGTATCTAACAAGGTTCATGATTTATATGCTCCTAAGAATGTAGCTGGTGTCCTGCAAGATTTGTGGTTTACATTCTTGCTCCTAAAGAATATGTACATGCTTTGGAATTAAAAAGCAATCCAGCTCTGTGTATTTAAACTTGGTAGTTTAAATCTTATGTGAAATTATTTTTAATTTTAAGAGCTAAAATAGCTGGCTGGTGTCCTGCAAGGATTTTGTTTTGTGCTCTTGCTCATAAAGAATGTTAACATGCAAAACCAGCCTAGCACTCTATCTTCAGACTGTGTAATTAAAATCAAATGTAAAAATATTTTCAATTATAAGAGTCAAAATAGCTGGTGTCCCACAAGTTTTGTGATTAATATTCTGGTTCCTAAAGAATTACATGCTTTGAAATCTCTCTCTCTCTCTCTCTCTCTCTCTCTCTCTCTCTCTCTCTCTGCCATCAACAAAACTTTTAAATACAATTTTAACACCATAATTGTCTTTCTTTAAAAAACAATGTGGAGGATATGTGTTTATATTTAGATTTAATAAAGGCAAACCTTCAAAATACTAAATTGCTTAAAAGTGCATAACAGGAGGTCCATCTATTTTAACCCAGTGCAACAGCAGTAAAAATATAAAAGCCTGTAGCAGTAGTGATTGTTACTTGGCATAAACTATACTTGCTGCTTACCCTATAAATTGTCCCGTTATGTTTGTATAAGTTTGTATTAAAAAAATGCATGTGGTGCAGTACCTCTAAAATGTGCATGCTTCATTGTGCTGATATTCCTGTGAGAAAAATAACATATGGATTAATTGCTGATACAGCTTATATAGCATACCTAACATATTAATAAAACTCTCAAAGAACATTAAGTTCAGAACTGATATACAGCATAGTTTTTTAGTATATATTACAGAGTTATTCATGTCCACATCTGTTTTATTAGTATGAGAAGAATAACTGATATTATGAGCAGTAGTATGAACAAAATAGGTTAAATGCAGCATAAGTGCATTTACTCTCATTTTTTAAGTTTGTTCTAGCATCCAACATATTGGACTGAATTAGTTTTATTCCATACTGCAGATTACTTGATTATAAAGTGCTACAATAAAATAACAAGATAAATAAACAGCCAGGCGTGCAGAAAATGTTCAGGGCCCAATATTTTCCCAGAACACATTGTTTTTGTCTGAAATTTCCTCCAAAACTGTAGCGGATTTTCATACAAGTTTAAGCGGTTATTAGAGTATATGTCGATGATCAAGAACTATTTTTAAAGCCTGATACTTAAAAATTTGAAAAAAATCAACAAATATTTATTCCAATGAATAACGTGCTTTTTTTTTCACAAGAAAAATTGTCTTTTTTTTTTTGTTGTTTAACGCACGAAAGATTTAGTGCTGCAGGTGAATCTCTCCCCTCTAGCAGGTGAAAGTTTTAGGCAAGACAGGAATAGGCGAATCAAGAATTATTTTCTCGCCTGAAATGGCGGAACCCATTAACTTTCGACGTACGAAGAATAGGCGAATCAAGAAGTAACCCGAGGCAGAGAGGCTGAAAAATAAACAGCTAAAAAATTCTGTAATTAACTATAATTTATTTCATTCTAGCATTCCAGGCGTTTAATTGTTCCAGATAATTTTACTGAATGAAATTTAAATTCGATTTAAATCCTTTGAAAAATGCATCGGTTATTCACTTTAAAATGTCCAGAACCCCCAATAATTTTTCAAATTGGCGCCTATGACACACTTTCTGCCATTATTTTTTTTTTCTATTGGAGGTTTAATGATCAGCTAGAGCAACTCAGTTGGCTATAAGCAGTCGCCCGTTCCTAATTTAGGGCCACTGGTTCCAGGGAAGGGCGAGAGCCAGCGCCATGAGACAAACACAACATCCATGCCTCACCAGGATTCAAACCCAGACCCATCTCAGATGAATGATCAGAACCCATCGCTTAACCACTGTGCCACTAGGATGGCCCATTAATTTCGGAAACGTTTATTAGCGTGACTAGTGGTTGCGTCGTACTTGTTACTCACGCCATGCTGTCTCCGCCTTGACATTAGTAAAGTCGTTTAGGCTGTGTGAATCGTTTGTGAGCGGCAGTTTGCAGTACGTCACAGCCCCATTACCTCTTTTATTCATAACGACACATTTTTCAAAATGATTACTGTGAAGTAAATTACTCCCATTTTTCACGTTATATTCGTTGTTAATAAGTGAATTTTTCGTTTTATTATTACTATTATTATTTTACCCCTGGGCAAAAATTTCCATAGAGCTGCCTTAATTTCCCCCGAACTCTGTTGGCACGTTTGGACGTATTCTGCACCCCTGTATACAGCAATGTGCCCTTTCATGAGGTAGGAACCATATGAGTTTTCAAAATAAGGTGGACAATGGAGATTTGTATACACTGAGTGGCCACTTTATTATGACCACCTCCTCAGTACTTCGCTGGGCCACCTTTTGCCTTTAATACTGTGTCGATTCTTCGTGTCATGGATTCCACGAGATGTTGATAGGTGATTTGTGGAATCTGAGACCATGCTTGATGAATAGCGCTTTCCAGGAGTGTGAGATTGCAGGGTTGTGGATCCAGCTGTCTGATGGCTCGTTCAACTTCATCCCATAAATTCTCAATGGGGTTGAGATCTGGAGATTGTGGTGGCCACCTAAGCAATGTAAACTCACCGGCATGTTCCTGAAACCAATCCTGTACAATACGAGCACTATGGCAGGATGCATTATCTTGTTGAAAGTAGCCATTGGGATAAACCATCCACATGACAGGATGCGCTTGGTCCGCAACGATGTTTAGATATGATGTGCCAGTCAGACATTGATCAACACGAATAAAAGGGCCCAAAGCATGCCAGGAAAACATTCCTCAAACCATAATGTTGCCTCCACCAGCTTGAAGGGTTGTAGCAATTCATTTGGGGTCCATGCTTTCGTGCTGTTTCTGCCAAATTCTCACTCTGCCATCGGCATGGTGCAACTGAAAACGTGATTCATCGGACCACATAATTTGTTTCCAATTATCGACTGTCCAATCCTTGCGAACTGGAGACGTTTTCTCTTGTTAACTGCAGACAGCAAAGGTGTTCGAACAGGCCTTCAGCTGCCATATCCCATCCGATGCAGTGTACGGCGAACAGTGCGTGCAGAGATCATTTGAGGGGATCCTTGATTAAGATGGTCTGTAATTTGCTGCACTGTTGCCCTTCTGTCATCTGTTACAAGTCTGGACACTCACCGTTCCACCCGAGCAGTCACTAGTCAATGACGACCACACGTTGCACATAGAGACCCAGTTTTTTGGCTGACAGTCCAGTCTTTAAACACTTTAACAATAGCTTCTCTGGAACATTTCACGAATGCGGCGGTTTTGGTGATACTCGTTCCATGGCTCCGAGCTCCTACAATCATCCCACGTTGAAAGTCCGTCAAATCGCATTTTTTACCCATCTAGTCACCCAAAAATCACTTCTACTACTGTCACAAGCACTAAGCTTTCCCTTTTTATACTAGCCTCACCCTCTGGCGGCAACAGCCTGCAGCCATAGATCATTTGCTTAAAACTGTCAGGTGGTCTTAATAAAGTGGCCACTCAATGTATATTATTTACTAATCTCACAGCACATGCTAGTGCATTACGAAATCATACAAATGTGAGACACCAATTTATACAACCCGAATTAGGGATATACATATTTCTTATTCTGAGAAAGGTAAGTTTTCATTTTTCCATATAAAGTTCAAAGTAATACATCTTCCTTTATGTTGTGCAATATACAGGGTGCATAGGAAAGTTCCTTTAGCCTGAAATAACTTGCGAACGGAGAGGTACAATTATGCAAGTGAGATAACGGTATAGTAAAGCGACTACACCCGATCGAATGCAACCGATAGCAGTGCCCCTGGTGGCGAAATGAGGAAGTTAGTCATTGCAAATCGAAAATGAAAAGAGATATTTCCAATTACAAAGTTGTAGAGAATCAATTAATTAATACAAAACGACATTTGTTTCACACGGATAAGATAAATTGTCGCCTGAATACCTTAAAATGTCCGAAATCGATGCACGACTTTTTGTGTGAACGTTTGAAGAAAACAGGCATAGGTATGAGCAAATACACACAATTTATTGCATAAATGCGTACTTATGTCAATACAGTTTGATGACGTCAGACAAAACAAAAAAACAAAAAAAGGCAAACTGGCGCACAGTGATAAAAAGTTAATGTGGAGTATGTTTGAAGAGTTCGCCCTTGCCCACGATACACATTTGTATTCGTGAAAGGAACTCCGCATGCACATTCCTCAACATGGAAGGTGTCATACTATTGCAAGCATCTGTAACACGACGTCGTAGATCCAGCAGACTTGTAGGTGCTGTTGCATACACCTGAGTTTTTACGTAACCCCAGAAATCCAAGCTCGCCATTCTCACACAGCATATGTAGACCTAAACTTCTGATCAGAATACATCCTGCTACTGGTTTTTATATCGTAGGTACAGTATAACGTCACAATCTGCATTTGCATATGGCTACATTTGCGAAATGTGAATATGCAGATTGGAATCGTCTCATATCGATTTCGGACGTTTTAGGGTATTCAGGCGACAATTTATCTTATCCATGTGAAACAAATGTCGTTTTTTGCTAATTAATTGATGCTCTACAATTTTGTAATTGAAAATTTTGTTCTCTCTTTTCGTTTTTGATTTGCAATGGCTAACTTCCGTATTTTGCCACTAGGGGTGCTGCTATCGGTTGCATTCAATTGGGCGTAGTCACTTTACTATACCGTTATCTCACTTGCATAACTGTACGTCTCTCCGTTCGTAAGTTATTCCCGGCTAAAGGGACTTTCCTATGCACCCTGTATATACAAAGCTTGAAAAATACCATGCCCTGGGCATGTAAATTATTGGCCTGGGCAGGTAAATAAAATTTCCAGTTGCCTGATCCGGGCAAAAGACAGTCTTTGAATGTCGTGTTTCATTTCACTGCTAATTTACAGAAATTACAGAGTTCCAAGGACAGAAGAATATCACTTCTTTAATTATATTATGCTCTAGATCCAGAAATTGGGACCATATGTAGTTTTGCTCCAAATGTTGTTTATAGTCAGCAACGGGATTCATGCCTCTGATGGAACTAGCCTCCGGTGTTTCGTGACAAAGGGTGAAAACTTTGACGAAAGGAACATGGCTTAATCACTAAATTTCTCAAATACCAATTTCATCATCATACCATTATCAGCATCATCATACCATTATCAGCATCATCATCTTAAAGCTTGAGATATTACACGCTTTTGTGCAGTGGACATTTTGAACACAGACTTGAACATTTTGCACACGGACACTTAAAATGGAAATACAAAACATATGAAAAATGTTAATATTTTTTAACTTAAAAAAATGAGGGTTCTTATTTTTTATCTTAAAAGATAAATTTACCTGGCCATCCAGCTTTCATTACCTGGGCAGATAACTTTTCAGATATTTTTCAAGCCCTGATATGTATAGTAGGTAAAAATGATTCTATATACATACATTACATAACAAGTAAAAACTTGATAACATGAGCCAGAAATTGTTGAGACATGCTCTTTAAAAGTAGGCATTACTCACTTAGAACTCTTGTTAAACTGCTATCATTTGAGAACATTTTTGTGTGTAACCAAATCTTCTTGGAAGTAATTAAGACATTTTTATTGTACTAGGTGTCAGAAACTTATTATTATGTACTAGGTGTCAAAAAAAGTCTTGGAAGTAAAGACATATTTTAAAGGTAACCAATTTTTCCACTTATGGAATGACGCACGTATAGGAAATGCGTATATATTGTGCATGAAGGTGTTCCACTGTGTGTGGTTAACTTGAGAATATATTTTTTAAATTACTAGGGGCTCCCACTTAGTGATGGACAAGTTACTGTAGCTTGTAAATCATATTACCAAAATAAAAAATAGAGAACAGAAAAATATAGGCATTTACATATTAACGTTTATTATTGCCAAAGATCCTTGAGTCCGGGGCGGGGCCCCTAGTGCTTTGGGAAAATATTTGTGTACTTCATGTGTTTTTTTTTTTTTTTCTTTTTCAGTCTAAAATTAAAATCATTTACAAAAATTTTACTCCATGTATGATAACGCATTTCTTCAATATAATATAAAAATGGAAATGTTAGCATTATCTAAGTGTTTCATTCCTAAATAATCCTTGGGCAAGGCACCTGTTAATTACCATTTAATAATTATGCCCAATGTATATAAAATTAAAAATGTTTAATAAAATGTACTAAAAATTTACCTCTGTCAAGAGAAATAAAAAGTTTTTGCACCCAGTTTCAATGTATTATTATTATTAAGTGATGCTTGAATACATGAGTATTTCTTCCCTAACAAACTCATTTAGGCCGCCCCGGTGGCGCAGTGGTCTAAACGATGGCCTCTGATCATTCGTCCGAAAGGGGTCCGGGTTCGAATCCCGGTGAAGCATGGATGTTGTGTTTGTCTTACGGCACTGGCTCTCTCCCTTCCCTGGAACCAGTGACCCTAAATTAGGGACGGGCGACTGCATATAGCCCATTGAGTTGCTCACGGTGGTCGTTAAACCTCCAATCAAAAAAAAAAAAAAAAAAAACTCATTTAGACATTTGCAGTATTTGGTGTATCAAAAATGACTTTGCCAAGAAAAGGACTTGTCAAAACACAAAATAGGACTTTGTCATTGCAAATGTTCTACACTTAGACTTTGTCATTGCAAATGTTCTGATGTTTTGAAACACTTACCTGTGTAATATTTTTTCTAGTAAAATAGATTATGTTTTGTCTTTATCCTTTCAAAATTTGTGCTTTTCCTCATATTTGAGTGAATTTTTTTTAATATGAATTTACCAAACTATGTAAATTTGAAACCAAAAACAGGTGTTATTTGCACATAACATGCATTTTTTAGAACAATGAGAAATATATGCATGTTTCCAAGTACATTTCATTACAAAGGTCACTTAATTCAGTGATATCTTTCTGCTGTGCTCTATGTAATATGCTAAAAGTAAAGGTTCATTCACATTACTTGAAGTTAAGGTTCACAACATACTAAGCCGTGCAACTCAGTTAAGGGTCATGGAGGTTAAAATTAAGAGCTGCTGTTTTGTATTTCTTTTTTTTTTTTTTTTTTTTTTTTGATTGGAGGTTTAACGACCACCGTGAGCAACTCAATGGGCTATAAGCAGTCGCCCGTCCCTAATTTAGGGTCACTGGTTCCAGGGAAGGGAGAGAGCCAGTGCCGTAAGACAAACACAACATCCATGCCTCACCGGGATTCGAACCCGGACCCCTCACGGACGAATGATCAGAGGCCAGCGCCTTAGACCACTGCGCCACCGGGCGGCGTTTTGTATTTCACCCATGCTAACTGTGTAAACTGAATTTGTATGCATCTGTGGTGAAAAGTAGTGCCTGCCTGTTTTTGCATGATTACCCTCAAGATGCAAAAGCAGACTATTCTGTTCAAAAGCATTAGTGAATCCTTGTGCTTTTTTTAACTTTTACATTATCTCAAATTGAAAACAGACAATGAAATTGGTTGAGTGAACTCCTAATAAGTTACAGAATAAGTTTCAAAAGAAAAAAATGTTGAATTTGAATTTTTGAGGAAGAAAATTACAAATATCTTTCTTGTAACCATGGAATGGGTGTGAACTAATGACTTAAAACATGTTTTTAGATGGGATGTAAGCTTATAAAATGTTCAAAATCATTGTATTGAACAGATTATTGTAAAGAATTATTTATCACAAGAAAGCTTAAACATTTCAATGTCAACAAAATTGTACAGGGTGACTTTCCAAAATATTGCTTATTTCTGTCAATTGCTCTTCATAGGCTTGTGGAAAGAAGTGCTGTAGTATTACTCTCTCTGTCTTTGTCTGTCTGTCTGTCTCCCTCTCTCTCTCTCTCTCTCTCTCTCTTTCCCTCTCTCTAAAACATGATGCTTTTCTGTAGTGATTTAAAAATTGATTCATGTGTACTCAGAAATACACTTAAAAGCATGCAATTCTGTTTCCAACCAAAAGCAGCACGATACAAATTCTGGCAGTGAATAAAGAGTTAACTCACAGATGTTTTCAAGTACTTACACGATCTGTGTCTCCACAATTCTAACTGAAACGGATTCCCAAAATTTGGGTATTCTACATGCCTGTAGCCAGACAAAGAAGTTGGGAGAGACAGCTAATAATTGAGGTCAGACAAAATATAAAGAGACTGTAGAGTGAATGTTTTGGACAGACAACTCAGGTCAGGTGCTGCCCAACCTGGCCATAGGTCTAACGTGCTAGAATTATTTCAAAAATATGCATAGTTATAAACAATATATTTGTCCATGTATATAAATTAAAAGTAGTGAAACATCAGTTATATGCTATTCTAGGGGATGGCTTTAAAAATGTATAAATGTTAAAAAACATGTAAAAGACATTTCAAAATGTTAAATAAATACTGTTGTAGAATTTTGAATGCCTCTTAAAGGGAGGGGGAAAGGCCACACATTTAGATTAAGCTAATTTATAGTGTTAAGGCAGGCATACATACATACATACATACATACATACATACATGAATACTTTTTCTATCTTAAGGCTATGTCCATTTTGAATTTGTATTATTTCAAACTTCATTTCTAAAACTAGTTTAAGAAATTCTGTACTATTATGTTTTTAATATAGATGAAAATAAAAATAACGTACTTGGTAGTGAACCAAATACAATTTTGTTTTATATTCAATATTCCTATCGCACATTTTTTACCTATAAGCATTGATCTTTTCAAAGCAGTTTGTCTATGTCTATTTGCCGCCTTCTGTGGCGTATTGGTCTAAGCGATGGCTTCTGATCATTCGTCCGGAAGGGGTCCGGGTTCGAATTCCGGTGAGGCATGGATGTTGTTTGTTTTACGGCACTGGCTCTCTCCCTTCCCTGGAACCAGTGACCCTAAATTAGGGACGGGCGACTGCTTATAGCCCATTGAGTTGCTCACGGTGGTCGTTAAACCTCCAATCAAAAAAAAAAAAAAAAAATTAGGGACGGGCGACTGCTTATAGCCCACTGAGTTGCTCACGGTGGTCGTTAAACCTCCAATAAAAAAAAATAAAAATAATATCTATACATTCAATATTCACTAATCTTTGCTGGTTTCAGATTTTTTTTTTGTTCAGAGTAAAAAGATAATTATAACGTTATTTAGTAAATCTTCAGTTGCATCATCAATTAGATGACTGAAGAAAAAATGCTGTCTCAGTTCTCTCAAAGTTGTAACATGCCAGGTTTTGTATCATAAAAGAGCCCTGTATTCTTGATAATCTGAAGTTCAAAATTTAACACATAACTACAAAAGGTGTATACATAAATTACATCTTACCTAATTGAAAAAGCAATAGAAAGTATTGTAAAATAGTATCAGGGACTAACGCAGAATTCCAAATAAAAGTGAAAAATGTGTGAGTGAATAAAAACCAAGGCTCCACTTTACAAACTACTGACTGACTAAAGGTTCCATGTGTTATCAATAGTATGGGTGTGACCATGTGTGGTAAGAAGTAATTAAATATGCTGCATAGGTAACAAACACAGTGGGCCACTCCGGTGGTGCAGTGGTCTAAGCGATGACCTCTGATCATTCGTCCGAACGGGGTCCGTGTTCGAATCCCGGTAAGGCATGGATGTTGTGTTTGTCTTACGGCATTGGCTCTCTCCCTTCCCTGGAACCAGACACCCTAAATTAGGGACAAGCGACTGCTTATAGCCCATTGAGTTGCTCACAGTAATCGTTAAACCTCCAATAACAAAAAAACATACACAGTGGTTAGAATTTAGAGTCCTGGCAATTATCGCAGAACGCATTTCACTTAACTCTGAATCACTCACATCCATAGCTGTATAGCGCAATGTGCAATGTAGATGTACCTTAAACAACTGCTCATTAAAAAAAATCAGAATTGCCTGCTATGGCTAATAGCTGTTGCCATAGATACTTTAAGTCAGTCGTCTGCGTGGTTATTTTTCCCTTTTGCGACAAAGGCCATTCTATAAAAACAATATTTTTTTGAGTTGGCAACAGTGCGAAGGGGGAAAATAGCCACGTAGATGACTAACTGAATTAAGGAAGTGTCTATGGCAACAGATGTAGCAGGCGATTCTGGTTTTGTTATTGTGCAGTTGTTTAAGGTACGTCTACATTGTGCTATACAGCTATGGAAGTGAGTGATTCAGAGTTAAGAAGTGAAATGCGTTGCGCGATAAAATTTTGCTATCGTTTGGGTAAAATGGCTCCAGAAACAGTTGATTTAATGAGAAAAGCTTACAAAGATAAATGTTTGGGTGAGTCAACGATTTTTAGATAGCACCATGATTTTAAAAAAGGGTGTTTTTCAGCAGAACCCGCTCCTAAGCCTGGTCGATCTGAAAGTGTTACGGAGCGTATTGTTACCTGTTTGGGCAAGACAAATGACGTGTGAAGACTTAGCGGTGTTAACTAATATTTCAAAAACCTCTGCATTCCTCATTCTATGTGACAAATTACTGCTGCATCGTGTGTGCTCCAAATGGGCACCTCGTCACCTGACAAGAGAACAATTGTTAGCTGGAGTTTAGGTGTGTCATGAGTGAAAACAAATGTCTGCAAAGAATCCAAACTTTCTAAATACAGTAATAACTGCCAATGAAACATGGGTCCACTATTTCGACCTTTCAGGAAGCGCTCAACGGGTGTCTAGAAACACACAGGCTCATCTCCTCCGAAAAAGACTATCAAACCAAATCAACTGGGAAAGTCATGATGATTTTCCTTGATCTTAAAACTGTAGTCTACCAGCACACAGTTCCCCCACAAATTACTGTCAATGGTATTGTCATTAGTGCAAACAAATGACTGCAAAGGATCCAAACCTTCTAAATATTGCATTTCAGTCCTGAAGCGTCTGCCATGACACATATCCATTAAGCGACCGGAACTGGTGGGCAAGTGGACTTTACACCACGATAACGCTCGCCCACATGTGGCTGCTTGTGTTCAACAGTTTCTTACGAAATGCAGTATTGAAATCATGCCTACAAGTCCTGACCTCGCCGCGCGATTTCTGGTTGTTTACCAACAATGAAGAAGCTCCGTGTTGCAACATTCAACACAGATGCTGACGTTATTTAAGCTGTACGGGGGTCGCTAAAGCAGCTTCCACAAAACGCCTTCGCCACATGCTTTGAAAAGTGGGCTGAACGATTACACTGGGGAACACAGTTTTCGTTAACTTAGATCTGACAGACACTTATTTTTTGCTAACTTTTGGGTTGTGAATCCAAATATGACCTCAGTTTTTTTTCTACCACATCAACTTTTTACGATACAGGGTATCCTCCATGTTCCTCGAAAAACATACAAAATTCATACATAGAATGGAAAATAATTTACCTGAATGTACTTTATTTACATCTATTTTGTTCATACAAAGGATATATTGCTACAGTCCGGCAAATTATGTGCAAGTCGTAGCAGTTTAGATAAAAATTTGCGCTTATAGCTTTTCCTGGAGTGTTCAGTCTGTGGACAATCCCGCCGAATGCTCCAGCAATTGTCAGCCGGCCGGCATGTGTTCATCCCATCTACCCTGATACCGTCCTATCCATGACCTTCAAATCTTCGTGGAATCGTTCTACTTGTTCATCACTGAAGGCACCAAGATTTTTTTTTTTTTTTTTTGATTGATGATTTAACGATCACCGTGAGCAACTCAATGGGCTATAAGCAGTCGCTCGTCCCTAATTTAGGGTCACTGGTTCCAGGGAAGGGAGAGAGCCAGTGCCGTCAGACAAACAACATCCATGCCTCACCGGGATTCGAACCCGGACCCCTTTCGGACAAATGATCAAAGGCCATCGCTTAGACCACTGCGGCACACCAAGATTTTCCGGGAATGTATCAAGATGGCTATGCAGAAAATGCACCTTGATGCTCTTGTTGCAGCCAAGCATTTTGTAGGAGTCCATGAGTTTCTGAATAATTTCGGTGTAATTCTTTGCTCGTGTATTTCCATTAAAGTCCTTGACAATGGCCTTGAATGATAACCAAGCATTCTTTTCCAGTTCTGACATTGTCCCGATGAAATGTTGATTTTTGATGAGCTGCTGAATCTGTGGCCATCAAATACCCCGGTCTTTATTTTTTCCAAAGACAGGCTAAGAAATGCCGTAATGAGGTACTTGAAACAGTCTTCTTGAGTTGGCAAAGCTTTAACAAACTGCTTCATGAGACCTAGTTTCATGTGCAGAGGTGGGAATATTATGTTTTTTCTATCAACAAGTGGCTCATGTAGAATGTTTGGATCACCAGGTTTGAGGAAAGATCGTGGAGGCCAATTTCTTTCCACCCAATGCTTCTCACGTGCTCTGCTGTCCCACATGCACAGATAACAGGGATATTTTGTGTATCCTCGTTTGCTGACCAAGAAGGAAGCATGCCATTTTAAGGTCAACACATATGTCCCAATTGTGTGTGTGATATTGCAACAACTCAATGACTCTCTTTATATCTCCATATTCTTCACAAAGACAAACTGAATGACCAATTGGGACTGACCCAAATAAATTGCCATTGTGAAGGAGGACACACTTTAAGCTATCGATGAACATTTGCCATTCAGTTGCGTTATACTTTGCAATTCCCAATTCCTCCATTAAACCTCGTATGTTATGGAAATATACAAAGCCACTATCACTTCTAAAGTACTGCAGAAATCCACTTTCTCTGGTTCGAAAGTACGATACCTTCGTTCCTTTTTCAAGCAGGTTTTCTCACTCAGTTTTGATGCTAGGAGTTCTGAAGCCTTCTTTGACAGTCCCAAATCACGTGCCAAATCACTCAACTCATGCTGATCAAATCCCTTACGAACAGAGTCATCTTCAATTACAAAATCGGCATCACTGTTGTCACACACTTCATCACCATAATCATGTTCTTCAAGAGAGGGTAGTGTAACGAAAACCGGCACTGGGATTTCAGCCGAATGAGACTGTGGTCGTATAGCTGATGGTAGACTAGGACACTCTATGTTACATTTATTTTTCTTGTTATATCCTGATGTTTTCACTATGCAAAAATAACAGTCACTTACATGATCCATTGGCTCTCGTCAAGTCATAGGTATTCCAAATGGCATCTTATCACGTGTTCCCTTCGTCCACATCCATAAACTCTCGACACACTACTTGCACACCTTATTATGGGACCATGACTTATCCTGATCACCCAGTTTAACTTTGAAATATGCAAAATAGGCTTGCTTTACAAATGCGCTGATGTTCGCCCTTTGACTGGGAATCGTGAAACTTCCACAGATATAACAAAATGAATCAGGGTTGTTTATGCACTTTCGACGTGAAACAGAAGAGGCAGACATCATAAATTAAACACGTGTTTATAAAATAATAAAATTTGCTAAGCAAGTTATGAAAAATAGCTAACAGTGAATTTCCATTTATATAGAGCGGCACACTACGTCTCACCACGCTGTCGTGCGTGTAACTGAATAGCCCAGACAACTAACAACCTTTCGCTGGTCCACAAGGTCGTCCTCCACCCCTCCATTTTTTTTGATTGGAGGTTTAACGACCACCTTGAGCAACTCAATGGGCTATAAGCAGTCACCCGTCCCTAATTTAGGGTCACTGGTTCCAGGGAAGGGAGAGAGCCAGTGCCGTAAGACAAACACAACATCCATGCCTCACCGGGATTCGAACCCGGACCCCTTTCGGACGAATGATCAGAGGCCATCGCTTAGACCACTGCGCCACCGGGGAGGTCCATCCTGGCTACAGTAATCGCATGCAGATAAGCGGTAGAGAAAAAGCCTGACGTGATAGAAGAAAACTAGCTGCCGTTGCAAAATCAACATGCCTATTTCAGTCAAAATAATTGCATGCAGATAAGCGGTAGAGAAAAAACCTGACGTGATAGAAGAAAACTAGCTGTAGTTACAAAATCAGCATGCCTATTTCAGTCAACGTCAGCTGAAAAAACGAAGTCAACAAAAAATATGTTCAAAATTGTTCCCCAGTGTTAGGCTGTTGCATATCATCCGAGGGAAGATACTTTGAGAAAGAATAGCATATATTTTGCTGTACCTATATTTCTCCATTTAGTGTGTTTATGGAACGGCAGTTTTACATATATACCTACACATTGAGTGAAAACTGAATTATAACCTCCCGTATCGAAAGTGGACGAGGCCCGTTCACGTAAAAATCACGCCCTCTCGGAAATCACAGCAATATTGCATTTATGTGATTTCCGAGAGGGCGTGATTAGTAGATCGAGGTAGCATAAATAAGGTGTGAGTAAAAAATAGGTAGAAAATGCGAGGAGCGTGATGGGTAAAAGCAGTGATTTATCGGACTTTGGGAAAGGGCAGATTGGGAGAGCTCGGAGAATTTTGAAAAAAAAAAGCTCGAGCTCTCCTAGTCTACGATTTTCCAAACGGCTGAACTGGTGAGTTGTTCGCGATCAACCGTAGTTAAAGTGCATCAGAACTGGCGTGAAATTGGTCAAACAACAACCTAGAGGCAAAACTGCACAGGACAGCAAAAGGTTGATGTGAGAGCTGGGTCCGACGACTCGGGCAGGTCAACAAGCTCAACACTGTTTAACAGTTGACTACCCAATACAAAAGAGGTCATCCTGGAACAGTATCTGTCATGCCCATGCGTTGCGCATATGGGCTATAACAGCAGATGACATTCTTTTCTAACAGCAGATGACATCCTTTTCTAACCACGGTTCATCGGAGCAAAAGACTCGCCTGCTGCAAAGATCTTTCAAATTGGACGTCGGATGACTGAAAAATAAATGTGCTGGTCTCACGAGTAGCGTTTTTTACTTCCACTCCGTGGATTGTTTTTTACCTATTTGGAGCAAACAGAATGACTCGCTCGATCCATCCTACATGGTCTCTGTAGTGCAAGGTGGTTGTACGGTGTGGGGCATGTTTACTTGATAGGAACTTGCATCCCTGGTGCATGAGGAACAACGTATGACTGGCGCAAACAGAATGACTCACTCGATCCATCCTACATGGCCTCTATAGTGCGAGGCGGTTGTATGGTGTGGGGCATGTTTACTTGATAGGAACTTGTATCTCTGGTGCATGACGAACAACGTATGACTGGCGCAAACAGAATGACTCACTCGATCCATCCTACATGGCCTCTATAGTGCAAGGCGGTTGTATGGTGTGGGGCATGTTTACTTGATAGGAACTTGTATCCCTGGTGCATGAGGAACAACGTATGACTGGTGTCCGCTATCGTGAATTGCTTGTTGACTCTGCACACCCAGGAATGTTGCATTTATTCCCGAATGACGATCGGTGTCGTCATAGATGACAACACTGACAATCCAGTACCCGTGGTACTTTGCCGAACCACAGGTACAAAGTTGGGCAGGAATAAATAAAAAAACATTTGGAAAGATTCAATAGTCTGATTCAATTCCAATACAACGCAAGTTATTATCACACACTGTGTGTGAAGAATGTATAAGTAATTATAAGTTTATTACGAATCGAAGCGAAAAAATTTCTGAAGTTCAAGAAGCTTTGTATTCTTCAATAACTGTAGGTCATACTCCCGATATCCTCCACACCGCCGAATTTACTTTAATCTTAAGATTTGTTGGCAAGCAAAGAGATATAAAAGAAATGTTTTTGGTTTTCTTCAAATCGAGAATCATGTTTCCACATATTTAAAAAAGATTGTATTGGAATCATTAAAGGATCTATCTATTGACATCAAAAACTGCAGAGGACAAAAATACGATAATGCAGCAAACCTGTAGGGAAAATACAGTGGATTGCAAGCGACATTAAAAAAAAAAACGTATTGGAACAGTAACCTAGGTGCCATGTGCTAGTTTGTTTTTTAACAAGCATTACATTACTTTAACTTTATTCAGAATTTATACGTGTTGATACGAAAATTGGGTCTAAATTAATTACTATTAAAATGGGGGACGGACTTCATAGGCGTGGTTAAATTATGTTGGTGATTAAATTAAATATTTGGCCTATTGCAAATTAAATTGGAAAATTAACTCATTTTTAATTGGGGAAGTCGTGTAATTCTCTTTGTCTGGGTGGAAACAAAGGAATTAGGATATCGCCTTTGGAAGCCTATTCAACAAAGCGACCACCCAATCGGCAACTGAGAGTCATCGAGACTCTCATAAATACGACTTCAAGTGTGCCATTAGTGACAAAAATCTGTAGGGAACGCTGAAAATTACGATTATGAGGGGCGAGGGTCACAGGGTGAACTATACTTGCATAAGCGACGGCGCTCCGTACGAAAGACAAGAGAGAAATCTCAAGTGTCGACAGAAAAGAAGCAGAAGAAGCCACGTGACATCAGAGGATAGCCAAAAAGAGGCAGAAGAAGAGAGAGAGAGTTAGTTATCTCTGTACGCTGCCGTAGGACAGACGGAGAGAAACTCGCAAGAAGGGTCGACGCAGCAGTAAACCGTACGAGCCCGCTATGTGCGAAGCCTGACGTCCGGCGCGACTCAAGATAGCCACGGTACTTCGAGCGCAGCGGCAAGCTGCCGGGGTACAAGGAAAGAGTAGAGCTTAACAATAATTAGGCGGCCGGGTAAAACCACCAAATATGCCAAATTGAGAATGTCTACTAAAAAGCATTAGTGAAACACGACTAGCAAACCAGCCTTCCGAAAACGCCGTCTCCATACAAAGAGTGGAGATCGTTGACCTGTCCGAAGCAATACGTAAAAGCGTTTATCCCTTGCTGCCGACAAAGTTTCTTGACGGGGTAAAAGAGAGCTACCCCTATCCATTCTACAGCCTCCGTCTGCTGGGCGAAGAGGAGTCAGCTCGGGGTGTTACTCCCCTCCCTACACTCGGTCGGTGAAGAGCGGAGAAATTCTCTCTCTGCGTTGTCGAAAGAAAGAGTGGAAAGCCAGCAAATTAGTGAAGACTCTCTGTTACACACAGGTGAAATCCCCCCCCCCCCCCACACACACACTGTTTCGGTACCCATCGAAGGAAGTAAAAATTCTCCGGCGTTTAAAAACACACAGGGGAAAGGAATATTAAGCAAAATAAAGCGCCACAGAGTGTGCGGTGCCAACGAGCTTCATAATAATTCTAATACTGCTTTGTATAGCCTGGATTACGCAACAAGCAGTCAGCAATAAGTGAGTACTTTCTTTTTCTATTTATTGTTACCCTGTCACTGAGAGGAGGAACTGAGAACATTAACTGAACCCAGACTCTAAATTGGAACTTTGATACGCCCTTTTGAGGCGGAAGTCTGATTCCTGAATCCAGAGGTAGATGATATTAGCTCGGAATAGGGAGCATAACATGTGTTGATATCACCGTGGGCAATGCCCGGGATAGAGTTTCCTCCTACAGATAAAGATGTTTCAGTGTTAATCTTACTCTAGTCATTTTAAAGGCTCTGGTGTTGTAGATAATTCCTGTATTGAATTCCTGTGTTTCAGCAAGCCGCTAACGTTCTCGCTAAAATATGCCAGCTCCCGAATTACAAGAACCCACAAGTCTCGTATCCAAATAGCAGATAAATTGCCGACTGCGGCGGGAACGAGACAACGAAGGTATCATTTGGTGACGGGTGTTAATAAATTATATCGCTCGGCGCATTCGTATCTATTGGTGGCGAGCGGTGAATACATAACCCAGCTCGGCCCGGTACCGGATCAGTCGGTGCCAACGGCGGGATCAGTATATTTCTCTGTCCAATCGACGATGGAATATTCTCATAAAGGGTTTTCCGGACACTCAATCCAAACATTTATCGACGCCAGATGGGCAGCAAGAGCTGACAGGAGTTTCAGCTTTAAGAAGGAATTGCAAGAACATCAAGGAAGCATTAATACGAATGGCAATGAAAAGCAATTGGTATATTAGAGGCAGAAACATCAGAATACTGTATTTTAATGAATATGAAATAGCTTTATTAACGGTTTTGGGACAAACTGTTACAAAGAATAAACACTGCAAGCAAATCGTAACAAGATGTACAATCGAATTTAATACAAGGAACAACTCTTCTCAAATCTCTTTCTGAATTCACAATGGATGTCAGAAGCAACTTCTAAGATATTGAGAACGATGCAAATTTATTTACAGGAAATCAAAGGCAGCATAATGAAGACAAGGAAAAAATAATTTAAAAAATGTTTTTTTTAATAATGCCGTTTTGTAATAACAGCAGTGCACGCGCATTTGTTGTACTTAAACGG
The DNA here is from genome assembly GCA_039090855.1 of Macrothele yani. Lineage (NCBI taxonomy): Eukaryota > Metazoa > Arthropoda > Arachnida > Araneae > Macrothelidae > Macrothele > Macrothele yani. Next base: position 99,545,453 of record CM076996.1, on the reverse strand, counting down.
GTTAATTATATTATTTATGTAATGCAGTACATCAGTTACATTGATGCCATTCGGCACTTATACTTATCGAAAACAATGTTGTTCAATCATTAGATTATGAATCAATTATTGACAAATTCGCAAAACTAAAATCGAGAAATGTTCGAATTTAATATGATTACTATGAATAAATGTATACAAAATAACTAAGATATTTCATGTATTTTTGCTCAAAACAAGAACCGATTCTGTTTATATACACTGAAGTGCCAGAAAAACTGGTACACCAGTCTAATACTTGGTAGGTCCCCCACGGGAGCGCAGGACTGCAGAAATACGACGGGGCATGGACTCCACTAGCTTCTGGAAATATGCTGTAGTAGGCAATGCACACCATACTTCCTGCAGAGCGTTCCACAATTCGGGTGTATTCCGAGGTCCCGGATTCCTGTGTTCGATAGCGCGTTGCATGGCATCCCAAATGTGTTCTATCACGTTCAGATCTGGGGACTTGGGTGGGAATGGCAACACCCCAAACTCAGATGAATGCTCCTCTAACCATAATTTGGCGTCCCAACACTTGTGTGAGGTACATTGTCCTATTGGAACAGGCCCAACCCATCAGCATGAATGCAGGACATGGACGGATGTACCTCGTCAGAAACGATGCACACATAGCGTTGGCCGGTCACAGACGTACCAGGGGTCCCAGTGAAGTCCAGCTAAACACACCCCATACCATTACAGACACCCCACCAGCCGGTACAGTTCCCTGTTGATAGGCGGGATCCATGGCTTCATGGGGTTTGCGCCACACACGAATCCTTCCATCTGCCCGATACAGTTGGAAACGCGACTCGTCAGACCAGGCTACTTGTTTCCAGTCATCAAGTGTCCAGTGGCGGTGTTGCCGGGCCCAAGCGAGGCGCTTAGCTCTGTGTCGTGCACCCATCAAGGGGACTCGAATTGGGCGTCGGCTCCCAAAACCCATATCGTGCAGGTACGTTGCACAGCCAACATAACCAACATTAAAAAGCAAAATAATAATACCTTCAAGTTTGAACTGAGGAACAGATTCTCTGCTTTAGAAGACCTAACATCGGAAGAAGTGGATATTTCGGAAGTTAACAGAGAATTCACCAAGGCTCTTATGGAAACAGCAACAAAAATAGATGCTACCAACAAGTTATACATATGACAAAAATTTCAGGAAAAACCAAAATGTTTATGTCAAAGAGAATAGAGATGACGACAAATAAAGACGTAACTTCCAAAGTGGAATATACAGAGTTATTCAAGACAGTACGGAAAAGTGTCACTGAAGACATAAGGAAATTCTGTTGTGAACTTGTGAGAAACGCCATTGAAAACAACCAAAGCCTGAAGAGAGCAAAGCGAAATCTCGGTAAAGGAAGAAAATAGATTACGGCACTGATTGTGAGAAAAGAAGATGGTACTGTAACAAGAAATAGAAGTGAATTTTTTTTTTTTTTAATTGGAGGTTTAACGACCACCGTGAGCAACTCAATGGGCTATAAGCAGTCGCCCGTCCCTAATTTAGGGTCACTGGTTCCAGGGAAGGGGGAGAGCCAGTGCCGTAAGACAAACACAACATCCATGCCTCACCGGGATTCGAACCCGGACCCCGTTCGGACGAATGATCAGAGGCCATCGCTTAGACCACTGCGCCACCGGGGCGGCATGAAATTTTGGCAAGAGTGAAATATTTCTATTCAAAACTGTATGAAAGGGATGATACATCTCTTCCAGACATTACGACAGGTACCAGCACCACAGTCCCTCCAATCCTCCCTGCAAAAGTTACACATGCAATTAAGAACATGAAACGGGGAAGAGTTTTTTTTTTTTTTTTTTTGATTGGAGGTTTAACGACCACCATGAGCAACTCAAATGGGCTATAAGCAGTCGCCCGTCCCTAATTTAGGGTCACTGGTTCCAGGGAAGGGAGAGAGCCAGTGCCGTAAGACAAACAACATCCATGCCTGTCGGGATTCGAACCCGGACCCCTTACGGACGAATGATCAGAGGCCAACGCCTTAGACCACTGCGCCACCGGGGCGGCCAGGGGGAAGAGCTTAAGGAGAAGATGGAATTACCGTGGACAAAGTTGAAAATGCTCCAAATACGTGGTGACAAGTAAATAAATAAATACATCGCTCTTAACCACGTTCTAGAAACACACAGCAACCGAAAAATTGTTATATGTAACGTACTCGGCTAGATATCGAGAGTTCTGTTGGTTCAATTCCACAGCGGCGGCTGAAAAACAATTTTTCGGTTGCTGTGTTTCTAGAACGTAGTTAAGAGCGATGTATTTATTTATTTACCGTGGACATTATACAAAAAGCAACTGGAGAAATTGAAACAGTACTCGCCGAAGTTTTCACCAGATGTCTCAATGAAGAGAAGATTCCTGAGCATTGGAACAATGCTATAATGATCCTGCTACATAAAAAAAGGTGACGTTGAGAATTTCAGGAACTACAGGCCCATCAGCCTCCTATAAGAGGTTTTTATGAAATCCTCATTAAGGTTCTTTCACATCGCTTGAAAGGCTCAACCAAGAGAACAAGCTGGATTCAGGAGTGGACGATGACAAAGTGGAGCAGAATTATACATATGTATCATCATCATCATCATTGTCAACCATTATCAATCCACTGCTGAACGAAGGTCTCCCCAAGTTTCCTCCACAACGGTCTGTCTTGTGCCAGTCTCCTCCATGTCACCCCTGCATACTTTCGAATTTCATCCACCCATCTCCCATGTGGTCTTCTTCTGGGTCTTTTCCTGTCCCTTGGAATCCAATCTAAAATTTCGGCTGCCCATCGATGATCTGTCCTTCTGGCAGTATGTCCAGCCCATTGCCATTTCAGGGATTTAACTCTGATCATGATGTCTTCCACTCTTGTCATTTTTCGGATCCACGAGTTCCTCTTCTTATCTCTCCTGGTTACACCAAGCATGCACCTCTCTATGCTGCTTTGAGTTGTCTGCAGCCTTTGAATGTCTCTTTTAGTTAAGGTCCACGTCTCTGCACCATATGTAAGCACTGGAAAGGATGCATTGATCAAACACTTTTCTTTTAAGACATAATGGCATATTGCTCTTGAAAATTATGCTGTTTCTTCCAAAAGCTCTCCAGGCAAGTTTTGTACGCCGATTAATTTCTTCATCAATGTGACCCTCACTTGATATCTGCTGTCCAAGATAAACGTACGTGTCTGTTATCTCCAGCTTTTCTCCATCAATCGATAAATCTTCATTTCTTGTAAAAGCATTGAACATCACTTTTGTCTTCTGAAAGTTCATTTTTAATCCCACTTCTTTACTCTTGTCAGCAAGTTCCTGGATCATACTCTGCAGCTCTGATGGGGTAGTTGCAAAAATGACTACGTCATCAGCAAAACGAAGGTGGGTTAGATAATCTCCATTAATCCTTATCCCCTTGTTTTCCCAGCTCAGCGACTGAAAAACACCCTCCAATGTGGCATTAAAGAGCTTCGGAGATATGGTGTCACCTTGTCTCACTCCCTTTCCAATTTTTACATGTGTTGTATTTTCAAACAGCCTAATCTTTGCACTTGCATTTTCATAGATGTTATTAATAATATTAATGTATGCATCTTCAATACCGCAGGTTTTCAGAGCCATTGTAACTGCTGATGGTTTCACCGAATCAAAGGCTTTTTCATAATCGATAAAAGCCATGCACAATGGAAGTTCATATTCCCTCGCTCTTTCAATTAGTTCTCTCAGCACGTGGATATGATCTATTGTGCTGTAGCCACTCCTGAATCTAGCAACGTAATATTTGTTTAGGCTGAACCATTTAATGGCATCAAAATTACAATGTGTCCAGTTCTCCGACAAGTCACTTCTCCAAATCTGCTTGAAAGTTTCTATAAATATTTATCAGTTTTTTTTTTTTTTTTTTTTTGTAAATTTTTGATAAAGTGGTTTCTGTTACGGACCTACAAGAGTATGTACTATGTAACACCCAGAGCCCTATCTCCCGAAAAGTGTCCATAATCGTATCGTGGGAACTTTGAGCTCCAATGCTTCCTACGAAAGCACTTCAGATTACTGACACTTCCCTTTTTATCACTAACTTTTTAATATCTTATTTATTCATTAATTTTTTTTTTTGCGCAAGCAGTTATATCTTACCCTCTGATAAAACACATACAAAAAATTTTGTTATATAAAGAAAAATGGGGAAAGAAACAGCCACTGTAAGCTGTTTGCAAAAGATTTTTTTTTTTACTTTTGTAAAGGTTTATCTTTATTTCTAGCGAAAGAATGCCAAGCAGTAAAGTGTTCGGTATTCTTCGCGTTGTACTAAGCAAAACACGTGCAGTTAGCTGGCCTAAGCGTACTGCTCCATTTTTTTCGATTGGGGTTTAAAAAAATATTTTTTTGATCTGGTTGTACAGATACAGTGACAAGATAAACATAGTTGTACAGAATGGACTGTATGGTTAGGCAGACAGTGGCGGCCCCAGGTACGGGCATACCGGGCAACCGCCCAGGGCCCCGCGCCTAGAGGGGCCCGCACCACAGCCAATTAATTAGTAGTTTTTGCCTGGCGCCACCTAAAATATTGTAATTGTATTTCATCATACACAAATACATGACCAATTTTAATATTTGTTTACTGCTTTTAATTAGTGACATCAAAAAGTTACTATAAATGTTTTTTATATTTTGGTCAGAGACATTTTTTCAGCGGGAAAGTTGTGGAGAAATGTCTAAATTAAATTTTTTTTTTCAAGATATTTTTCATAGGAGTTTTGCCGCAATTTTGGGTACAAGTAGTGAGTTGCAATGTACTCGCTCTTCTGTCCATAGAAACCGACGTGACATCTGCTCTGGACTATAGTGATTTGATTGAAGACTTCAGCCACAAGAAAAGTCACAGAATTCTTCTTTAAATAATGGACTTATCTTATAATTATACAGCTATCCGTGTTTATTTAGTAACAGGTCATTTTGGAAAGATAATATTTTTAACTGTTTTCAAAATAATGAACAGTAATAAACAATAATACTAATAAACAATTACCTTTCGCTGTATTACATCGTGTTTGTTTCATATAAATCAATACCACAATTCCCGATTAAAAAAAAAAAAAAAAAGAAAATTTGCTTTGGGGTCACATTCACTCCAAGTGAGTGAGTGTGTGAGAAAAAATATCTATAAAAAAAGGGTTTGGGGTTATTGCGATTGCGAATGGAGAGCCATCACCCGGGGCCCGCAAGGGCTAGCTAAGGCCGCCATTGCATGCAGACATAGACAATATATTCAGATTATATCAATAATGTTCATAGCGAACACGGTCTAGACATGGGCGCCTGCAGGAAATTTTTCAAGGGTTCAAGGGGGGGGGGGGGGTTCAAGTGTAATTAATTAAGGTTTGGCTAATATGTAGAAATAAGTAATTCGTGAAAATGAAAGATTAATACTATTACTACTACTTACTTACTACATTAGAACACTACTACTACTACTACTGTTATTATTATTATTAATTGATTCTGCTCTTAAAGAAAGTGTATGTTAGTAATAGTCATGTATTATCATGTACATTGGTAACTGTTTTCAAAATAATGAACAGTGTCGAACAGGTCCACGCCAAGCCTTTTAAGTTCAGCACAAACCACCCTGAGCGGAACTTGTTTGGGCGTACTACCTTACGGTTTGTTAGGTTTTCCGCTTTCACGTTATCATATTTCAATAAAATTAGGATATTAAATTAAACGCCCCAAACTCCATCTTTCCTTGCGGTCCAGTTCTGTAAGTGTAAAAAAAAAAGTAATAAATAAAATAAAATGATTCTACAGGGGGGTCAAGTGACCCCTGTCGGCGCCCATGTATACAGTATGCCAAATGATCAAGTAACTCATTGAGAGCCAGTGCCGAAATGCATGCCGTTACGGGATTCAAACCCAGACCACTCCCTGGGCGAATGATCAGAAGCCATCGCTTGGACCACTGCAGCTTTCTCATTTATAGTATCGCAGCAGAAATTTTTGAACACATTCTGATACAATTCTTTATTTGGGATCTTTATGAACAACGGAAATGTTGCTCAGCAACTCCTGGTAACACAGAGCCAAGTGACCAACATCAGTGCTTACGAATAGATCGGAATTACGCCGTTCAAAAGCCAACCCCTTCCCCATATAGCGCCGTAAGGGGATGAACTTGTCAATTCTCCCCTTTCTGGGAATCCGCGCTACGGCTTAGGCACAAACCTCCAGGGGGGATGTGTCTTTGTGGAAACACGGCCTCTCTGGGGAGAGGAGGCAAGCCCAAACATTGTCTGCCAGGAATTACTCGAATCGCCGATGCTTTTAAATTAGCCCTTTCTGATACACGCCCAGGGCTATTCGACCGATATTGGGGCTAACTCATTAAAATTCCCTGCCACCTCGAAGGTTGCGCGTCAAACACGGGGGTGGGGTGGGGGCTTATGCGATTAATCTCTGCTTTCAGCAGTTTTTTTTTTATTGGAGGTTTAACGACCACCGTGAGCAACTCAATGGGCTATAAGCAGTCGCCCGTCCCTAATTTAGGGTCACTGGTTCCAGGGAAGGGAGAGAGCCAGTGCCGTAAGACAAACACAACATCCATGTCTCACCGGGATTCGAACCCGGACCACGTTCGGACGAATGATCAGAGGCCATTGCTTAGACCACTGCGCCACCGGGGCGGCTCAGCAGTTTTGGGATCCAGCACTTTCTATACGTTGAGTTAATTCCTGTTCAGACATCTACTCTTTTGCACTTATTTCCAATCTTTTAACTCAGTATATTCTTTATTAAAAAGACCACTTTGTTTATGAACTTTAGAAGAAAAACTGAAATAAAATCTTTAGCATGACCAACACCAGACTTGCTATGTCAGATTGTGAAAAGCAACTACATGTGAAAAGCACCTATGATAGCAATTTATAAGTGTTTTAATTAATTAAAATTTAAGCTGCATGAAGCTTTACAATAGTGCACAAAAAACAGTACTGTCATTCTCGGAATTTTACAAAAAAAAAAAAAAAAAAAAAAAAAATTGCTAAAACCCAAGAGTGACTGAACAGTGAAGTAAGAAATAATAAAATTGTTCTTTTTATGAACTTGAAATTAGTTCTCGGGTGGATTTTAAATGTCCAAGAGGCAAAAACTTACTTATCGGAATTGAAGTTGTAATAAGTTACCCAGGTAGCACATATGCACTTACATTGCTACTACCTCAAACACAAATGTATGGCAACTGCAATGGGCCTATATCCAGGTGTCTCACTGGCCACTTTACCGACCTCCAATTGACCCTGAGTACTAACCAACATTGATCCAACATAAGGATGAATATTAACATAACATTACACCAGCATTAATCCAATGCTTCATACAACACAAAGCCATCAATCCTTCAACATTGAGCTAACAGTGGATAACAGGAAGCCAACACAGCACGCAATGTTAAACCAGCATTTGGGTAACAACATTAAGCTGTCATTGTGCTAATATATTCTACAACATTAAGCCATCAGTCATACAACATTGTGCCACTGTTATAACCATAAGCCTTTGTTTTTACAGAATTGAGTTAGCATATCACACAACATTAAATTTTCATTTGGGTAATGTGCCAACATTTCCTATAACATTAAGCTATCAATTGTACAACATTGTGCCAACATATCACATAATATTTAACCATCATTCCTATATCAGTGTGCCAATATTTTAATGCAAGAATGCAGCATGTCTAGTGTTCAAGAGTTTTGTATGTTACATCCTTCATATTTTAGGCTCTACTTTACTTGAAAATGCCACAACAGTTTTTTGTTCTGCACTGTATATGTTCAAGTGCTATGTATGAAAAAGCATGGCTGTGTAAAAAACAAATGAGTTGGAAATTATCTATGTATGGTTTACTAAGGGTTTTTAATGGAATTTTTTTCAGGGATAGGGGGCGCCCTAAAATGGAAGTTTGGTATTCATCGGGACAAAATAAAAGTTAATGAAAAATAGAAGAAAAAAATTAAAGCATTATTTTCTATTGTGAGTTGATGCATTTTTTCCAATGTAAGTCACATTTTAACAAAGAAATGAAACACTTTTGGGGACCCCCTGTGGCTTACATAGATTTTTATTTGTATGTACAGCAAGAAATGTTACACAATCTCGGTAGATGGATGTAGTCATTTTTTTAATGATGCACGTGAAGGTGATATTTTGCTATATAACATACTGCTTTTTTTTGCAAATACAGTAAAACCAACTAATAGCAAATCATGTTTATAACAATTCCCTGCCTAATTACCATCAATTTTTCTGGTCTCAAAGTAGAAAACTTCTGGAAATAATTGTTGGCTGGTTATACGAAAGCCTGAATATAACAAAGAATAATTCAAGCATACACTAAATTTATGACTGTATTTTCAAGCATTTTTAAATATTGAAAAAGAAAGGAAAAAAGTAATGTGTTTTTGTTCATGCAACTATAAGTTAGCCCCCACCCCTATAATTCTTCTGCTTCTGAAAACGTAGATGTGGGAAGTCTAACATTAAATTAATGTATCTGAATATGACATACTTCAATGGTACAATAAAAAAAAAGTCTTAATGCTACATGTGATTGCATTGATGCAATGCTTCATAATACAAGTTTTGCTGTCAAGTATATAATGCAAATACGTAATATGCAGTTCATTCTTAAAAGTAACTTACCTCCGGTATCTTAGCTCACACAATGTTATTAACTAATGAACAGGAACTGTACACCAACTATACTCAAAATACTGTAATTATACTAGTGATACGAATTTCTTGGTGTAGAGTTTTCTGTCTACTTTCCCTGAAAAAGCCATCTGGTTGATGCATGTAAGCTTGGAACTCTATTCTACACCAAGAAATTCAGATCACTAGTATAGTTATACTATTTTGGGGATTATTAACTGTACTTTCTAAATAAAAACTTTTGCAACAATGATTAAGAAAATAATAATATACCTGGTTTGTCAGTAAAATATTTTCAAATTACTGAATTATACACATGTATATTTCTTTAAATTTAAATCTGATAAACCCATGTTGCAATATGATATCCCCACAACTTTTAAACCTGCAGTATGTTAGGTAGCCGAACGTGGTGTAACAACACTGAGAGATAGGAATCCTGTTCAGTTGAAGTCTCGTGGAAAACACGTAGTTGTATCTAACCTTCCCTGCAAGTGTATAAAACCATGTGAAATTGCTGGGTATCAGGAAAAGAAAATCATAATCAAAGTACATGACATTTTGCAGAGGAATGGACTGCATATGTCACCTGCATTATAAAGAAGCCTCTTGGTCAAGTATTATGAACATTATCAATCTGCTGTTACAGGCATTATTAAACAATGCTTCAAAACGCAGGTAACAGCAGAAAACATGTTGTCCATTCATGAAAACTAAAGTTATCCCAGTAACGTCATAATATTTTCTAACGAAACAACTGTTGTATCAATTATCAAGAAAGCAGTGATATAAGGTTTGTCAATAAATCTTTTTTCTAATTACCAAATTACCCACAATTTTTTTTTAATTTTGTGTTAAACTCTCATTGCACGATGATATTGACACTTTTAGAACATGCATTTTGTATGGATAAATGAACATGGTATAACAACACAGAGAGAAATTTTATTCAAAGTAGTCTACCTTTTAACCAGTGGCTGCTCCTGCTATAGTGCTGCAGAACCACTACCCCCTACCTAAAGCAGTTTTTTTTTAACACCATACTGAAGTTTTGTAAACTCCTCTGGAAGTTTTTCCTGCTCAACTCCTACAACTTAATTTTTCTGAACTCAGCTGGGAGTTTTTCCTGTATAACGCCACTGGGTGAGGAAGGAATCTTGGTGGGCTGCTCTGCTTACAGCTCTGACGGCTATTGAAACCAAGTCATGTGGGAAACTCAGCCTGTTCCTACATCAGTTCATTTTCTTTGAATAAAACTCACCTGAGGGCTGCTTTTATGGCATCCCTCGCTGGTGCAGCAGATTTGAGTGGTCCTCAGATTTGCTTGCCTAGTGACGTAGCCAGAATTTATTGCACGTCTGTTGTTGGCTGTGAATGCCTCGCTGTGTACTTTACTGTAAGCTATATTGATAAATATGGTTGTTGCACTTTCGAATGAGAAATAAAATGGTGGAACAAGTTTTAAAAAAGTAATGGCAAATGTATTATTCGAAGTTTCTTTTCCCTTTCAATTTCTGGTTTGTTCCTGCTTTTATTCAACATAATTTTAACAGCAATGTCATGTCCATGGAACTTGAGAAAATTGTCTGTGTGCTAACAAATAGTACTCAGTTGCTGGGATTTTTGCAAAAAGTTTGTCATTTTCTCTTCTGGTCAAAATGGACAATATGAACAAATTGTGATTAAGAATAAAATTTGGTAATGAATAAACTGCAAACAAAACAAAATATAATAGATCAAGGAAGTTAGAATATCCAGGTGTACTACTCTAGTCTCCTTGGTCTGAACAAGCGTGCTCTGTATAAAACATCCCTTGATTCATTTATATACTGCCACATTCCTGGCAACCGCCAATGTTACTGCACTGACTTACCTTTCCCAACACAAAACATACTACATGTACTTGCAAGCTGTGTGAGAATTTTCTTCCCATTTTTATGGACAATGATTCAATTGCAGTGAACCTTAATAATATTAAAGACACTGATTCAATTAAAGATGTGAATCAGTGTCTCTTAACATTAAAAGGATTCTTCGAAGTAAATTTGCAAGATGACAATATTTCAAACACACTTGTTAACTTACTCGTAGATTGTGCTTGGGGAATAACTGGGCTGAAATCTTAAACACACATGAAAATAGACTAGTTTTTTAAAAGCAATGAAAGTATATAAGATGATTATGTGTAATGCAATTAATTTTCACCTAATAAAGTTTTAGTAATGCAACATGATTTTTTATTCATTTCCCTGTAATTCAAGTGTTACCTTTGTTTTCATACTGTTTGTACATTTAATGCCAGAAGCTTCCAAGATGGAAAAGGAGAATTTGAACTACAGTGCACAATAAGTACACACACACACATAATTTAAAAACAGAGAACTGACAGGCTTATAATAATATAGCTTTAGAAGTGATATCTACAAAACTGGGATGAAATTCCCCCCTCACCATTTCAGCTTACCATAAAGCCACCACTGCTTTTAACACTACTGAAAGGCAAAACTGCACGAATCCATGCAGTAAATTAAGCTTAAACCCATATGTGAAATAAAATTTTGGAAATTGCACTGATAAATACAACACAAAAAATCTGAAGAAAAAACTTTATTTTTGAAATTATAATTTACATTCAGAGTGAACATAATAATTATCAATGATGTATTTCCTATTAAAGCACAAACAAAAAGTAAAAACTTGATAATAATGATCTGCTCTCTAAATCAGGGTATTTAAATAAGTATTCTGGTGAGATGGTGGTCAAAAACTGCTTGCACTTCTGCACCTGTAAGAGTAACTACAGGATATGAAACTGGATTTTTACAACTGCCTTTAAATGGAAATACAAGAGTAGAAATAATTAAGAAAAATCCTTTAGTGCACAAGATCAAAAATATAAACATACTTAAATAATTTAGCAGCACAAGTATATTTAGGGATTCACACACACACACCCAACACCACTCCAATGCCCCAAATTTCTACAGATACCCCTCCATAAAAAATTGTTCACCACAAATCCATTGGATGGTATAGCCAGTTGTAAACAGCAGTTAGCATTTAAATACATTTCTCAACTTTAAATTGAAGTACCTTTTATTGTAATTTCTTATTTGAAGTCTACGTATATAGTAGCCCAATGTCTTTTTTTAGCATTGTGACAGCGCTCGCATCCGTGAGGCTGCACATTCAGGCGGAGAGTATATTTTCAAATTATTTTTTTTTTTTTATTAATTTAGGTAATGAATGTGTAATGAGTATTTTTTTTTATCTATATATTTTTTTGTTGTTGGCTGCCTCACACTGTGAGCAGAGATTTTCAGGTCAAATGAGCAAACCCCAAATTTTTGGATACTTATACTTATTTTTTTTCTTGTGCCCCCCTCCCCTCATCTCCGGGTCGTCACAACGAAGAGCGAGTGAATGTTGGATGTAAGGGTAGACAGGAGCCGGTGGTGGCGAACTTATTGTAGACCAGCAGGTTGAATCCGCTGTGTAGCTGCACCCCCCCCCCCTTCGGTGGCTAGCGAATCTGCAGGAATCCTGGCAGGGGGCATTTTCAGGTTGCATAAGGAGAGATTGGGAAGCAGATCAAAGTTTCGGAAATCTTTGACCATTGTGAGATATTTTGTGGGGTCTATGAAGTTGTTTGTCGATCTCTGCATTTTCAAAAGACTCAGGCAGTCAGTAGTCTGGCTGGCGATGCGGGAGGCACTTATATGGCTGATGAAATTTAAGGCACTGCGGGTTACATTGCCTGAAGTTGGGAACGTCAGAATTTTTCCTTAGGGTTGTAGATTCGTTGGGAAGAGAGAAATTAATGGCGAAACCCATACCACCCCCCACCCCCTCCCAACGAATCAATAGCCTTCATGCTAATTTTGCAGTCAGTGGAATTCGAGTGGGAATTCTAATTCAGGGGAGGCCTGCATTTCCCTGTTCCGGATTGGAGATTGTGTAATTTTGATTTGTGATGGAAAGATCCAGGGGAAGTTGTTGGAAAATTCAAGAAGTTTTTTTTCACTCTTTTACTTGGTCACTTCAGCTTGCACTTCACTTGGCCTTTTGCACTTCCATGTAAGCACTTGAATGTCAGACGGGTAGTCTGGTTCAGCTCTATCAGCTATACACTCGTAAAAATAGCCCTCGGAGTATTCCAAGGTGTATATACCACTATTTATCCTGTCAGTAAGGTTGGCAGGTGACGTTTTTGAGCATGCAGAAGTTTCCACATGCACAGGCTGGCAAACGGTAGCAGGGGTTCCTGCACTCCTAGTGTCGCCAGAATTATTGGACTTCCTCCATCGTAAAGATGTTGACACAATGTGATGCGATGCAGCAGAGAGAAATTTGACGGGATACGACACTGAGTGCGACTTATGATCAGGCAATGATGTTTTCCCGGACTTGAAGTGGCCAGCAGGCAGGAATCCAGAAATGACCAGATCCTGACAAGGTGATGCAAATTCGCCAGCGAATTTGTGCTTCTCTACTACCCTGTGAACTGAGTAAAAATGCCCAGTGTAAACTTTTGTGTTCTGAAAGTGGCTCCGTACCCCATGGATGAAGGATGAGAAAACAGTGCGGTCTCCAGGCAATGTGAATGTAAAGTAGGATTTTCATTTTTTTTTTTTTTTTTTTTTGTGTCTTCTCAAAAATATTAGTGGCAGGTTGTTGATCAATACAGAGTTATAACTAAAATTAATAAAGTTGAAAGCGTATAGTTAACAAGCACACTATTAGTTCCTGTCGGAAAAGTTGGCATTACTATTATTCTATTTTGTTAGAAATTGAAGTATTAAGATACATAAAATCATTAAGATATTGTGAGCTAGATTATCAACATGTGACAGCTTGAGTACTAAACATTATTTGAGCAAAAAGGTTTTAAATTACCATGTTTGTGTTTTTTTTTTATTAATGTTTGCCAGATAAGACCAATAAATTGTGTTAATGTGTTATATATAATCAGATATATTCTCATGAGTGCTTTAATAATTGCCAGCTGTGTACTCAAATCCTGGATTTGCGAGAGTAGCATCTTCCGGCTATGACTCAGTAATGCTTTACTACATTGTTAAAAATCTAGACGATCTTATTTTTTAAATATTGTGGCACACCGCTGGACTCTTCGATTCCCGAAGGTATCTGCAGTGTGAATAACACCACCAGTCAGTGGATCCTGAAATTGTGTCAGCCCTAACTCAGGGAATCACAATTCACTCGATAACTCCCTTGGTTAACAAGTCAGTCAGGTATACCACAGCCGGGACTCGACCACTACAATAGTGTTTCGTAATTAAAGTCCTTCATTGCAACCACAAAGTGGATGTGCAAAACTTTTCATTTTAAATATCTGCACAGATTTTGCAGATATGCGTTTGGGTCATTCCATGTCAAATCAGTATAATGTTTCACACTGACCTCCTTATTTATATTTTTGAAAATTGTGGTACTTAATGGTCTTACAAAGTAGTGCAAAAATACCAACTTTTACGGACCTATGTTCATTATGTGAAATGTTAGAGTTTTATCAAGTTTTTGGTTTTTGGTTTTTGTTTAAAAATGGCTAGGGAATATTTAATTTTGCTTTGCTTTATTGAGCCTCGCAGTTAAGATATAGAGATGGGAGTGGTCTCATTTGAAAGTTATTTTAATGAGCTTTTATATGATATGCAACATAACAGGATTCATAACAAAAAAATCAAAATCCAACTCAAAAACATTTTTTTCAAAACATGACATTAAAATTTTCAAAATCTCAAAATTAGCTGCAAATTTTCTTTAGGAACGAGAATATAAATCATGAATCCTGTAGGACACAAGCCATTTTTTGGGTCTCATAATTCAAAATAATTTCACATTAGATATAAATTACGCAGTCTGAAGATACAGAGCTAGGCTGCTTTGTATTTCAAAGCATGTAAACATCCTTTACGAGCAAGAGTACAAGACAAACACCTTGCAGGACACCGGCTATTTTGGCTCCTATAATTGAAAATAATTTCACATTAGATTCAAACTACCTATTCTGAAGATAGAGCTAGGCTGCTTTGTATTTCAAAGCATGTAAACATCCTTTATGAGCAAGTACAAGACAAACACCTTGCAGGACACCGGCTATTTTGGCTCCTATAATTGAAAATAGCTTCACATTAGATTCAAAATACCTAGTCTGATGATACAGAGATAGGCTGTTTTGTCTTTCAAAGCATGTAAACATCCTTTACAAGCAAGAGCATAAGACAAAAGCCTTGCAGGACACCAGCTATTTTGGCTCCAATAATTGAAAATAATTTCACATTAGATTCAAACTACCTATTCGCAAGACACAGAGCTAGGCTATTTTGTATTTCAAAGCATGTAAACATCCTTTACAAGCAAGATTACAAGACAAAAACCTTGCAGGACACCAGCTATTTTGGCTCCTACAATTGAAAATAATTTCACATTAGATTCAAACTACCTATTCTGAAGATACAGATCTAGGCGGTTTTGTATTTCAAAGCATGTAAACATCCTTTACGAGCAAGACTACAAGACAAAAACCTAGCAGGACACTAGCTATTTTGGCTCCTATAATTGAAAATAATTTCACATTAGATTCAAACTACCTAGTCTGAAGATACAGAGCTAGGCTGTTTTGTATTTTAAAGCATGTAAACATCCTTTACAAGCAAGACTACAAGACAAAAACCTTGCAGCACACCAGCTATTTTGGCTCCTATAATTGAAAATAATTTCACATTAGATTCAAACTACCTAGTCTGAAGATACAGAGCTAGGCTGTTTTGTATTTCAAAGCATGTAAACATCCTTTACGAATAAGATTATAAAACAAAAACCTTGCAGGACACCAGCTTTTTTTTTCTCACAATTCAGATAAAGAGCCAGTATAGATTACCTACCTCGTTGTTGACTTTTTTCCAAACATGACGAACAAAAGTATACATCACGAACAAATGTTGAAAGGCATTAGCTCGTTTTTGCGTCAGTTCAACTGATTTCGCATTTTTTTTTTTTTTGGATATACAAGGTTTCTGTTCCAAAGCACATGTAAACATCCGTAAGCATAGCAGTATAAATCACGGATCTGTTTGAACAAGTTTTATCCACTACAGTTAAACTTTGAAGGCCATTAACCCTCACTTTTTTCAGGCATATCTATCTATGAAGTCCGAGAGATATAGAAAACACAAACGGTATACTTAATTTCAATTACAAAACAGACGGGAATAAGCCGCTTCCTAAAGAGGAAGAAATACGAAAATAATTTTAGATCTTGAAATAGTAACTGATATCTGTTGGAAGCGTCTTCTACACTGATCTACAGCAATATAAATCACGAAATACGTACGGCAAGTTTTCTTCATTACAGTAGAAACCTTGTAGAACACACTGAGCCCCAATGATAGAAAACACAAACAGTATATACATTATATGCTTCATTTCTACCGTAATCAGAGGCGAACGAACCGCTTCCTTTAGTTTTATAACGAGTGAGAAGAACGTTTCTCGAAAAGTGTTTTAAGAGTAACACATCAAAAAAAAGCTAAAATCAACCAACTTCGTTAATGTTGAGAAAAATGCAAACGGTGGCTTTAAATTTCAAACTGTCGAAGATCTGTAGTCAATCGTAGTACGATTAACCATGATAAACCACTCTGTTGCGAGACTTAGTACGCCGCTTCCTATTGGTTGGTTCCTCCAAGCCTCATAAGGGACTGTATACCTATTTCGTGTCGATTAAGGCTCGTGAATTATACCTAACCTGTGTGATAGTTTAATTACAACTTCTTGCCTACGTTGCCAGATTTCTCTACAGAAATATACTTTTATATTCGATAACGATATTCACAAACTGGTCCGATAACAATATTCACAAAATATTTATTTCGTCAATCTTTCAAAGATCTAAATGTTTTGAAGAGGGGTGGGGAGTTTATAATAAACAGGGGAAATTATTTTACAATTTATCTCTAAGTAACCATAGAATTTTCAAAAATGAGAGTAAGGAAATTTTTAGGCAACCCCGGTGGCGCAGTGGTCTAAGCGATGGCCTCTGATCGTTCGTCCGAAAGGGGTCCGGGTTCCAATCCCGGTGAGGCATGGGTGTTGTGTTTGTCTTTCGGCACTGGCTCTCTCCCTTCCCTGAAACCAGTGACCCTAAATTAGGGACGGGCGACTGCTTCTAGCCCATTCAGTTGCTCACGGTGGTCGTTAAACCTCCAATCAAAAAAAAAAAAAAAAAAACGTTCAATCAAAAAAAAAATTTTTTAGACATTTTGAAACTGCCTTTCGGAACAGATGTATTTTTTATATTATTGTAATTAGGAAATTACTTTTTGTCTCAAAACTGTAATTAGGAACCGTTTTTTTTTAATTATTTTTTTTATTACTGTAATTATTACACACCCACCCATCCTCGGAAGTAATTAACCACGTCTACTAAAATATAAACAGCCAATCAAATCACTGCATCCTCAATATGATAACCAATCAAAGAGTCTTAAAAATGACGTCATTTCCAGAATAGAAAAACAAATAACCATTGGAATGGTGAAACAAATAGCCTTCACTTTAAATATTATGTACATAACGGGATGCCTTCACCAGAAATCTTTAAATATTGTGTACATAACGTGATTCCTTCACCACAATTTTGTAAATAATGTGTACATAACGGGATTCCTGTCAGCCCATTATTGTGGCAATGAGCGTCGTAAAAAAATGACGTTATTTCCAGAATGAAAAAAAAAATAAAAATCATAGGAACAGGAGTCCAGTTATTTATAAAATATCGGACCTCTGTCAGACGGGTTGCCTTCACCACAAATCTTTAGATATTGTCGATATTTTATAAATAACTGGACTCCTGTCAGACGAGTTGCCTTCACCCAAGTATCTAAATATTTGTGTAAATAACTGGACCCCTGTCAGGCGGGTGCCTTCACCACGAATCTTTAGATATTGTCGATATTTTATAAATAACTGGTCCCGGTGAAGCATGGATGTTGTGTTTGTCTTACGGCACTGGCTCTCTCCCTTCCCTGGAACCAGTGACCCTAAATTAGGGACGGGCGACTGCTTATAGCCCATTGAGTTTTTTTATTTTTTTATTTGAGGTTTAACGACCACCGTGAGCAACAGAATGAGCTATAAGCAGCCGCAGTCACTAATTTAGGGCCACTGGTTCCAGGGAAGGGAGAGAGCCAGTGCCGTAAGACAAACACAGCATCCAAGCCTCACCGGGATTCGAACCCGGACCCCTTTCGAACGAATGATTAGAGGCCATCGCTTAGACCACTGCGCCACCGGGGCGGTCCATTGAGTTGCTTACGGTGGTCGTTAAACCTCCAATCCAAAAAAAATAATATTAATAACTGGACACCTGTCAGACGAGTTACTTTCACCACAATATCTAAAGATTTGTGTAAATAACGGAACCCTGTCAGACGGGTTGCTTTCACCACTAATCTTTAGATATTGTCGATATTTTATAAACAACAGGACCCCTGTCAGACGGGATCCCATTATTGTGTGAATAAAAGAATTCTAAGCAGTTCAGATGAGTTGTCTTCACCTTCCAAAATCAAAATACGCATCACGTGATACGGAATATTTAGAATTTTAATTTTTGTTCGGTTACATATTTGAATCCTATGGGTTTTAAGTAGTCGCCTCCGGTTGCGCAGCGCCTATAAGCGATAGCTTCTGACTATTCGTCCATGATGGCTCCTGGTTCGAATCTCAGTGAAACACGGATTATGTGTTTGTGTTGCTGCACTAGCTTTCTCCCTTCCCTCCAGCCAGTGGCTCTAAATTTTTTTTTTTTGATTGAAGGTTTAACGACCACCGTGAGCAACTCAATGGGCTATAAGCAGTCGCCCGTCCCTAATTTAGGGTCACTGGTTCCAGAGAAGGGAGAGAGCCAGTGCCGTAAGACAAACACAACATCCATGCCTGACCGGGATTCGAACCCGGACCCCTCTAAATTTGGGACGGACGACTGCCTATAGCCCATCGAGTTGCCCAGGGTTGTCGTTAGACCCCAAACAGCTGCTCTGGTGGCGCAGTGGTCTTAGTACTGGCTTATGAATATTCTTCCGAGATAGGGCCGGGTTCGAATTCCGGTGAGGCATGGATGTTGTGTTTGTCTTACGGCACTGGCTCTTTCCCTTCTCTGGGACGTGCGACTGCTTATAGTAAACTGACCAGAAGTCCCCATTTCTTGAGGACAGTCCTCGAATTTAGTTTACTGTCCTCAAAAACGTCTGGCCGCCCCGGTGGCGCAGTGGTCTAAGGCGCTGGCCTCTGATCATTCGTCCGAAAGGGGTTCGGGTTCGAATCCCAGTCGGGAATGGATGTTGTGTTTGTCTTACGGCACTGGCTCTCTCCCTTCCCTGGAACCAGTGACCCTAAATTAGGGACGGGCGACTGCTTATAGCCCCTTGAGTTGCTCACGGTGGTCGTTAAACCTTCAATAAAAAAAAAAAATTTTTAGACATTTTGAAACGGCCTTTCGGAACAGATGTATTTTTTATATTATTGTAATTAGGAAATTATTTTTGTCTCAAAACTGTAATTAAGAACCGTTTTTTTTAATTATTTTTTTTTATTACTGTAATTATTACACACCCACACATCCTCGGAAGTAATTAACCACGTCTACTAAAATATAAACAGCCAATCAAATCACTGCATCCTCAATATGATAACCAATCAAAGAGTCTTAAAAATGACGTCATTTCCAGAATAGAAAAAAATAACCATTGGAATGGCGAAACAAATAAATAGCCTTCACTTTAAATATTATGTACATAACGGATGCCTTCACCAGAAATCTTTAAATATTGTGTACATAACGTGATTCCTTCACCACAATTTTGTAAATAATGTGTACATAACGGGATTCCTGTCAGCCCATTATTGTGGTAATGAGCGTCGTAAAAAAATGACGTTATTTCCAGAATGAAAAAAAATAAAAATCATAGAAACAGGAGTCCAGTTATTTATAAAATATCGGACCTCTGTCAGACGGGTTGCCTTCACCACAAATCTTTAGATATTGTCGATATTTTATAAATAACTGGACTCCTGTCAGACGAGTTGCCTTCACCCCAGTATCTAAATATTTGTGTAAATAACTGGACCCCTGTCAGACGGGTGCCTTCACCACGAATCTTTAGATATTGTCGATATTTTATAAATAACTGGTCCCGGTGAAGCATGGATGTTGTGTTTGTCTTACGGCACTGGCTCTCTCCCTTCCCTGAAACCAGTGACCCTAAATTAGGGACGGGCGACTGCTCATAGCCCATTGAGTTTTTTTATTTATTTTTTTTTTTTTTTTTTGATTGGAGGTTTAACGACCACCGTGAGCAACTCAATGGGCTATAAGCAGCCGCCCGTCCCTAATGTAGGGTCACTGTTTCCCGGGAAGGGAGAGAGCTAGTGCCGAAAGACAAACACAACATCCAAGCCTCACCGGGATTCGAACCCGGACCCTTACGGACGAATGATTAGAGGCCATCGCTTAGACCACTGCACCACCTGGGCGGTCCATTGAGTTGCTTACGGTGGTCGTTAAACCACCAATCCCCAAAAAAATAATAATAACTGGACACCTGTCAGACGAGTTACTTTCACCACAATATCTAAAGATTTGTGTAAATAACGGAACCCTGTCAGACGGGTTGCTTTCACCACTAATCTTTAGATATTGTCGATATTTTATAAACAACAGGACCCCTGTCAGACGGGATCCCATTATTGTGTGAATAAAAGAATTCTAAGAAGTTCAGATGGGTTGTCTTCACCTTCCAAAATCAAAATACGCATCACGTGATACGGAATATTTAGAATTTTAATTTTTGTTCGGTTACATATTTGAATCCTATGGGTTTTAAGTAGTCGCCTCCGGTTGCGCAGCACCTATAAGCGATAGCTTCTGACTATTCGTCCATGATGGCTCCTGGTTCGAATCTCAGTGAAACACGGATTATGTGTTTGTGTTGCTGCACTAGCTTTCTCCCTTCCCTCCAGCCAGTGGCTCTAAATTTATTTATTTTTTTTTTGATTGAAGGTTTAACGACCACCGTGAGCAACTCAATGGGCTATAAGCAGTCGCCCGTCCCTAATTTAGGGTCACTGGTTCCAGAGAAGGGAGAGAGCCAGTGCCGTAAGACAAACACAACATCCATGCCTGACCGGGATTCGAACCCGGACCCCTCTAAATTTGGGACGGACGACTGCCTATAGCCCATCGAGTTGCCCAGGGTGGTCGTTAGACCCCAAACAGCTGCTCTGGTGGCGCAGTGGTCTTAGTACTGGCTTATGAATATTCTTCCGAGATAGGGCCGGGTTCGAATTCCGGTGAGGCATGGATGTTGTGTTTGTCTTACGGCACTGGCTCTTTCCCTTCTCTGGGACGTGTGACTGCTTATAGTAAACTGACCAGAAGTCCCCATTTCTTGAGGACAGTCCTCGAATTTAGTTTACTGTCCTCAAAAACGTCTGGCCGCCCCGGTGGCGCAGTGGTCTAAGGCGCTGGCCTCTGATCATTCGTCCGAAAGTGGTCCGGCTTCGAATCCCGGTCGGGCATGGATGTTGTGTTTGTCTTACGGCACTGGCTCTCTCCCTTCCCTGGAACCAGTGACCCTAAATTAGGGACGGGCGACTGCTTATAGCCCCTTGAGTTGCTCACGGTGGTCGTTAAACCTCCAATCAAAAAAAAAAAAAAAAACGTCTGATGTTTTTGGAGACGCAAATTGTCCTCCAATTTTAATGTTTGTCCTCAAATGTCGTTGAATTTACACTTCCTCATTAGCTCGTTAGATTTCTAATGAAAAATGTTTTTAAAAGTAGTTTTCGTTGCACTAATTTTTTTTTTTTTTTTTTTTGATTGGAGGTTTAACGACCACCGTGAGCAACTCAATGGGCTATAAGCAGTCGCCCGTCCCTAATTTAGGGTCACTGGTTCCAGGGAAGGGAGAGAGCCAGTGCCGTAAGACAAACACAACATCCATGCCTGACCGGGATTGGAACCCGGACCCCATACGGACGAATGATCAGAGGCCAGCGCCTTAGACCACTGCGCCACCGGGGCGGCACACTAATTTTCCGACATGCTTCTTGTGAAAAGAAAGTTTTACTTTTTTTTTTTTTTTTTTTTTTTTTTTCTTTCCGTGTTTAATGACCACCGCGAGCAACTCTAAGGACTATAAGCAGTCACCTGTCTCTAATTTGGAGACATTCGTTCTAAGGAAGAGAGAGAGCAAGTGCTGTAAGACAAACACACTATCCACATCTCAGCAGGACTCGAACCCGTACCCACTTGTACGAATTTTCAGTGGCCGGCACTAGGACACTGAACTACTGGCGCGGTCAAATTTCGACTGTACTTGATCTAAGTTTCTCCAAAAACTTTGGCAAAGTGAAAAAGTCGCCATGCAGTTAGTTTGGTGTGCAGCTTGATTTTAATTCGGCACATATGACATATACAAGGTAAAGCATTTCACTTTTGCTAATATGTTCTCGCCATCATAATTCTACTTTGTCAATACAAATTTTCAACATTCTACAAGATATATCCTTTTAAGACACAAATTTTCATATGTAATTTACACTTATTGAATCAATGCAGTTTTGTGACAAAAATATTTGCATATTTATTTTGAGTACATATATGTCCCCAAAGGAAATGCCGATTTGGGGACGCCACGCCCTTTTGTCCTCAAATCAGTGTTCCGATATCTGGTCACCTTAGCTTATAGCCCATTGAGTTGATCGTGGTGGTCGTTAAACCTCCAATAAAAAAAATCGCAAACAGAGTTTTTTTTTTATACTATAATAAATAAAAAAAAACCCAGCAGGAAAAGTAATTATTTTAAAACATATCCTCCGCCTTCCTCGTGTCCATTAATGATAGGTGGGTCGCGGAAGTTTGTCGTTCAAAAAATTGAACGGCTATTTTAAAAAATTTGGGAAGTGCTACTGTAGTTAGGGTTTAAATATTTTTAGATTTTTAACCGAAACATTTATTTAAATTTTGGTGTGAATATGGCAATAGTAGTGCCACCAATAAAGTTCGAAATCTGTGGCAGTGGTCTTGGATTAAGGCGCCCTCTGTCACATGGCCCTGTAATCGCGTACTAGAGAGGGCGAGAATTGTATTCTTGGTGAAATTTGTGTCGTCGAAAGTTGTGTTTCTCTTGAAAAAGAAGTGTCAGATTTTCCTGTAAGGGTTAACGAGCTACGTGTTTCGTTACTGTTCTTTTCACCCAGTTTTATCTGATTTTAGTCAGTTCTAGGCTTTACCCACCGGCGTGGGCTCTTTGCTTTGTTGAAAATGTCGGATCAACACCAGGTAAGTTATTAAGCCTAATTACTTTTACTTTCTCATGCAATGAAATTATAACTGCTTTTGTCAGCATTGTAACAAAGATTTAAAAAAAAAATTATATTGGTAAGTTTTATAAATTTAAAGTACCATTTGACATATTTTTCAAGCCGGTATCGATATTTATAAACCGATACCCTGCGAGTCCTCACTTTTCATCATTGATTTAATGTGAGGTTCGTTAGTTAATATCTGTTCTGTAATGAAGTGACTTACCGCTTCAACCATAATGAAGTGACTTACCGCTTCATTTGACATATTTGCTGTTTTAATAAGTATGGGTGATCGGGTTTCATCTCCAGGTAGGGGGAACTGGCACTGCTATAGTAGTCGTACATTATTGCGTAATAGTTTTTTTTAATGAACTGGCAATGGTGTATTTTGTTAGAATTAATTTTGTATCTGTACAACTTCCGGTTAAAGGTTTCGACAGTGGATCCAAGACGTAACTTGGAAGATTGCTTCCCTAGTGAACGATGGCCATTTTCACTGAAGTTTTATGGATCGGTATTTTTTTTTTCTTGTGTTTACCGCCATTATTTTTTTTTTTTTACTGAGGGGGATTTTTTTTTCAAGTAAGTGCGGTATTCCGAAACCTCGTAAGTCTAGATTGTGAACAATGGACTCTGGAGGCCTACTGCCGATGGTGTGAATATATGTCAAAAGAGAAAAAGGTATTTTTTTTTTTTATTTGTACGTACTTTTGTTTGAAAAGCTAAAGCAATGAAGCCTAATTTAGCGTAGTAGTGTGTATTATGTTAACTGCTGCTTGACCATGTGGTATTGAAGGATATTTTTAGATCGATTTGGTTACAGTTCCTTGTCAATTAAGCATCAGACTTTGTTTTAATGCTAAGATCTTCAATATATGATGGATTCGTATGGTTACATGATCTATAGTTGATTGCCGTGGAAGTAATCGGATGTTTTTTTTGGTAGGAATTTTTTTTTTCCATAGGCACTCCAGTAGAAATTTTCATTCAGATTAATAATTAACTAGGCTGTCTCCGAGACGGTACTTTTATTCTTTGTTAAAAGTATTTATTAAATATTGAGTGAGCTCAAACTACTCTTGTGACTAGATGTAGTTTAAATAGTAAGACATGGTTTTGGAAAGCTGAGTTTTAGAATGAGTTTAATAAACAGGAGTTGAGGACTAGAAACTAGTCTTTTTCTCTTAAATTAAGTTGGTAATTCACTTTTTTGGGGATATCTCTGTATCTATTTCCAATGAGCTTTGTGATTCTTGTAATTGTACTTTTTAGTGAATATATAAATTTGTGGCTAATTTTGCAAAACTTCGCCTTTTTCCCCCATGTCATTGTGTAATTGAAAACCATGCAAGCAATTAGTCCTTCAATGTCAGCTGCACTTAGAAGTTGGGGGAATGAAAAATCAAGGAAGTGCTCTTAACCAATCAATTCTTGATAGGAGGTAAGGCAAAATGTATTGTCTTTTGGCAAAGATGGGAAAGTCTTATTCCTTTTGTACTATGTTAGGCTAATGGATCTTCTAAATTATTTTTAGTAAAATTCAAAATGTTGGTCTTTGAAAGCTTTGGCTGAGTTTCAGAAGGATAGTGTTAGGTTTGGCAAGTTTTTGATATGCCATTGTCAAATATATGGATAAAATGTATTTTCAGGTATTCTTTTGAGAGGTACCTGATGGTTTTAGGTTAATGCCAGATTTTCAACTGTCCTCTCGTCAGACAACAGTGTGCTGAAACTATTGCCAAATTCTTGTGCTTTTGAGTCTAACACAGTTTTATGCATTTTTAGCGAGTAGTATGTCCTTCGAGGTAAGTGCAGCGTTTTTTTGCATGCTGCACTAGAAATTGAAGTAAAGTTGGAACCTGAATGCTTCAGTGGGATTCTAGGACTTTTTGAAGGGTTGGAAATCTGCCCAACAAATTCCTGGTCTGCCACTATATTATTTCAGAAATATGTGGAGCTTGGAAAATTTCTGCAGTGATCTGGAACTTGTAACTTTTGAGTGCACTTTATAGATTCAGTGAATGGGTGTCTGTCTTGTCTACTAGTCAAAAAAGTCACGAATTTAGGAAAGGGTCGTGAAAGGCGCCAATTTTGCCTTGGGGGTAATGATTTTTTTTAGTAATTCATTTTCTGGCTAAGTATTTAAGTAGTTCTCCATGCATCCACCAACGTAAAGTGTAGATGTGCATTCCATCCAATTATTCAAGTGTCAAAAACTCGCTTGTGACTTCCACAATGAAGAAAAATGTTAAAACAAAAGTCTTAGCATAGAAATACATGTACATCAGTTACAAAATTTTAGCGATTAAACTATGCTATTTACGGAGTCTGGTATAAATGTTGCCCGGCTGGTCCAGTTGGTCTAAGTGATGGTTTCTGATCCTTCTTCAGTAATGGGCCCGGGTTCGAATCCTGGTGAGGCATTGTGTTGTATGTACTGTGCTCCCTAGATACTTTTAATGGGGGGGATGTTTTGCTTAACATTATATTTATTAAACATCTTAAACTGTGTGGTAGGCATTAATGTAACAGCATTCGACAATCATACATAAATGATATAAAATAAGTATTTAATAAATCATATTTGATACAGATTTCAGCCAACTTTCATCAATATTGATAGTGTATGTAGGAATAAGTTTTCCTACATACACTATCAATATTGATGAAAGTTGGATATTGATAGTGTATGTAGGAATAGGTCTTACTATTTGTGTGCATTGTAAAAACATTCATATTAACCCTTTTAGTGCTACACATAATGTGTGTATATGCGAAAAATGCTAAGCTATTTTCTTAGAAATTGCACGCTTCAAAAAAAAAAAAAATGCTGTACTTTCCATAAATTGATATTTGGGCCAAATTTTTTTTCTGAACTTTTATAAGATTTTTCTTAATTATATGTACATTAATTTACATTTCAGATAACTGATTTTTTTAACTAACTTTGTGAAATAATTTTTTTTTAAATTGAAAATGCAAAACAAATTTTCAAAAACTATTCTTTCCTGTGCAAGAAAAAAGGATAAAATATAATAAGCCCTTTAATTTTGAATATACCCTCAGTTTGATGTTAATCTGAGGCAGAGTTTCATGGTTCTGCTAATACAGTGGATCCCACTTAAAAAGTTCCCGTTTTATTTTTAAAGTCCCGATTTTTTTTCACCCCCCATAATGCTAATTTTTCCCTCTTAAAAAGTAACTGTTTCAAGTTTTCCCGCTTAAAAAGTTGCAAGTGTCACAAGTTTCTAAGTTAAAACATACGATTTTGGAACTCGTCTAGCAGAAAGAAAAACGCTTTTAGATCAGTATTTTTGTAATCCTGTAGCATAATAAATGTAGCTTTCAATCCTCATAATTAAAGTTTAAATGGGTAAGTTGTGAAATTTTTTGTTACTTTAAAATTAGCTAAAATGTAATTTCTGGATTTAATCTATGCAACAGTTTTAATCGCTTAGTCTTACAAAAGACACTTCCCGCTTAAAAAGTTTTCATCGCTTTGTCCCAACGAAAACTTCTTAAGCGGGATCCACTGTATTATGGAAGCACAGCACAGGATAACACCGAAACATACTTATGCAATGGGAAACATTCCCCATGAAGACCCTTTTCACACTTTGCACATATTGTGTGGGTCCTCTTTCCTTTGTCATATTTAGACTGTTTGCTGCATACACAAGTATTTTCCTTTTTTTTTTTTTCAGGAAGTTTTCAGAGACATTTCCCACTTTCTTCTGCTGTTACTGTAGTGCCTGAAGTTCCTGCTCGGTTATTTTTTTCCCTTGAGCCACTCATCTGCCAGAGATTCTATAATCTGAATAATAAAATCTAATCTAGACCTGGGTTTCTGGAGAGATGGAATGTTTTCCTTGTACAAAATATAACTATTCAGGACCATATGGGGGAAAACATTGAAGCACACCTTGCCGCCCCGGTGGCGCAGTGGTCTAAGGCGCTGGCCTCTGATCATTCGTCCGTAAGGGGTCCGGGTTCGAATCCCGTTCAGGCATGGATGTTGTGTTTGTCTTACGGCACTGGTTCTCCCCCTTCCCTGGAACCAGTGACCCTAAATTAGGGACGGGCGACTGCTTGTAGCCCATTGAGTTGCTCACGGTGGTCGTTAAACCTCCAATCAAAAAAAAAAAAAAAAAAAAGCACACCTTTTCCCTGTATTTCACTGTATACCTCTATCTAGATATGAATGCACCATATCAGAATGTCAATTCCACCCATGAAAGAGTTACTGTTGAACAATTGATGGCTTAGTTATACTTTTACTCATTCCTTGACATGTGTGCACGTAGTGTTTCCAGCAGTACAATGTGTCTACAAAAGCAGAACAGGAAACCTCTGATCCCCCCCTCCTTGAAGGCAGCAGCAAGAATAGGACCCATACGAAAATACTTCACCAATAACAAATTTACTATGAAAGGGTGCTGGTAGGAATTTTGTTTTTCCGGATGCTTCCTGTTACAAATGTCCCTGCACTATATAGTGTTTTAGCCAGAGGAACACTTGTGAAAAAGTTGTCCTCAGAGTATGCCAGTCCATGTTCTTGAATCTCAGCTTTCGAAGTGGTGTCTTTAGCTCCTCGGTATATGAAAAAAAAAGACAGTAGCTGAATACTGAATCACAGCATCCAAAATTTTATATCCCAAAGGTTGTGATGTTTGTTGGGTAAGTACTACATAAGTTGTGCATGGCTTTCATCCACACTTAGCTGCCGATGTGGAGTGTAATGAAGCCTGTTTTGCATGGTCAAGTAGGGGCTGAATTTTTGCACAAGGGTCATAGCCAAGTTCACCAGGACCTGCTAAGTTGCTATTATCCACGAGATGAAAGAATTTCAAAATCATTTGAAAACGATATCTTGAAAACATTCGTCGAAACCATGTCAAATTCTGTGAGGAACTTGTCTACCAATAGGAAGCGATAGTTGGTTGTCGTTTTACTCCCATATTTAGAAAGGCATGCAAGGAAACCTTTTAATTCAGCATTTGTAACATTTTTCCATTTCCTAGCTCGAGATTTGGGAGAAAGATTTGGATGCTCCTGGAGAAACCTCTTTGCATACTTATTTGTTTCAGAAACGATAATTCCAAAGATGAAATTGGTAAAAACAAGTAAAAATATGCAATAGGGGCCGCATCAGTTGCAAGAGCATGTTTAGGCCCCTGCATTTCATGATAATTAAAAGGATGCTGAGGTTGTTATCACTTCCCACTATTATATCTTCCCATTCACTTTCAGAACTTTCATGATCTGAAGATTCACTATCAAGATTTTCACTTTCGGAAGAAGATATTGTGTTCATGGCACGGTGGCTAGTTTTCTGACTTAATGTTGCTTGGCCAATATCACTCTCAGATGATTCAAAATCATCACTATCACTTGGCAAACTTTTACTATCACTACAGCAAGCGATTTCAAATAACCTTACAAAAAAATTTCACACAGTAGGCAAAAGCAAGTGCTAGTTTGAGGAACAAGCTGTCAAAGTCATCCTCTGCTAACACTAGTTTGGAAAAAGAAGGGGATTCATAATTCACTAAGTTTTGCAATTATGTCTGTTTAGGAAAAAAAGAAATGAATAATAATGTAAAGAGCTTCTAGTAATAAAACGCCGCATTTCGTTCTCCCACGCAGCGTCATTGCGGGAACACATGTTGCGCCGCGTTGCACGTTTTTGCACTTCAAACAAGGCTGAAAAAAGTGATTTCCGACAATATGACATTTCGTAATTCACCAAGAATGCCAAGTGAATAGCTCTGCCTCAACTGCAGAAGGAAAAGTTTGGGCTAAAGTAGCCTTTCTCCCATCACACTGAGAAAGTGTGGGAAGCTGATAGCAAGCTCAAACTATTTCACGTTACGACTCTTACGGCTTATTACGACTATTTCGATATCGCTATTTGACTATATGATTTGTGGAGATTCCATTTCAAAATGATATGATCAACACTGATATCTGCCGTCTGATTCGGAAAATACTAGGATCAAAATTAAAGGCTGATCGTTTGGCCTGCCGCACTTTTAGCACAAGACGCTGGGGCTGATAAATCGGCCACTTCGCACTAAAAGGGTTAAAGAAAATTTAGCTGGGTGGGGGTCACCCAGTAAAAAGGCTAGGAAAAACACTAGTGTGGCTTTGGCTCACTCCCTGGTGTCAGTGGCCCAAAATTAGGTATAGGCGACTGCTCCATAGCCCGTTAAGTTGCTCACTGTGGTCGTTAAACCCTCTGTAACCCCCCCCCCCAATATTGAAGCGCATGTAATAAAATTTTGTAGCCCAGTGATAGATATTTCAGCTTTAAGCACTTTCGAAGTACAATAAAGTTGATTTTTGTTACTAGCAGAACTGTAAGAGAGCACTTTTGCTGTAGAAAAAAACAGTGGGGGGGTACGGTGTTACCCCTTTTTAATATACATGGTGTACAAATTATTTTTATCACTAGACCATTTTATGCTAAGTGGCTCTTCTGTAGGAGGTGCTGATGCAAACTGGCTGAATCAGTATAGAAAGGGAACACTAAGGTCGTGCAAAGACTAACAAAGTGCATTGCACAAGAAATAACGTGTAAAAGACAGATTCTGATGAACTTCGAATGTGGAATGATTGTGGATACTTGAAGCTTTGATGCAAGCATTACCAAAACGACTGCACTTTTGAAAAGTTCGATGGCAGCAGTTGTTAAGTGTATGGAGAGTGAACCACCAGTTAAAACACTGGGTCCGAGTCAAGGCGCGTGGTTGTCAACGGCTACTAGATGCCTGAGCTGAGTGTAGTAAGCAGATTTGTTCAGTCCAACAGACTTGCAGCACAATTTGTCAGATTACAGATAATTTGAATCAGACCAAGTCCAATGGCCTCTCAATGCAGTTTGCCGCGCATTACATTGTATGGGCCGCAAAACCAGACGGCCTGTTCGTAAGCCATTGCTATGTTTTAAGAATACTATACAAGTCTTGCTAAAATTATCAGTAGTAAAGGAAGTCTTGTGCACGATTAAAAAATTTTAATGGTTAAAATCATACTAGCTAAAAACGATATTTAGACCTTTCAAGTTAACTAGTCTTCAGATGTCGATACATTTACACCGACCGGACAAGGACTAGGTGATATACAAAACACAGTGATGCAGGTATTACATAATAATGAACAACCAATGAAAGTTCCGAAACTCTGAAATGATAAAACAATAAGATTATGTATCTTGCACTCAAAGTTAAGATTGTGCTTTACAGTCTATCGTTTTCCAAGGCAATGGGATTACTGTAGGATAATCATCATTACAGCACATCAGTTTTAATTTATAAATCGCCAGGTTTTCAGGAAGCAGCAAACAAGATTTTAGTCTTGGAGCACTAGGATCTTGGCTTCTTCCCAGAGCGGCAAACGAGTACCTCTTAAACATTATCTTGACAGAGCTGTGGTGAGAGCATTTGACTTTAAATTATATTTATGCTCAGAAATTCTGCAACAAAGGTTGCGAGAAGTAGAGCCCACGTAGATCTTGTCAGTTTCATCTGATTATTTTGCCTTAAGAGGAATAGCATAGAGATCCTGTTGCGAGATGCCGTTGGCAGAGTCCCTATAATTTTTTATTAATGCCATAATGTTGTTCGCTCTGACTCCAAAGCTGATGCTGTGTTTTTTTTTTTGCAGATGTTCTTTAAAACATTTGTAACACCTGGAATATACTGCAATGAGGTAACATGCCTGATGGATCTATGTTCGTGCATTAAGGTTAAGGAAATACGTGTCTATATTTGGCGAATTAGCTTGTCCACTTCCAAAGATGGATAACCATTGCTATGTGCCGTGGGCAAGAAGATATGATACGCCTCCAGTTCACTTGGGAACACAAGACTTGGAGAGCAAATGAGTGGAAAAGGGTAATGTGGTGTCTCACCAGCCCTTGCGAAACTGCTAAAATTTCTACTAGCCAATGTGGCTAGTGGAATAAAACATTTTACTAGCCGAAAGACAATCTACAGACCATACGAAATTAAAAAATAATTCAGTAACTTCAAGTTTCTATGGAATTAAATAGGTGCATGTTTTTTTTTTCTTTCTAATGAGAAACACCTCCCCGATTAACTTCATAAAAACAGATGCAGAGCAGTTACTGCATAGAAGCATTAGACTGCAAATATTGCATATGCTTTTGTTCCAAAATGATTTATTTTCAGTGCTGTAGTATCATTAATCTTACTATCTTAATTTACACATACATAATTTATTTTTGAGAGGCCATTGAATTTAGATGTCTGATTTCTTTTAATACTATTTAGAACAAAAAGCTAGGATATATATACACTGAAGAGCAATTGAATTAGAGACAGTTGGCGTTATAAATGTGGCGCTGTGGGCGGCCCTGTAAACGGACGCAGTATATGTAAGACGAAGGTTCTAAGCACATTTGATTGTGGATAAATCGTCGAGGCCCGACAACTGGGTCACTCCATCTCAAAAGTCTTGCAGGCACTGGGATTTTCACGAGCCACTGTGTCACGTTTGCACTGGGATTACATCGAATCCGGTAAAACCATCCCTGCAAGGGCCAGCTGCCGTGGACA
Source organism: Macrothele yani (assembly GCA_039090855.1). Lineage (NCBI taxonomy): Eukaryota > Metazoa > Arthropoda > Arachnida > Araneae > Macrothelidae > Macrothele > Macrothele yani. Next base: position 99,513,738 of record CM076996.1, on the reverse strand, counting down.
ATATCGTGTGGATGAGCGGAGTCATCGTCCGCTAGCTCGCATTGTAACAGCGGATAGGCCACAGTGCAAGACGGGCCACAGTGCAAGAAATCACTCTGCCATTTAACACTGGTGCACAAAAACGTGTAAGCAGCCACACCATCCAGAACCATCTCCTCGTTATGAGGGTACACAAGCCATCGTCCCACAAGGGTAAAGCTGCTGACCACACATCACAGGGTGCAAAGATTAGCAGGGGCACGGGAACATCGCCACTGGACCCTAGACGTGGGGGAAATGTTGCCTGGACTGATGAGTTGAGATTCACATTGGTACATGCGGATGGCAGGATACAAGTACGGCGCAAACCACATGAAGCGATGGATCCTTCTTGCCAGCAGGGTACTCTTCAAGCTGGTTGGGTGGCATTCTCGTCTGGTGACTGTTTATGTGGACTGAAATGGGACCCCTAGTATGTGACATTGTCCCTCACAGGTCAACGTTATCGGAATATCCTGGATGACCATTTGCTCTCGTTTGTGCGTCTTCACACCTCATCCTGCAACAAGACAATGCACCGTGCCATCGCTCCCGAATTGTGTCGGAATGGTTGGAACCGTTGGATGAACACTCCACCGATGTGGCCTTGCTTCCTCGGCCAGCAAGGTCAGCTGACCTTCCCATCGAGCACATCTGGGATGTCATCAAGAGAGATGTTTGAGGCTCTGACCCCCTCCCCTCCATCAAATCTTTGTGAACTGTAGGAGCTTGTTCAGGGGTCATGGATCCGTATGGCTTCCCAACGCTTCCGGTGTCTTGTTGAGTCCATTCCGAGACGAAAAATGGTGCTACACATTTCTCTAATTAAATTGCTCTTCAGTGTACATAGTGTCACTAATAATCAAATGAGATAAAAACTTAATCTTGGTATGATATTTAACTATTTACAGATTAAAACTGCGATCTCAAGTTTCACGACCAACACTATTTTATTTCACTTCTAGTGTTTTAAATCTACAGATCTCTAAGTTAGCTTTCGTTTGAGACCAATTTCGATGTCTTAGCGCTTTGATGTCGTAGTTCCGAGTTAAACTGATTAGAAGTTTGCGCAGCACAAAGCCCCTCCCTTCCCCGCTGATTGCTATGCCGTAACTCAAGATCACTAACAAGTCTGTTCCCTTAGCTATTGAATGACACTAGGTTGGTTTGCTTTCATAGTATAGAAATTATTAGACAGCTCGATGCCCATTTTTTCGTAATGCCCAACTTTCCATATTGACCACCTAGTACTGGTCTGTATTTAATGACTTATTCACGTAAAAAAACCCCGTCCATATACTTGTATTGTTCCTAAGCTGTGGTGAATTTCTGCTGTCAAACGCGTGGAACACGTGGCCTTAATAGCATCGTTGACGCACGGAGGCCCGATAAGAAACCCGTTTAAACATCGTGTCTGCATAGTGATGGTACTCCTACAATGTCCACTGTTACTCACCTGGTAGGCGAATTTCCGATGAGCAATCCCTTGATGTAGCGCCTGGAACGAGACACCGCGAGAAACTACATCAGAGACATGCGCATGCATGAGGATCAGCCAATATTCACGTGTCTCTGACTGGGAAAACCGGTTTGAACAACAGTGCTTGGTGGCCCACAATGGCTATTACATTGCAAGTATTTACATCACTGTGGCGATGAATCGTAGTTTTGTCAGTCGAAACACTAACATCGATGTTAAATTCATACCAGTTTTTCGCAATGTATCGATAGTCCTAGTGGGGGGAAAAGTTGCACAAAATAGTTGCTCACTTGGTGAAAAAATCTATCATTGACTACTATGCTAAAAAATTTACTAGCCACTACGAAATATCTGGTCTCCATTTGACGACTGGCGACAGACATTCGCGATGCCTGGGTCTGACGAATCACATTTTTCAACTACACCATGCAGATGGATGAGGATACGGAGATAGCAACACAAAAGCATAGACTTGTTATGTTCTGAGGCATGTTTTTGTGGGAGTGTCTGGTCTTTTGATTCATGTAGAGCAATTGCTGAATCTCAATATGAGAGCAAAAATATGCGTGGCTTTGTACTTCGAATTGTAGTACTCTCGGTGGTACCTCAATTTTCTGATTTTTAATTTTGATAGCATACCTTAGATATCGTAATAAAACTTCAATAAGGCTTATCATGTTACTCCTCGGCAATGAAGTTCACACATCGTGTGCATCGCCGTTCATTCAATCCAATTCTATCTATTGGCACAACTGCGCTCAAATGTTGACCTCATATATTCAATTCGTTATATATGCCTGTTAGTATATAGTGTTCTCCCTAGATTTTTATTACAGCTGGGTGGCAATAGATTTTAGCTGGATGGTACTTTTAATGACCCCTTCCTCAATCAAGAAAATAATAGGATGTTTTGCTTAACATTATTATACTTATTAAACATCTTTAGAGTGTGGTAGGCATTAATGTAACACATGATAAAAACAATAGAAAATTGTACATAAATGATAAAAACAGTTATATTCACAGATTTCAGCCAGTTTTCATCAATATTTATGGTGCATGTGGAAATAAGTTTTCCTCTTACTAGTATGTGTATTGTGAAAACATTAAAGAAAATTTAGTTGGGTGGCCGAGAAAATTAGCTGGGTGGGCCGCCCAGTAAAAAGGCTCTAGGTAGAACACTAGTATATATGGAATAAAATATCAAGTCTACCGTAAACCAGGATTTGTGGCTAACAATTATACCTGCAGATTCAGCACATCCAAAAAGTTAAGTTGGCGGCAATAAGATCATATGTCGAGAGCTTATGAACATCTTACAGTGAGATGTTATATAATGAACTTAAATGGATCAAGGAGATAGCCCGACAATTTGGGTTCAGCATTTCAACAATAAATAGGGTAATAAAAGATAAACACAATAATAAAATATCGACGTTAGTTGATAAAAATAAAATCACATATTGCGGATTGCTACCATATTTACCCATGGTTCATTCCATCTTAAAGAAAGAGTAAAAAGAACAATATAGACTTTAGTACTACAGTTCGGGTCATTAGAGCACTAATATTGAGCGATAAAGATTGTACTTCTAAAAAAGGCAGGAGTGTATAGCATTCCAATAATAAATCAGAACAAGGGAATAATGCAATACATAGGATCTACCAAAAGTTTAAAAATAAGATTGTATGAACACTTGTCTTATTTTATTTTTTGTTCAAGTTAGCCATCTGTAGTGGAATACTGCATAAACAATCTGGCAATACCACTTTGGGAAGACTGTAAAATAAAAGTGCAACACAATACATGGAGATCAATTCTAATAGCAGAATCAATCATGATTGAGAAAATAATTTCAATAGTAATGCTCCAGTGTATCTGCCGTTTTCTTGGAGAAATTTAAATAGAGAACAATGATGCAAGAACATTCGCAGATCGTGCCGCGAAAGGGCACAGAACGTCTAATGACGTTAACCCTCGGCCCGACGTCAGAGCTCCTGAATGCCTAAGAAACAAGATCATACTAGCAATAGTAGTGCTAAAGACGCCAAGAAGGAAACCTAGGCGAAACGCGTCCGCTGAGTGATGTGTCAACACGCAGGAAAATGCGGCGTGGTTCCGAGTTGTAATGGGTCTAGTTTCTTGGATTAGTATGCTGATTAGACAGGTCACAGTTGGACTTTGAAAGAATATTATTAGTGTTCTCGAATGGTTGGTCCGTAAGATACAATTGTATGTTTCTTCTTCTTGAGAAACTGTCCTTTGTTTTGAATTACGCTTTTGCTTAACCCTTGGATTGGACATCGTCGTTTCGTTGTGTGACTTTGCACTTGAGTGGTTCACGTCAGCTTATGCACTTCTACAGAAAGAGGTGATAAATGCGACAGAGCAATTGAAGCAGGACAGCTTTTGATTTTATATGCAGGGGAACTTTCCCCACCCCTTTGTTTAAAAAAGTTTGTCAATTGATTTGAGGCCTACGCAAATTTTAGCTCATTTACTAATAGGCCTATATACTAATGGGCATATATAGTGAATTGAATATGTGATGTTAACAATTCTATCAGTTGTGCCAACAGATAGAATTGGATTGAAAGAACAACGATGCACACAATGTGTGAACTTCATTGCAGAGGAGTAACAGGGTAAACCGTATTGACGTTTTATTTCTATATCTAAGGTATGCTATCAAAATTAAAAATCAGACCTAGAAGTTAGACCACGCGGCATACGTCTGAAGTGTAAATAACTTGTAGATCAGAAAAGTGAGGTACCAACGAGAGTACTACAATTCGATGCAGAGCAACGTCTGACTACCTAAAGGGAATTTAAGTATCGTTGCTGACACAGTCCACGTATTTATGTTGGTTTATCCCAATGGAGGTGGATACTTACTGCAGGATGCTGCATGCCAGTGCTCACATTGTATGGAAATGGTTTGAGAAGCATCGGACACTTTTCCCTACTACATTGGCCATCTGAATTGCCAGATCTGAACCGATGAAGTTCAAAAGGGTGCAAAACAGGTGGATCCGAAGGTCAACCGCAAGACGCTGCATGCCACAGTGCTCACATTGTATGGGAATGGTTTGAGAAGCATCAGGCTTTTCCCTGCTACCTTGGCCACCTAAATTTTCATATCTGAACCAATGAAGCATTTGCTGGATTAAGTTGAAAAGGGCATCAGACAGGTGGATCTGAAGGTGAAAGGCATGCCAGTTCTTATTGGAACTGATAAGATTGTTGAGAAGATTCTATAAGTCATCTGCAGCTGAGGTCCCCCACCCAGCACCACTTCCAAATAAACTGCTCTTTATATGCAAAGAATGAGAGAAATGCTCGTAGCACGACCAAATGACAGGTTAAAAAGATCAGATTCCTATTCAGGTTACAAACTAAATCTATACAACATACAGTATGTACCTAAAATCTTTTCTGAGAATAAGTGTCTGACAGAATTTGTGCCCCAAGTGCACCTGGAGGACACAATGGAAGAGGTGAGGCAATTTGTTTCTACCATACTCTTGTCAGCATGTGGTGCAGATCATAGATCTTAATGTCTCCATGGCACGCTCTGAGTGGGACAGGCAGCAGTAGTAGTCGTGCAGTATTGTGAACGGGTCATTCCACATCAGTTCAACGAGGCCAATGACACCCATGGTCTCCGATTTTGATGAAATTTGGTATAACCAATCCGTCCAAGGGGATAAGTAACCCCATAAATAATGAACCTAGAGACATGTTCCATCATACCCAGCAATAAAACTGATGGCTTTTTTTATTCCTTCGGCAATTTTTTTGGACATTTTGAAAAAAATAGCTTAATTTATAAACATAATGAAACTATTGAATATTGGTAACATGTACATAAGTTATTTACCTGTAAAAAAAAAAAAAAAAGTTAGGTACAATTTCTTAACTTCTAGTCCATAACGCTCATTTTCTTTTGTGTAGCATAACATCTAAATGTGCAGATTTTTCCTCCTCCATAGACCTCATGCAGTCCTTTGAGAAGTGATAGGTTCTTCCAGATGTTGTCTGTGGGATATCAACAACAGCAAGCACATGAACTGGTACTGTGCAGGAATCTTCATGGCTTGGCCAGCAGAATGATGGTCCATTAGGATGAAGAAACTTTACAACAACGTCTTCATCTTTATCCACTGTAGACACCATTCCAAAATACCACAAGTGGTCATATTTACATGCAATGTAATACCCAGGGGAACAACTAATCTGCAGTTATAACTGAGGGTGACAGCTTTTTTTCAGGTTAAATGTGAGAGATGGTTTCTCATTGGTGCGGATCCTTCTAGCCGCAATAGTACATATGGAATCCAGAGGCTTAAAGTTGTGGAAACTTCTAGTACCAGGAAGTGTGTGCACATCTTTGAACCTGTTTTCAAGAGCAGAACGAGTTGTATCTACTGTGTCTTTGTCAATGAAGTGGAAACTGATCTTGATGTTAGTTTCACAAAAAAATGAAAAATGTAGCTGCTGTTGTGATGTGCCTCTCAAAATGGTCTCTGGAGACTCCCTTCGAGCTAAGCATTTTGCTATGCTGCCAATCCCATCACATTCTGATTTTCCATTGCTTGTAGAAAAAAATGACCACTGTGCCTTCAACTGGAAGTCTTTTTCATGCAGACACAGGTTAAGGAAATTGTACTTGTTTTTATACTGTGCAGCACTCCCATCACTGTAGTAATGTATTGTCGTAATGTGTGAACATTTTTTCAAGAAAACTGTTTCCTGGATTTTGTAAACCATATTCACATCATGCTCGAGGTCATCAGATATGTCAGTGTGATGAAACAATCTTTTCTCCTTCAGGGTTCTTACAATGTACTACAACAGGATGAACTGTACATGAATCAGAAGTCCAGTGGTACCCTTGGCCCTCATCCTGGATTGTAAAAGAGTAATTCTCACTGAAGTCCATCAAAATTATTGCTGTGTCTGATGGTACATTTTCTTTGAGATTTTTTAGGAACGAAGACTGATTTGGCTATGAAAAAGTGTGGAATCAGTTTTTCAATCTTGTTGGCTAAATCATCAATGGAAATCATCAAGTGTTGTTGAACTTTTTATCATCTGTGTCCTGTCAGTTGACACCCATTGAGAAAATTCAATAGTGTCACTTTCTTCATAATCTTCAAATTTGGACTCTTAATTTGGTTTGGAGGGGCATTTATTGCAGTGCCTGAGCATCATTCCCTCTTTGCTTCTTCACACACTAAGAACTTCATAACATCCTTATAGCTCTCTTCAATTTGTGCAGCATGAAGGAGTAGTATGAAGTACGCATACTGAGTGAAGTACGCATACTGAGTGGGTTCCACTGGCACCAGTTAAAATGCACCACTTTGGTCGCAAGTGCAAAATTTTGAGAATCCCACCTTAACATCAGGATACTCAAACTTGAATATAATTCATGATTACCCAAAATCAGTCGCTTTCTCTTGTAATTATTTTTACCCATGCTCACTACATCTTTCATTCCAGACATAACTCTAGGCTGCTCATCACTTTCATAAAAGTTACTCACTAAATTAATAATTTCAGGTTTCAGTTTTTTTCCCCGCATCTGGGATCACGTTGAGCTAAAAATCCCTTTTCCTGAACAAGTCTCTGAGCTTTACGAACAGCAAAGTCGGAAACACCAAATGTTTCTCGTGTATTTTTTTTCTGTGTCCATGTCAGTGAAGCAGGAATGGTTAATAGTTGAATTTGTTTTTTTCCTTGAAATGGATTTCAATTGCTCTTTCATGATTTCTACAGAACAAGCTTGTCCATATTAGCTGCTTTCTGTTCCACAAGCTCATCTGTTTTGGCTTCTTTTGTTGGAATGTCAGCATCTAGTATTTTATGAAATTTTTTCGAACTTTTCCCTTCCATAAGATGCCTTGCTATGTTTACCAAGGGAATGTAATTTTAAAGGGGAGCAACCTATCCCAGTGAAAGATTAATTTAGTTTTTCTTTTTTCTCCAAACCGGTTACTTCTTCTGGAGTTAAACCAATGTCCTCAGGTTCAGTATCGTCAGCACTCTGTACATCACTTTTAAATAAAGTACATCTACATTGAGAACACAGTTTTTGCCCTGGTTTTACTTTAATTTCCTTCATTAAATAAGTATTTACATTGCTGTACAGTCACCATACGTAGTGATTTTCTCGCACATCTCTTATGCTTTCTTAAGGGATCACAACACACTTTGAAGAAATTCAAACTTTTTTAAAAATAAATTTTTATGATGCAGACAAATGGTCTAAATCTTCAGCAGCTTCTGTTCTTAACTTCAAAATAATTCTATTTTCTTCAGTTAGATCTGCTACATTTTCAATATCTTTCTTTGAGACATAGGTATATTTGTGACACTGTCAAAGTTAATTGCCCAACACTGCACTTAGAATCTTCCATTTTCTCTGTAACAAAGAAATACACTGATATTAGGACATTACTATACTTTGCCCATGCACACTTATAAAATCAATAAAGTACTAAATTATACACTGGAAGAAAGTTTGTGTTTAGAAACTGAAGCAGACTGACTGACAGCTGTGCTAACAAGCTGCTGCATGTTGTGAAGAAAGAGGTCACACTCGCAGGTTTTAACTTGGCTTCTTATCGGAAGTGATGAAGGAAGTCAAAATCAGCTTCTTGGAAATGATGTTTTTCAAGGGGGAAAAAACAAAGGAGATGTTATTTTTTAAAGATAGGAATCTTAGTTTAAGTGAAATTTAAAAAAAAAATAGTTATCCAGCCGCCATTTTTTCAAAATGGCCAAAAAAAGTGCTGAAGGAATGAAAAAGCCATCAGTTTTATTGCTGGGTATGATGGGACATGTCTCTAGATTCATTAAAAACAATTATATGTTAGGGTTATAGCTATCCCTCATGTTGATAATTCCATTTTTAGTAAACCATGTTTTCCACAGAAAAAATTAGGCTAAAAATAGTTTATTAATCTTTTAGTGGAGTACAGCAGATATTTAGAGTGTTAACATATTTTTTTCTGAAATCTTCATGCTTTCATTGACAAGGCCAAAGAGATTGAATGATTTCTGAGTGAGATGGAATTATTTTGGTAAGCAAGTGTAGCTTGAGTAGAAGGCCTCTGAAATGATAAACAAAGAGAATTCCCCAAAAGTTTCAAGGGCTGTAAAATTAAAACCAGAAGTGCTGAGGAGAAAAAAATTTATGGGGTTACTTATCCCCTTGGATGGATTGGTTATACCAAGTTTCATCAAAATCGGAGACCATGCCTGTCAAAACCTTTTTTTTTTGGCTTTGATTTGACTTGTGGAGTGACCCGAACACGTTGAGTCCTTATAGTTTAATGCAACTTGGGGGGGGGGGACTTACCCTTATTTCCCCCTACATGATTTTATATTCAGAGTGTGTATACATCATGAACAAGGGCAATAGCGTTTACGGAAATTCCGTCCGACTTCCGGTTTTGGAAATTTTTCTCCTATTTTCAAGGTGAAATGCAAAATTTATGCAGTAAAATATTACTTTAAAATATTTGACACAGGCAACATCGCGAGAAAAAAGAAATTACGATTACGGAAAAAAATCAACTCCGTCGACTTTCCGTTTTCGAAAGTTTCGTTAAGATGGAATTCCGTCCTCCGATAAACATCTACCCCACCCCCGCACACACAATTCTGTTGTGCATCGATCTCCTGAGTGGCCAACATAACGAAAAAGGCGGAATTTTTCGAATTCGCGGAAGAACCTCAAGCCTGAAGATTGGGAGGCAATTTTTGCGTCGTCTAACTTTTGTTTCCACAAATTCTTGCCTACAGTTTCAAGCTGAAATACAAACATATATGCCACAAAATGATATTTAACAAGAATACTAGACACAAACGCAACATCCGGAGAAAAAAATTTAGATTAGGGCAAATTCTTTTTACTCCATTTAACTACTGTTTTCGAAAGCTTTGAAACGCGAAATACCGTCCCCAGACTGAAAATGACACAACCCCCAAATTTTTTTCAGTTTTGCATCAATCATGATAGCGATCTAAATGATAACTTAAAAAAAAACCAACTGAGAATTCCGCGAATCCGCTTAAGAATCTTATGTATATCATAAAATAATAGCAAAATATTTTTTTTAAACAAAATAAAAATTCGTAGAATCCTAGTTAGACAACTAAATCGGTAGAAAATACGAACGTTTCATAATTGGCATGCATAAGTCATATAATCGACACCACGTGATCCGCACCTATCGTGTTAATCGTGAATCGTAATTTCAGACTGAAAACTGTGCTCACAGGACCGACTCAGAAATCCAAATATGCAAAAAAAAAATGATCGTCTTATTGAAAAAGTAACTGTCATTTTGAAGTACTTTTGTGTTACTTATAAATTAAAAACAAAATAAAACTAAAATCGTTAGCTGTTGCCGCATTATCGCAGTTCATTAGTTAGACTAAAAATCCGTTGAAATTGCCGACAGTCCATAGCATTGTCTTATTTCTGAATACCGAAAAAACCCTAACTAATACAATCAGCGCACCAAAACTAGGCGATGCGATTCGCAGAATGGCTACACGCTACGGAATAGCTCTGCGCGATTCCCTAGTCACGTATTCTCACACAGCGTAGGCTTCCGCACGCGCAAATAGTAACTCCTTCCTTGCGTCATATTTTCTGTCAAAATACTTTAAAAAGAAAAAAATATATATTCTTACAATCTCTTTGCCGTTTTTTATCTTGCTGTTACGTTAAATTTTTTTCTGTTACCGCATTTTTGGTACTTTCCCAATAACACCACCTCTGCTGACAATTACCTCGCGGACGACTTTTTAAAACGACACACAGTGGGGTTTTTTTTTTACCGGTGTCCGCATCACCTAAATTTATAACCTTTTAATAGCTAATCTATGGTTTGCACAACATAAATTACGGCATTTACTGCAATATACAGTATTACAAAATCTCAACTAAGAGGAAAATTAGCCCCCTCCCGGCTCTACAATACTTGGCGCCTGGGATTTGAGCGAGCCTGGGGGGGGGGGGGTATAATATCAAAGTCACATACCAAAAAATGTTTTGCCATTAGCTTATCTCTCTGGAAAAGAGAAAAAAGTTTTTTTTTTCCGGGGATCACAAATTCTTGAATTTCATGTTCTTCAGTGATGTTTTTCCTGGTGGGCCTAGACAATAATTTTGGGACAGCGTTTTTTGACCCCAGATAATGAAGTTTGTAACTTAGTGCCAATATTCGTGAACTGGAGAATCCTATCGGAAATGCGTTTCACTGGGAATGGCGGAAAATTACGTTTGTGGTGCACAAAAATTTGATTCGCGCGGATGAAGCGTACTGGGTATTCTGCAATTATGTTCTAAAGTACAGCTCAGAGGGATTCAAAGCTCTAATATCAAATACTAAAACTCGGGAGTCATGTTAAAAATGAAAAAGTTGTAAAAGGCACATTGTCTATGCAACGTTTTGCGGACGCAGAGACTCCAGATGATATTGATAAAGATAGGCCAATTGATTTCACCATTAGAAAAGTACGCCAAGAAGTACTTGTTTCCTCGTTTTTGGCCGAAAATTTGTTATCCTTTAGTTTGGCACCAAAACTAATTGAATTAGCACAGGTGTTAAATCAGGACCCTGTTGCATTGACTTCAGTGAGTAGAACTACCACATCTACTCGTTGAAGTTGATTTCAATTAGTAAGTTATTTCTCCACAGAATATGTAAGTTAGAATATTTATTGAAAACTGTTTTAGAAGTGGCATGTGTAGTCCAAAATCAGTTTGTTCCCTAAGTGAACTTAGCATACACATTATTTTTGTCTTGTTTTCAGGATTTTTGATTTGACCTCTCGATTGCCCATTGCAAAACACGACCCATAACCTGTCTGAGGGAGATTGGGCTTAAAAGTTTGTAAAAAAGCAGTTGTATTTTGATAAGAATGACAGAACTGGTCAGTATCAATTGTGCTACTCTCCCTGTCGCCTGTGTTCCAAGAAAAGTATACAGTTGTTCAGGTATCCCATACTGGGTCTACTTTGAAAAATTGCCCAGGTAATCCTTTCAGCTGTAAAGTAGCATTATATGAAAGGAAACTTCTGTTAGAGCATGTTGAAACTGTTTAGTAATCTTATGCCTTTATTGAGCTTGGGAACCAAAACTTGGAACATAGTGTAGTCACAGAAAAGTCAGCTACAAAATTTTGGGATGGCATTCTAGTTTCTTTTGCTGATATTATGGTACATTAGCCCTTATGTACTGTGCCACCCTGTTGCCATTAATTTTCATTCCATGCTTGTGCCAGTTTGTATTACACACATCTAATCTGGTTCTTCTAGGTTGGTCACGACACAGCTGTGCATGTAGCAAAGGGTTCATTTGTTCCATGTGGACGAACAAATTAGTTGCTTTCCAAGTTGCTATGCATTTGCAGTCTTGTTCGAGTTTTTAAATTATGAGAAACCAACGGAAAGACCCTATTTCATCAATTTTATAGTTGAATCCAATTTTGTTTTGTAAGTGCTGTTTTAAAAGCCAACAGTGGGTGTAGTAGGGGCGTAAAATAACCTAGTCTCCTTTTACCAGCAGTGAGTTGTCTGTAGTGTTATACCTCCAAGAAGGATTCTCCCAACAAAGAGACAAACTGAAAAGCCAAAAATGTGAATGAGTGTACTTAAGCAGCTGCGGAAAACACTCTCCAATGTGGCTAGACAAGATTCTTTTAGTCCATGTGTTAAAATTAGGAGCGGTAGGGATATAGCTGATTACCTGGTCCTTGACATTGTAACAAATGCTAAGGCCATCTAGAAATTACGCTATGACAGAGATAAGTTCCCTCCATTTGTGAGATCCAATCACTCATGTTACACAGCCTGATATGTCTGTGGTGTGTTGACATCATACAAGATAGTGTTGGAAGCTTTGGTTTTTGTTCGATGTCACTAAAAGAGGAAACTCTTCTCTGTCGTGGCATTGTGTTTTTTAGATGGCCTTAATCAAAGCCTTCTCTTGGGGATAGAAGATGGTTCTATACACATGAGAGAATGCTATTTTCTGAACATGCTCTTGCATGTCAAATATAAATAAAATACATTTTCCTTTGAAAATTGCTCCAAAGCAAAAATTCATTTTTTCTTAACATAGGTACAATATGCCTGTATTCCGATGTCTACTGATGAAGCAATAATGCCTTTGCAGAAAAGTACTTTCACTAAACAAAATGCAAATATACGCTCATGAACAAAGAAATTTGCGCACCTAGAAAAAAACATGCTACAACTGCGAAACTTTGCAAATAGCTAGTGCGTTTTGGTATGCAAATGATTCACATTTGGTGCAAGTGCGCATATTACCGCACACCCTGTGGTGGTGGTGCTGCAATCGTGAACTGGCATATAGTCAATGACCCATGAAAGCGAAGAGCACTGGTCGACACAAGCAAGAGTACAGAGTGACAATGCTGCGTAGACGCCAGAAACGTCGATTTATCAACTTTTGTGAGAGAGGCCTGATCATCTAGCTGAAGACCGCGGGGTGGTCGGCGTGCCATATATTCCTCCACGTTTATCGTTCTGACCATACCGTCCAACTGTTGGGAGCAGTGGACACACGGCAGCACTACCACACGGCGGTGCAGCTTCGGATGGACCACTGGCAGAGAGGATCGATGAATCGTGTGGCAGGCACGAACTGATCCCACAGGGACCCTGTCCACTATACATGCAGATGTAGTGGCTCCAGTGTGCCCACGAACCATTTACAGACTCCTCGCGAAAACGAGTCTGCGATCCCAGTGCCCCCTACACACCGAAAAAATAACAAAAACGTCAATAGCAAAAAAGTTAGTAGTAAACATGTTATTAACATTCGTTTAGAAAAGTGGGTGCAATTTGCTATAAACATTACTGTTAGCACTGCGAATAACAAAAATGCTTAAAAGTAATTTCAAGTGTGTAACAATGTTTGTAACTTTGCTACTAACAAAGCTATGAACATTGTTCCCAACAATGGCTGAAAATTATTAACATGGTAACTTCGAACATTTCACTGCTATTTTGTGTTGTGCATGATGTATAATAAACAAGTTGCTGCTGCATGTGTGATGATTCTGGGTGCTGCTCAAAAGAATCTTTTGCTGCTCAAAAGAATTCTGGGTGCTGCTCAAAAGAATCCATTGCGTCGCAATGGATGTTCTGCTCAACAACGCCGCTCTTCTTATGCGTCGATCGGTCTGCTCATCAGTCTGTCTGTGACTCCCGGTTCCACGTCTTCTCGTGTGGGAATGTTTCTCGGACCATCTACGCCACCATCGTACCACCAGCGATACTTCCAGTCCAATTCGCTCCGCAATACGATGGTACGACCACCCGGCCTCGCGGAGTCAGACTAGACGATCTCGCTCAAAGTCCGATAACTGCTGAAATCGTACAAGTCTTCCATGTCCAGGCATTGCAGCTTCTTCAGGGTCTTCGCACGTGTCCGTACGCCGACGACTGATTACATTCACTTCGCTGTACTCCTTAAATACCACCAACGATAATTTGCATATTACGCCGTGCAGCTACAGATACTCTTCTTGCAATTTTTTTTATAAAGCAGAACGTGCTGTTCTTAAGTGCTGACTTGCACCTACCTTCTAACAGATTTACCTTCTGAAACATAATCTTCTCTGATTTTATCTGAAAATTTTGCAAGATTATGTTAAAGCATTAAAATAGTTAAGAATAGCTTCAATTTTTGTGCAAGCATATCCTAGACTAGTATCATTTGCTTTGAAGTACTTTGCTTAAACTAGAAAGTAATTTTTGCCAATTTTGAAAAAAGGTTCAAGAACAGTGCAAACTGTACGGATTTAATTTTTTTCAAAATGCTTGTGGCATGTTCTTTTTTTGCTGAACTACTTGATGCAAGAGATTCCAAATGGATAATAAATGGCTCATAGCCCTTTAGCATGACATCAATGGCATGGTCATGGTGAGGTAACCAACAAACACCTACTTGAACAGGTTTTAAATGTTTTGTTTCTAAGGACTCCCCAACTGTTTGTAACTCTGACCAATTCTTAGAATACTTATATATTACAAATAAGTCATTCAAAGCAGACTCCATTTGTGTGAAATATTTTGAACTTCACATTACATTTTTCACTGCTAGTTTCAGTCGATGTGCACAACAATGTATGCCAAGCAGATGACTGCGACTATCACAAAGTAGCTTGTAGACGCCACTTTTGGATCTGAAATTACTTGCCGCACCATTTAATAGTACAAGAATTAGTCTTGTTTTAGTCTTCTAAAATTAGGTTCAAACAATGTCATAGCATTTTCCAACGAATTCTTGATGCTTTTTGCATCAACATGTTGCACTTGCTCTATAGTTACAAATTTGGTGACAGTATTGAAAAAAAAAATGCTTTCTTTCAAAGATGCAACTAAATTTGATTTCATATTCTTACTGATGTAGGAAACAAATGTTTTGGCTTGCTTATCATTTGTTATAGGTTTCAGTTACTTCACATACAGCACATCTTAATAATTTCATTTCTAAATACTGTAGATGGCATATTTTGTTTGGCTATATGTAAAAAAACAATCTTAAAGAGTGTGTAACTGCTCTTTTTCCTTTTCTTCTAACCTCGATATGGATCTTTGCATAGGGATCCATCCTTTGTTAAGATCCATATTGGCAAAGCAAAGGATCTGAAAATCCTTTGCTTTGGCGTGCAGTTCTTGCTTCTATTGCTTTAAAATGTTTTGGTGTTTTCTCATGTACTTCAACCATACGTTTCCTTAAAGAACAACAGCCTTTATTACGAAAGGTATTTGAACGTGATGTTTTGCCATAACCGGAAAACAGTACAAAACATTGCTTTTAAGTGTTCATTGTAGGAAAGCCAATCACGTTCAGTTTTCCAAGTCTCTTGGAAAGCGTAAGTTTTAGTGCAAATTGCATCTTCCACTTTATTTCTCTCAATTATTTCTTTGGGGTTTTCTTTATCCACAATTTCAAAAAAAAAAAAATTGGCTTTATTTTCATAAATTTAAATTATTTCTTTAGCCTTTTCTTTCTTAACTATTTTTTTCTTTATCTTTTTCTGCTATTACTTTATTCACTTCCATCTGTTTGTCAAGCAGTAAGGAATCACTTTGGTCCACGACTGCTGTTTTAGGGATTTCGCTCACATTTTTATGAAAATATTTCTGCAAAGTATTATTTTTCAAGCTAGGTGATGCAGGACTCTTCTTCGGTGGCATTTTAAAAAAGTGTTTTAATTATTCATCCAATGGATAGAGATTAAAATAAATGGAAGACCAAGCACAAACTAATAGTTCTCCTCCATTGAAAAAAAATATATTTTATTGCTACAACATTCTTCTACCCATGTGCCAGGTATTCGGCTGGCACTGGCAAGGCAGTGTAGGATTAATAGGAGTATATGTCCTCCAGGTTAGGTTCGGACAAATGTACAATAACTTTTCCAGATGCATGTATGTATTAATTTCACAATGTGTTACAGGTTATATTAGTGGTGTACACATACAAGTAAACCGCTTGGTTAATAAGGTTGCAAACCAAAAGAATGTATGCCATCTTGCTAGTGACCATCTCTATTTCGCTTCTCTCCATAAAATGTCCGATCTGTTGCTGTTCGTAGGTCAACCTTCGTAATGACCGCTGTTTTATCCACTTCTAATATATCTGGCTTCTGTGGGTATGTGAAAGACACTGAAGGTCCATGTGGGTGCAGAAAACTTATCTTAACTTGTTCTGTATGAATGTTCACATCCAAAACACAACCAACCCACCACTGGTTATCATACTCAACAATAACATAGCCACGAATATCCTCCAGATCCAGTTCTATTGGATTTAGCAATACTGACTCAACCTTGTATTCAGTTGAGTTTGAATACATCATGGTTTTAATAGCTGTGCGGCTTACTGGTATTACACAGTGAAGTTTTTGAGTACCAGGAATTAGTCAAGCACTAGCATGACGTATCTCGAGGAACTCCTTGTGGTTCTCATAGTCCTTGTCCGTGCTGTATTTCAAATGGCACGAAGGAATGTTTCTGGAAGCCCAATCATACAGTTGTCGCGGTGTCATAATTTGGTCATTGTATGAACACCGAAGGCTGGCATGTGTAGCTAATCTCCTTAATGGTGCCTGCCACACCATCACATGGCCCCTTTCCATGTGAGGTGGCAAAGAAATGCCACTCAGCTGTGATACCAAAATCTACATCATTATGGCACAGATTGACAAAATTCTTGCTGTTCTTATACTGTGAGGCTGCACCGTCTGAGAGGTAATAGATGTGTTCTACTTTCTTGTCAAAATGTGATGATATAAACTGCAACAATTGGCTCTGGAAAAGGTGAACACTGATAGTGTTATGCTTAAGACATTCTGAGATGACAACAAAAGAAACATGATCCAACTGAAGTGTGTGTGAACTTTTGTAGTACATGACGAAAGGGTGAATAGTAGCTTGGGAATTGTTCCAGTGGTATCCTTGGACTGCATCCTGCAGTATAAAGGAATAATTCTCAGCAAAATTGCACAACACACTGATTATCATCAAGGTTTTCTTTCAGATTTGACACAACGTATGGCTGCTGAATAGCTATAAAAGAATGTGGCAATGGCAATTTCACTTTTGATTCAAAGGTCTCAAGGAATTCTTCTACAGTGTTACAGACTGTCATAAGTGTTGTGCGATCAGTTGTAGTCCACAATTTATATAAAATTTCGTCAATCCCATTCATGGTGAATAAGCTACTTATTTGCTCTAGTAAGTGTGCTATACCAGGACAAGAATCACACTTGAAGAAGCATTCTGGAAGAGGAGGGTTACAAGTTATTCTTGCAAGGCAATCTTTGTATGTCCTAACTGGTAATTCATCATTATGAGTTAAGTCTTACAATTTGCACCCTGCTAGCATAAGTTTTACATTTTCATGAGCACAACACACAGACACAGTGTGTTCCACTTGCACCAGCCAGCACACAATTCTTTAAGCGTAAACCACAGAATTTTAAAAACCCTACTTTGACATTAGGATTCTTGTCTTTAAATCCTTGAAATATCTCTTTCAAATTTCCTAGAATAAGACGTTTTTGTTCTTTTGATCCTGATTCCATCATTGTTACAAAATCTTTTTTTCCTGGTAAACAACTGCTCACTTCATCACTATTATAGTATGCAATAACGTTTTCAACTGTGCTGTCACTGAGGGTTTTCCCAGGCCTAGGGTTTGGAGTTGCTAAAATACCCTGCTCTTCCACAAGATTTTTAGACTTTCGTGCCATGTAATATGTTACACCAAATTCTTCCTGAATTTTACGAATACTCCAGGTTCTAGGTAATATTGTTAGTATTTGGACTTTAACACTGCTAGAGTCTGTTTCTTGAAATTTTTCTTTCAACTGTGAAATCATGACCAATTCATCGGACACTGTCACAGGATTATCACATTCTGGAACACCTATGTAGTCTTTTATCACTTCACCAATTTTCTGATATTTCTTCTTACTGTACTGTCCAACACCTAATTTTTTTTTCACAGGAGATTCGCCTAGAGAAAGTAACTTATCATTCAGACTATCCAAAGTTGTGTCTCTGTCAGTCCATATCTCACTCTTCACCACTTTTTCTGAATTATCTTCACTTAACCGAGGTTGTTCTGCCTCTGCATCTGTTTCAATTATACATGAAGGACCTGGCATTTCAGAGATATTTTCTGCATGAACTACATATTTTCAGTTCTAATGTTATATTTGGCCATTTCTGAACCATCCAAGGCTGTACTTTTCTCAGATTCTTTCTAAACCTTGTGTGTCCACTTTTACCCAGAGGATTGCAACAAAAAATTTGACTTTTAAAGTCCATTTTGGTTAATGAAACTGCACCTGCAAAAAATGATAAATATAGTTTGATAAAAAGAAATTGATTAAATAAAGATAACAATTAAACAGTTAACAATGTTACAGATAAATTGATAACCACACACTCGCAAGCTCAGAATTGAAATAACAGCAAATGTAAAATGGTGTACCAGTAAGATTTCTCATTGGCTGTAATAAGAAGCCTTGCCATTGGCTTTAATAAGAAACCCTGTCATTGGCTCTAATAAGAAGCTTTGTCGTTGGCTAAGAAGCCCTGCCATTGGTTAAAATGGGTGGAGTTTCAATCTCTGATCTCAAAGATTTGTTGACATTATTTACTGCTGAAAATTGTGTCTATCAAGTAAAATTGCTGTCACATAGCATATTTCTGATAAATCTGTTGATCTGTTATAATATATACACATTTCATGTATAATAAACACAAATCCTCAACGTAAGAAATATTTATTGCATGGTATGTCTCTGTGCGTTACATACAGAAGGGTGCAGCATGACACTCCTATTAATCCTACACTGCTTTGCCATAGCGGTGCCAGCCTAATATCTGGCAATGGGTAGAAGAATGTTGTAGCAATAAAATATATTTTTTTCATAATTATATCTTTTCAAATATATTTTTTTTCGTATTTAAAAATAACATGTTTTGAGATATTCAAGGTCAAAGGTCACAGTGGATGACCTTGAAACTTTAATTTGTTGTAAGAAGGTCATGTATGTTATCTATAGAAAGCTCAATCCTTTAGCTTTGCAACTGTGTTTGAATTGTCACTCTACTACAATTAGGAAAAAATTTACAGTCATTTATAAGTGTGCAAGTTTGTCATTTTTCACGAAAATTTCGATTTTTATTATGTGTGTATCTTGGACAATTTTCAAAATGAAAATCTGAAAATTGGCAGAATTACTTACCTTGTCATATGTGTGCTTCATACCAAATTTCATCAAAATCAGAAATGGTCAATCAAAATAAAAATTTCATCAAAATCAGAAATGGCTCTATCGTTGCAAGCGTCACTGTTGGCAATGATCTCCAAGGTTTCTCAAATGGCTGTCGATTTAAAGGTTAAGTAGCTAATTTATCATCCCACAAGAGTATTTGACTTCTGAACAGAGGAGGTTGTTCCTTTTTATGCTCATTGATTCTGATTCTAAACATTCTTGATCATTCCAATATAGTATCGTGTGGAACCATACGGATATTGTAGGGGATCGCATAAACATCTGCCTCACTGGAAAAAGGGGGTTTGTCTATTTCTCTTAAGCACTTGTATAAAGATTCAGGAGACCTTATGATGGCACCATAGTTCATCTTCTTAAAGGTGTTCTAGAGTTTGTAAGACATTTGGTATGTAGGGAATAGCCCGGATTGCAGAACTGTGGCATAGGAAGATTAGAATGTTTGCCTTTGCGGGAGAAGTTATGCATTTGATTCAATCCGTATCCTGCATCAGTGACCAATTCGCAACTCTTTCAATTTCATGTATAGAATTGGCATCGGAAAAGACTGCGAAGGCTCTTCTAATTTAAGAACAAAAGATAGCTGTTTTGTATTCTGCTGGACAGAATGTGCTGCAGAGCATCAGGTTGGGGATGACCTTGGGTTCATACACTATCTACCAACAAGTAATTGGACACCTGTGATAGCAAAGGAAAACAAAGTTTATTCACCTTCAATAGTTGGTGGATCTTCCACGAGCGGCGATTACAGCTGCGACCCTCCGGGGCATACTCTCAACCAGGCGTTGTACGACGGCTAGCAGTATTTTCTTCCACTCGGCTTGGAGAAGACAGCAGTTCCTTCACCGATTTCGGACGGTGGCGGCACCCCTTAAGTCAATACTCCAACTCGTCCCAGAGATACTCGATAGGGTTAAGGTCCGGGCTCTGCGCAGGCCAGTCCATTCAATTAACCCCATTGTCACCATATCAAGCCATGGTGGACCTCGCAACATGACAGGTGGCATTGTCATCCTGAAAGTAACATGGGTCCACCCCGTAAAACTGCCACAACGTAGGAAGCGCATGGTCATCCAAAATGGTGCAGTAGGTCTCTGCGTTGATTCTACCAGGAATTGCGACCAAGGGTCCTATGCCATAGCAGGAGAAACTCTCCCGTAGCATAATTCCACCGCCGCCAAACTTCACAGTTGGCACAATACATTCCGACAGGAGGCGTTCTCCAGGCAGAAGTCAAAACCCAGACCCTGCCATCCAAACGGTAGAGGGTGAACCTTGATTCGTCGCTCCAGAGAACCTGTTTCCACTGTTCAACGGTCCACTGTCTACATTCTTTGCACCACGTTAGCCGAGCAGCGCTATTAAACTTGGTGATCAAAGGCTTGTGGACGGCAGCACGTCCATGATAACTGAGTGGATGGTCTTCCTTACGGATGGTAT
The DNA here is from genome assembly GCA_039090855.1 of Macrothele yani. Classification (NCBI taxonomy): domain Eukaryota; kingdom Metazoa; phylum Arthropoda; class Arachnida; order Araneae; family Macrothelidae; genus Macrothele; species Macrothele yani. The sequence goes on along the minus strand of CM076996.1, from coordinate 99,492,931 downwards.
TCATTGAAAGAACACTCCCGGATGCCTGTTGAAATCCTCGCAGACGTGGTCCATCAATTTGGTGCTGTTCTTCCGAATTTCTCTGGGCAACACCCGTCCCACTCCCAGTTTTGTGGGTCTGCCGGGTCGGGGCACATTCCGACAGTCACCTCTCATCTTCCAGTTGACAATCACGTAGGCCACTGTCGATTTTGGGTACTTCAACTTGCTGGATATGTCACGTATGGATCGGCCATTTCTGTGACACCCAGCGATTACACCTTTCTCGAAATCGGAGAGCTCCAAACTACGTGGCATCTTACATGCGATTGGTTGCGTTGTTTCCCACACTATATTTAACGGCGGCGGCCGTGACGTCTATCAGGACCGCAGATATCGTTGATTGCAGGGGTGTCCAATTACTTGTTTGTAGATAGTGTAGTAGACTTGTGTGCAGATGTGGTTGTCAGGCAATTTGCTCAGTAAAATGTCCAGACATGGTTGTGTTCAAATTCCATAGTAAAATTAATCGTAGGATCAGGGATCGCATTCTTCCTAAAATTCCTAATATTTTGTGACCCTCCTTAAATTCCTAAAATTAGACCTAAAATTTGCTATTCATCCTAAAATTTTCGTAAGCTTATTTTTATTAAAAACACAACCGTTATTAACGCCAATAAATTTACCATTACGGTAAGGTAAAAAGACCTGTTATTGTAGAAACACAGCCTATATGCTGTGCTGCTGAAGGGAGGGAAAAATGACTCCATCGAGATGCACTTGCTTCGGGGCGGGCGTTCCATTTTTTTGCCTTCGAACAGTTTTCGAGAGTAACAAGAGATCTAAGGGAAAAGGGGAGGGGTCATTTTCACCCCTGGTTTGCGCTTTGCAGAAGAACTCCGTGGCACGCAGAAGATCGTACTTTATTTTTGTACATGCCTTGTGGAACCTCCTCTTTCTGCTGATGTTTTGTTATTGTAAACCGCAGGTGGGTGGAAGCAAAGAGGAAACATGTGGTCTTCTTCCGTAACCTCCGGTAATGACGATGGGATGGTAGCTGAGTATTATCTTGGCAGGCAGTAGAGCACGTGATCATTGACCTTCGATCATGCGTCGGCGACAGCGACCTTCGATGCGCAATATATCTCTGCTCCGACTCGCTTTGACTGAACTTGCGTGAGATGCGTATGATAGTTTCTGGTTTTACGTCTTTTATGGTGTTCTCTGTGCTGTGTGCAGGTTCAGTTCTCTAGTGGTGACCTGTTTTTTTTTTTTTTTTTTTTTTTTATCATATCTTCTGACATCCTCGCAGCCAAATTTCGGGAAGTTGTCTGGTTTTGCAATATTGGAACGTGTTTTTGTACTTCCCTTTCATTTTCTGGTTAGTAATACAAGTGTTTAAGATGCCTAAATCCAAAACGAAATTTCAAGATGCGTGGCTCGCCAAAGAATTGGACGGAGTGAAGTTGAAAGAATGGTGTTCTGCAACTGAAACAATATTTTCTGCTAAGTGTATATTGTGTTCAGAAATTTTCAACATTTCTAATAGTGGCTTTTCACAAGTAAAAGTGCATTATAAAGGAAAAAAACATTTGCAGAAATTTCAAAGTAAATTTCAAAATGAGTCCATCCTTGAAAGCCTTTGGAGGACGGGATCTTCAGCCCAAAACAAATATTAGTGAAGTACTGAGTCATGATTTACAGTTGGCTAAAGCCGAAGCATTATGGGCCATGAAAGTTGCTAAGGACAATATGTCTTTTGTTTCATGCACTGAAACAGTTTAACTTTTCAAAGAAATGTTTCCTGATTCTGCTATTGCAGCCAAAATGCAACTTAAAGAAAAAAGTTGCTTATGTGATATCACATGGATTGTCAAAATATTTTGAAGAGGATTTGAAAAAAGACATTGCATCTAGTAGCCCAGGAAAGGTTACTATAGCATTTGATGAAACTACAAATACACAAGTGAAACTGCAGTTGGATGTGTATCTCAGGTACTGGTCTTCAGAAATAAATTCAGTTTCTTGCCGATACCTAACAAGCGTTTTTCTGGGTCATGCAACAGCAGATATTTTGCTAAAAGAAATTCTTGATGTGTTATCATCCTTCAATATTTCGTTGAACAGAATTATTTGTGTATCCATGGACAGCCCAAATGTAAATAAGTGCTTTTTACGCAAATTCAATGAAGTTGTAAAACAAGAAACAGGCCAGAAATCTTTGGAACTAGGTTTTTGCAACCTGCATGTTGTTAGTAATGCATTTAAAATTTTTTTGACAAGCTTAAATATAGATTTTGACGAATTTGCTACTGATGTGCATTACTTTTTAAAGAGTAGTGCTGCAAGACGAGAGGATTATAAATCTGTCGAGGATATAACATTGGTCACTGCCAAATTTCTTTTGCGTCATGTCAGCAACAGATGGTTAACCGTTGGTTCTGTAGCCCAGAGGCTCTTGGATCAGTGGCTAAATATTACAGAATATTTTTTAAACTTGCCATCTCAAAAAATATTTGAAAAACAACTGCACAATTCGGCAAGGTATAAAAGAATTCACTGTTTCCTGAAAAATGAGCTTACTCCTTGCTATTTAGCATTAATTTCATTTTCACACCAAAATTTTGAAAAGTTTTCATTGTGTTATCAGAGTGAAGAACCAAAAATACACCAGTTATATTCTGATTTAAATACTTTAATGAGGAATGTTATGGCTCAGTTTATCCAAGATGATATAGCAGGGAAATTTGGAGAAGACCTAAAGAATGTAGATTTTGAAAACAAAAATTCATGGAAAAAACTAGGGGAGTTAGAAGTTGGTATGAAGACAAAAAATCTCAAGAATGTTCAGGAGACCAGGCAGAAATTATTTCTCTTAGATGTAAGATCATCACTAATTGCAACCACAAAATATTTAAAGTCAAATTTGCCGTTCTGCAATCAAAAGCTAAGAGACATAGAAGTTTTAAAGGTAAAAGAACCAAAGAAAGAGTCAACTCAACTTTCAGTCACTGAAGGACTTTCGGAAATAACCAGAATTTCAAGTGTTTTGCATCTTTCTGAGGAACAAATTGATAGAGTAAGAGAAGAGTGGAAACTTTTAAATTGCGATAAGCCAACTCTAGATGAACTAGTGAAATTTTCAGAGGAAGGGCATATTCCAGTGCGGATTGATCATTACTGGCGTAATATATTTAGTATTAAAGATATATATATATTTAGTATTAGCGGAAAAGAAAAATACTCAAATCTTGCTAAACTCATAAAGTCAATTTTAGATTTACCTCATGGTAATGCTGATGCGGAAAGGGGATTTTCGGTTAACACTGCTCTGTTAAGGAAGGACAAGGCTAACTTAAAAGACTCAACTATAACATCATTAAGAATAGTTAAAGGGGCCATTAAACACTATGGATGTGTAAGTAAAGTTCCCATAACAAGAAATTTGTTAAATAGTGTTTGTGATTCACATAAATTTTATAAAGAGTATGTTGATAAGCTGAAGGAAGAAGAATCAAAAAAGGTAAAAGAAAGGAAGCAGAAAGAGAGGGAAAATAAGGAAAAGCAGCTAGAGAAAAAAAGAAAAGCTGAGTTTGATGACAAAATAAAAGAAAATGATGCAGAAATAAATAGACTTAAAAACGATAAAGAAGCCACCCTAGCAATAATTCAAGAGGGAACAGAAAGAATGAGAAAAGCTGTAGAAAAACAAAATACTGTTGAAATAGCAGTTGCCTCTAACTTGATCATACAAGGTTCAGCTGAAATAAAGAAAACTGAAAGTAAATTAGTTGTGGTAGAAGCAGAAAAAGATAGGCTAATCAGGAAAAGGTTAAAACAATAATATGAAAAAAGTAATTCAGTGAACAAATTGTACATAGTTCTTGGTTTTCAATTACCTTTTTAGGATATTATAATTTAATGTGAAACCTGAAAACTCTACTGTGAAAATCGTGAATTGCTTCTGGTTCAACAGCATATTAATGTTCAAAGTGAAACTTGAATGTGGTAAATATACTTGAATATGATAATAACACGTGAAAAGATAAGAACTGAACATTAGAAGTAAATCATACTTAAACTTTAGACATTAGACGTTATGCAAAAAATTTGGGTGTTAACTTCGACCATATATACTAATGGACTGCACATTGGCAATAGCTGCATCAAAGCCGCCATGGCTCAAACATTGGGCACGTCATCATCAGACTCCAAATTTCGTGTAAAAATGCTGTTATGATTACTAATTTACGCTGCAGAACTTCAGTGTTTTCGGTGTATTATGTGAATGCGCCTCATATATAATGAAAACTCTTCAGGTAAGTTTACTTATGAGCTATATACATGCATGATCGGGTTGTTTACATTTTGTTATTTATAATGTGATGAACATTTGCAAAGAATTTGGAACATGCATTCCATTTTTTTCTTAAGTTACTATATTTTTATATCAATAGCTGCAAGTTTCTGGTTAAGTAATTGAACTTTATTGACTTAGGTATTTAATTCGTTTCTTACCCATGAAAAATCATAGAACTTTCTTTACTATATCGCTCAGAGCAACCATAAGCACAGCAGGTGTAACCCATCTTTTTGACTGTTGTCATGTGATTTTATGTTGCAGCCAGAAATTTTGATGTCATGCGCAGTCTATCAGTATATATGGTTGAAGGGTGTGAAGCAAACTCTTTACAATGTATACAAAGTTGTTTTACTAGATGTATACAAATATACATCTAGTTTTTATTGAAATACACTCCTAAAATTTTCCTAAAATTTTTCTAAAAATTCCTAAAATTCCTACCTAAAATTTTCCAGAAGTATGCTATGATCCCTGTAGGATGTATATCACTGATTTTATTCAGGAAAATCGGGTGTCCTTTTATTGAGGTCATATGAAAAATGTCTTTGTGAATCGGACTTTGTAATAAATACCACTCTTGATTTTATCACGAAAGCCAAGAAACTGTCTTGTCAAACGACAATATCTGCAGCTTCAATGTTCAGATCTGATGTTCAGATCTGATTCTGAACATTAAAAGGCCAATTACATATGGCCTTTTAATGTTCAGAATCAGATCAGAAGCCATCTGATTCTGAACATTAAAAGGCCATATGTAATTCACCATTTTATATGCATATGTATTTTTATCTGATCTGCATAAATAGATTTGAAACAGCAAAAGCTGGAGTAAGTAATTTCATTCCAGTCATTGGTATGCACATCTGTTCACATGTTTAAAAAGGGTAACCTTTTTATCTGGAGAGAAATCTGCTTCAGGAGAAATTTGTGCATGCAAGATCAAAAAGCTCATTTGGGCATTTTCTAGGTTTTTCTGTTGTATAATTTTACTTGCCAGCAAGGTAAATGTATTTGCCATGTTCCTAGAAGCCTGAGAAGTTATTTTGTGTTAGGTCAGAGTAAGCATAATTAAGATCATTCAATTCTACTAAAACATAATGGACTGTTATGTGGCAATGTGCAGGTAAAAGAAACTGGGTCTAAGCTGTAAATTTTCTATGATTCTTCAGATTGTGAAATTTAATAAAACATTTTGTAGTTCCCTCTAGAGATTGTATGATACACTTAAAAACAGCTGTGTGTGTGTGCTTCATTTTCTCCTAGATGTTTTTCTCTAAAATATTCATATGGTGTCCAAAAAGTATCATGTAATTGATATAATTGACTTCTTGCTTATGTCTTTATTTTTAAATTTCGTTTCATTAACGATTAGTTTAGCCATAGCCTCCTTGGTGGTCAGATAACTCACTTTGCTATGATTTAATTTTGATATAGATTTTGAACGATGTTTTGTCTGAAACATGGTTGAACTAACTTACTTTTTTCTCTTTGTATATAGAAACCAGAAGCAGATGCAGCATCAGAATATATTAAATTAAAAGTAGTCGGACAGGTAGGTTTGTATATAACTGACCTTTTTGCTTTCTTGTGATTAATAATTATACTATAATTTTTGTCTTTATAATTTTATAAGCTGTTAGGGTTTTTTTTCTTTTGTAAAATTTTACTTAGGTAACTGGATTCACTGAATTAGTGAATCTTCAATAAATGCACTGTAATGTGCATTGATTGAAGTAACAATGGTACACCTCAAATACTTTGTGCCGCCCCGGTGGCGCAGTGGTCTAAGGCGCTGGCCTATGATCATTCGTCCGTAAGGGGTCCGGGTTCGAATCCCGGTCAGGCATGGATGTTGTTTGTCTTACGGCACTGGCTCTCTCCCTTCCCTGGAACCAGTGACCCTAAATTAGGGACGGGCGACTGCTTATAGCCCATTGAGTTGCTCACGGTGGTCGTTGGACCTCCAATAAAAAAAAAAAAAATCAAATACTTTGTTCTGTATAGGTTTTTTTTTTCCACTTATTTTTTCAGTAATTATATATTAGTAAACAACCATTCCATGGTGGCGGGTGTGACATTTGAACTATTTCTTAAGTGTAATAATAATTTGTATGATGACAAATTTCAGTTTGAAATACAGTCCAATTATTTGCATATGCTCCTCTAATTTATTGCTTTTAATTAAAGTCAAAAACAGAGGTTTCATCGTTGTGGGTTTGTTAATTAATTTAATTATTGTCTGCGACGGGCGCGACTTTTCCGTGACATAGCTTTCCATAACTGTTTAATTGAAAAACTAGAGTTAAGTAATAATACAGCACTAAAATATTTTTTCCCTGTTTAAGCATAGTTAATTAAGTTAACAAATCTATACTGTTTAGCAAATGAATTTATTGTAATGCCATAAATTAAAATTATGAAGTTTGACGGGTGTGACAATTATGTGACATTGTAGGTGATAATTTTATATATGCAGGAGGTGCAAAAATCCATTTCTATAATTCTATTGCCAACAATATGTACTTGAGTAGAATTAGTAACCAATAAAGTATAGTAAATTATGTAATATTTATAGTATATTAAACAGCGTTGGAAAATTACCCTGCGCCTAGAAACTTGGTCCTGGCACCCAGCTTTTTCATTTCAAATTTCGTAATTTGCAGTCACTTTGAGTTTATAGATGCAAAATGTAACTTCAACAAATTGTAATTTAATGAAATCAAACTCTGAAATTTTCTGCTTTGATCGCATTTATAAATTCTGTCTGCTTTTATCGTGATCTGTGTGTTTCAAGCAGATAAATGTGATGAAACCCTCGGAGTATAAGCTATGCTCCTAGTCACGTGACTAACCTGTCAGATCGCAGAAGCACTGAAGATCACACGGTTTGGTTTAGCTGCCAGCCCGGGAGTAGAAACAACGTGACGCGGTGACTGCATCGCAGATTCCCGGAAAGGTCAGACTTTTTTTATTAATGGATTTTTAGATTTCTTCAAATTTTAAAGTAAAGGAAGGGAAATTTTCAGTTTTAGCGTCGACTCCCATTTAAGATGCTTATTTATTTTATTTTTATTCTTCCATATTTTTCAAACAGATAACTTCAATTTGATGAGATGTAATTGCTTTTCTTGAGCTTTGAATCTCGGAAGTGATATTTTTATGCACTTTTAATGCACCACGCACGTTGTATGTGCGTGGTGGTTGAAAGTGCACAAAAACATTTTGGAAGCTTAAAGGTCGCACCCCCTTTTTTTCATGGATCTCTAAATTTTAATCTAACTGAAAGTTAAATTAAGGCTATTTTTTTTTTTTACAAGATCCATACCATATTTTTAAGTTTTTAAAGCATTTTCTGTTTCCGAGGCAGTCTGCATTCCGTAAGTTGACGTCTGAACTTTTTTCCCTATTGCTTCCAGATAGCTTCACTTTAGTAATCAGGTAGATTGATAAGGTTGGGGGGGGGGGGGTTCTTTTTTTTTTTCAAAAACCGTATTTTTACATTTTTATCGTCCATCTTCCGGTTTTCACGGTCGCATTATGAGGCATTCCAGAAGTTGATCGCAATTTTTCGTTTTTTGGCTTCCAGATACTGTAGCTTCATTTCATTCAGATTATTGCAGTTTAAAAAAAAATCATATTTGTTAAGCGTTTGCAACATTCCCGTCCGTTTCCACGGCCATGCATTTTGGAAATTGGCGGTTGCATTTTTATTTTATTAATTTTTTACTTCTAGATGGCTTTATCTGGGATTTATTTTTCTAAAACCATATTTTTACGTATTTTTAACGCCCCACTACTTAGTTTCCAAAGCCGTATTACGCGGTATTCCAGAAGCTGACTATTGCTTTTTTTAGGTATTATTTTCTTCCAAATGGTTAAATATCAGACTTGAGGTGAAAGGTGGGTTTTTTTTTTTTTTGCTTTACAAGAACCCTTGCCGGTTTTTTCACTTCAATTTTATTGGGTTTAATTATATCAATGAAAATGCTCCAATCACATTTTCATAAATTCACTACATTTTTCTTTAAACTGTGGTCAATTCACAAATTGTGGTTCAAACAAAAATCTTATATATGGATTTCTGTTTTACAAATCAAGCTGAAGGAGGCAAAATTACTGGTTTCATTCGACTCAATCACCAAAATAATAACCTGGTGAGGCCCCTAGTACAACATACTTGCTGCAGGAAATAGTAAGAGCAGAGCATAATGTCTATCAGGCAAAACATCCTTCAAAGGAGGGAGTTAAAGTTTAATCAAGGCTTCAGCAGTTGCAAAAAGGGCCTTCTGAAAAAGTTGAAAGTTTTGTAATCATGCTGCACTTTCTTTTAGATTTCCTGTCTGTGTTTAAGGATTTGTCCCTCATGTTTCAAAAGGAAGAACTTTAGTGCAGTGGAACGCCATGTTAAAAATGCCATTTCAACACCTCAGATAATGAAGGACCTAGCCATCATGAAGATAATTTTGTTAATAATACAACTCTTGCAGGAATACATCAAGAAGTGCAGCTGCATTGCATGGGCTTGACAACAAGGCCAATTCTTCATTTCAAAAGTATAAAGAGAAGCTTCTGGAATTTGGCATCAAATATCTAGGGGAATGGTTTCTAGGACTGTAGAAACGTTCACAGGTGCACAAAGGTCTTTGACACATTTACGTGTCCAACAGGAAATAACAGAAAATTTTGGGAAGGAGGACATTATGAATAACACTGATTAAACACTTCCATAAACAGCTTGGATTTGACTAATCTCTTGAAACCACACTACTCAGTCTGCTAGGTGAGTGGTACAAATTTAAGGTTATCAGGCAAGGAATGAAATTTCACAAGCTGCTAGAAAAAGTTCTGATCCACAAAGAGATTTCAGGTATTTTGCAAAGCTGATGGCCATAGTTGCTGTGCTGCCAGTTTCAACAGTGTGCTGTGAACAAGGGTTCTGTTGGACAAATTTAATTGAAAAAACAAGTTCAGATCAAATGTGGAAATTGACAGTTTATGTAACCTAATGAGGATCAGCCTGAATGGACCAGCACTAGATAAATTTGATCCATCAGCTTCAGTGGACCACTGGTTTATGTTTAGATTTTTATCAAAACTATAGAACCCTGAGATTTAGAGACCAAATTTGAATTTCATTTAGCAATAAGTAGTTTGGGTAATAGGCACTGCTCAATACACTTATATTACTACTCTCTGTTTCAACATCACCATGCATTATTAAGTTTGTGCACGATACTTTGAAATTTGCTTTCGTTTCACCTGGCTCCTAGATTTGGAGCTTATTTTTCCAGCCCTGATATTAAAGATATATATAATGTATGTACCAAAATGAATGAGAATGTGTAGATATCCATTTAAAAAAAAATTCTACTTCCCTAAAATTTTAATTGTCCCCTGTTTGCCAGTGTGATGGGGGTATGAATTTCTTTACAATCACTGGAAAGCTCTTGCACAAAACCATCTTCTTCCAGCCAAATCCAAGAGGTGCCATGTAGTTGCATGTATTTCAAAGTAATCCTCATGGTGATCCAGGGGCAATATAATTGCATAGTACATCTTATTCAACTGCTTTTTACTGTTGGAAGACTTCTATGGGCAATGAAGCAAGTACAAAGTTCACAACAAGATCTTCAGGCTTAAAAGAACCATTTTCACGATCAGTATGAGTATCTGCATCTTCTGCATTCACATTATTACAAGAAATTACTTTTACGTAATCTAAGTTGAATGCTGCTGTCCGGACAAAAAGGGCGACTATCGTCAAAGATTTGAAAGTGCACGTTTCCATTGCAACCCGTTGACAGGTAATAATCGTTCCCACCTGCTAGTGAGTAACTGTTTTGACTGACTTATGTCATCGGCACAAATAAACAGACTTTCTGTAACGTGTTTAGTTACATATTAGAAAAAATCCTGCAGAATTAATCACCTTAGATCTCACTGTCTCTACTTTGAATTTCAGTGTTCCACTTTCCAGTGAAATCAAATTCCTGCTTCAAATAAAGATTTTACAGAGTGAATTGTTTTTTTTTTAATTAAGCTGCACTTCCATCAGAAAAAATTGTTAACTTTTCTATTTCTGGAAATTTGGCCTTTAATGTAGCTATAACAATTTTTAAGAAGGCCCACCACAGGATTTTTGTCATGGTTGAGCTCATCACTTATTACAGCTACAGTGCTTAATATTTCATGCACAATTAGCTTGATGTACAGTAGTTTCTGCTGGTGCCTCCAGTGTCCTCTTTATTTCATCTCTGAAGATAATACTGTAATTTTCAGCAAAATCAATTTGGAGCAGACTTTCATTTGGTGACTGAACTGTTTTTACAGAAGAATGAATTTTATGATGTAATTTATTATGAAGCATTTATTTGTGCTGATGACATAAGTCAGTTTAAACAGAACCATCAATCTCAACCACTTTTTGGAAACCTTTCCATGTTGCAAATGTGTCCATCTCTTCAACATACATGCAAACACTACTTTTACAGACTGTGCAAAATCCAATCGCGCAGTTCTCATTTTGAATGTTGCAGCGCAAAACACTCGAAAGTTATTTTTCATTTGAAAGAAACTGGTGAATTGGAATTTTGCTGACAAAGGATTTTATTTTAAAATGTAAATTTGCATGAAATTTGCAAGCACATAATTCCATGGTGTTAGGAAATTAATGTCACGTATTCAGGACGCAGGTTGTTAAACTTTTAAAAATTAAAATGTTCAGATTTTCATATTTGAACTGTGAAAGCATCGCTTATAGTCAACAGCATGTGTCTTTTGTATTAAATTGCACCTCCCTGATAGTGGGTTTTTTATTAATTTCACATCTTTCCCGGTACCTGTCTGCTTATTTTTTTTTTCATTAAACAGAGTTGTGGCAATGTCAGGCATCACCTCAGTTCCAAAGTGAGACTTTCAATAATGTCACACCAGTCACTAAAATTCACACCCGTCACTGACACGTCGGTTGAGGTCCAAGAATTTAATTTTTTTTTTACATGACTTTTTCTACACTTGTTCAGACTGCTAATGGTCCAACTTGCAAAATTTTTTACATTTCTATACAAAGGGTATGTCAGTATAAACTATCTTTATGGTCATTTCAGTGACTGGTGTGACAGTCAGCAGACTAAAAAACAAAAAAATGTTAATAAATTTCCAATTATTTTTAAGTGTAAAATATGCTGTTACGAAGTGGTGTTTGGACTCTGCTACCTCTAACAAAATACAACTGCAAGTGAAAAACAGTTGTCAAAACATCTCCACAACTGGTATTGGAAATGTCTAATTACTAAATGTAAATTCTATCTTTTGTTCTGGATGTTTAAGGCTGAAATGCAAGAAGAAAATTATTTATATAGCATTTTTTGTTGTGAATACAAATTCTATGTACTCCTACCTTCAATTTGATGTATCATAAGTGATAATATGATACAATTAAATTTTTCCCTGTTTGTCCACTTTTTCATAGAATGGCTGGCTGTAAATCTAATTTTATAATTATTAAAAAAAATGCCTTATTTTTTTACTAAATTTCATCCAGTGGGACCAGGTAGCCATACAGTTAAACAAGTAAACATATATACATCAATTTGAGATTCAAGAGGTTATAGCTCCACAAAGAAAAACAAATTACCAGATTTTTTTTTTAAACTGATTATTTACTTACTGTTGACTTCTCCATTTACAGCTATCTTAACATACAACTCAGGCTTGCACACAAGATCTTCTATACGTCATACTCGTGATCTTTTTCGCAAGTGTCTTGCCACAAACCCCTCGTAAGCAACTCATTTTTCCAGCACACAAACAACTCCTATGTTTCTTCTGTAATACCCACGTTTCACTGCCATACATCAGAGTAGGAACAATTACACTTTCATACACAGTTGTGCCAGGACTCTTGAGAAACCAATCATTCCTGTTACAACCTCCTAAGGCAGCTGGGTCATTCCATGTCAAGTGATCCAATGACTTTTACCTTACCATTTTATATTGCTTTCATTTTCAGTTTTCTAACAGTTGTATAAGAGAAGGTCCTAGATATAATTTTTTTTATCTCATCTGGTTTTGGTTTTTGAGTTGTGAGGATCTGAAATTTAAAAAAAATTGACAATTTCGACTTTTCTGGACTACACAAAAACTTTAAAAAGCTCGCCCACAGTTGAGATATTTCAAAACTAAAAATGCCACTCTTCAGAAATTCATGGGCTTTAATATGATATTCCACATGGACTTATTTTAAATTTTATAATTAAGTTACAAAATTTAAAGTTTTAATATTTCTAAAAACTTTCTGCAAAATTTGATCTTAGAATCTAAATGAGATCATACCTTAAAAAAATAGCATATTGTTCTTAATGAGTACGTATATCCCCCCCCCCCCCCCCCCCACATTTTCAGAGGAAAAAATTGTAAGAAATCGGAAACTCGCGTATAAGTCGACCCGGAATGAGAAAAAAAATTTCAATGAATTTATTCGAAAACATTTGAAAACGAAAAAAATTATATATATAATACTAAATTTAATTTGCTTACCCAAAAACTTCATCGGAACCCTTCAAAATCCGATTCAGAGTCAGGCTCGCCAAACAGTTAAAAAAAGTCTTTCTCAGTCATCGGCGCGTCATCATAAACATCAGTATTCCCATCTATGCCTGTGTCATCAGAATCGCTGTCATCATCACTCATAAAAATCTCGTCGTCCTCTGTGCCATCAAGTTTGTTATTAATGCAACATTTCTTGAACGATTTCACGACCATTTCCGCAGGTATCGCATCCCAAGCATCCTTGACCCACGCGCAATCAAAACGATATCCGGCTTCTTTAGATTTCCGCCCTTGATTTCAGTCGGCAAATCAGAACTTATCCAATCTGCCCAATACCTCCGCACATTGTCCTTGAAGGGCTTATTAAGGCAGACATCTAATGGTTGAAGAACAGATGTCAACCCACCTGGGATGACAGCAAGAGTTGTTTTTGAATTTTCTGCAGTTTTTTTCACTTCTGCACAACTGTGTGCAACAACATATCCCACACCAAAAGAGGTTTCCTCAAAAGTGCACCTGGCCTTTTGTTCCACACATTCTTTAACCAGTCAATTGTTCCGGATTCGTTCATCCATGCTTTTTCATGGGCACGAACGAGCACACCAGACGGAAAGACAACTCTTTGGGGCAGAGTTTTGCTTTTGAAAATAATTACCGGAGGTAGCTTACTGCAGTCGGCCAAATAGGAAAGAACAACCAGTGAAACTAGATTTTTCGTGGCCAGTTGTTTTGATCAAGATATTTTTTTCGCCCTTTAGTTTACAGGCTTATTTCCAGGAAGGTCGAAACACATGGCGGTTTCATCCATGTTCCGTATTTGGGAAAGTTCAAAATCAGTCTCTGTTGAATTACATACTTTTGAAATTCCATTATCTTTGCTTCGAGGTCACGAGGTAACTTTTGTGCAATTTTGGTGCGCTGGCGTGGACCCAACCCATAGCGGTCATGAACCTTGTGCACCAACCTGGTGAGGCACGAAAAGTGTTATTTGCTGCTGCAAACTTTTCATCTTTTGCGAGCTTCATTGCTCGCAAACGTATACTAGTTCGCGTTACAATGTAACCATTTTGTCTGCAGCCCACAATCCAATCATTCAAGACACTTTCCAGCTCTGGGAAAGATGTCATTCCACGGCGTGGCGCCTTTTGCGATTTTGGAATTTTCACCAAGTCAGTTTTTTTTTTATGCCAATCTCGAATCAGTTTTTCGTTAATGCCGAATTGACGTGAAGCAGCACAGTTGTTAGTATTTTCTGCAAAAGAAACCACTTTCAACTTGAATTCTGCGTTTATAGGACATCCGTTTCTTTACACAATCCGTGTCGCACATAATAGGAGAAGCGAGAGACACGTGCGATTAAGAACAAGCAATACCTAACACTGGCTGTCGCATGGCTCCGTTACTTCGAAGGTCAGCGCAATCAGCTGGTAGTCGGATGGGCGGAGCTTTCTATGTGAGGCTGTGACTGCGCTGTCGATACGCAAAGCCAAGAGAGGAGACTTTTCAAAGCGCGGAGAAATTCGGAGGGTCGCGATTTCGTAATTCTACCACCAGTGTTTTTTCTTTCTTTCGGAGGGTTGCGATTTCGTAATTAATACCGCAATAATAATACCGCATCAGCATTTTTATTTCTTTTGGGATGGATTGCCTTTTGCCTCACGGGAAGAACTTTTGGACTTACGATTTTTTAGACCCCGCGTATAAGTCGACCCCCATTACTTTGAAGCTCTCATTTTGTCCCAAATTTCTCGACTTATACGCGAGTATATATGGTAATTGTAATTGTATTGATAACGGGCACTTCTCCCTGCAGTGTCTTGATAATTTTTATTGCAAAGCAAATGAAGTACGTCACTCGCACGTCTGCACCTATGCGCGGGAGCAGCCTGCCTCATTGTATTAGTAAGTCAGTGACGGAGAGGAGGTGTCTTTGTTTCTCTGATAAAACGTTTGTGGTTTTTTGTTTAGGCAAAAGTGATGGTTTTGTGTGTGTGTGTGATGTACGAATGTTTAAGAATTTAAAAGTTTACACGATTTCAGTTTTAATTTAAGTTTGTCATCAACGATGAAATTTTTAACCAAAACTGACTATCTCAAGAAATTAAAGGCCTCAGTCAAAACTAAATTCTAGTGGGATTGGCTAGAAAAAAAGACAGGAGAAAGCTGGGATATGGTGTCGGAAAATTGATATAGCTGGGTCATGTTTCTGCATATATAAATGGAGTACGTGCTACAGTTATGCCTCCAAAACCTGTTGAAGCAATTATAACTGCTACTTGTAATAGTAAAGGTTCTTCTCCTCTTCAGTACACAAACAAGACACTGCAAATGAAAGATGTAAACGTATGCGTCGGCCTGATAGTGTCTCCACTAAAAAACAAATGAAGGTTGCACAATTTTTTAAGAAAGTGTTATTTTATTAGTAAATATAACTTTAAATTAACACCACACCAGACCGATTTCTTTTTTATTAATAAATAGAACTTTAGATCAACATCCAATTTGCTAAATATACTGTTATTTTATTAGTAAATATAACTTTAGGTCAATACCACATGACTGAAACTTAACGACTAAAATTTCTGTTAAAAAAAGATCAATATCCTATGAAAAAGAGGAGTTGCCCTTCTAGTAACATAAAAACTTGACTGCAGATTTTCTTTTATTTATTTTCCAAATGGGTAATTTTGCAATTGAAAAGAAAGGCAAAACTTTTTTTAAAAGGCATGTTATGTGTGTAATTGATTTATTTTATACAAATGCAAAATTTTTATTAACATTCTTAGTGTGGTATATGTTAAAGACAATATCATGTAGTTGTCGAAATCAAAGTTACTTAAATTTCACTGAAGGAATTTATTTTTTAGCAACAAATTAATATTGCAAGCTCAACCCCAAAATAATTTACTGTTGTGAGCAAAATGTATAGGTAGGGAGTAAGTAATTCCCTAAGTGAAACCATTTTATCTTTCGAAGTATCTGTAACAGCTTTGCTGATAAGTATAATAATTAGAGGTACTAGTAGTAACGGAAATACTTTTGTTGTGTTGTGCTTGGGTGGGGGTGTTCATTTATGTCTCTAGTTTATGAATTTGCACTGTTAGGAGACGCCGATGATTTCAGAGTTTCGTGCCTTGCTTTGCAAACACCTCTGCTTCTCCGACGAATCCCGCTTGAAATCCTAAATAAGCGTTTTGGTAATATATGACTAGTAGATAAGAAGAAAGGCCCAAGACTAGTAGATAAGAAGAAAGGCCCCGCCGCGGATCCAACCAACACCAGGATGGTTGGATCCGCGGCGGGAGACTGTACGACACCTGCATTATGCATCGCCATACAGGTCCGTCGCCTGGAGTTATGGTTTAGGGCGCAATTGGATATGACACCTGGTACGCATCGCCGGTACACTCAACAGCCACTGCTACATCTCCGACGTTTTGGAGCCTGTAGTCCTCCCTTACCTGCAGGATCTGCCAGCGGCCACGTTTCAACAGGGAAATGCGCGCCCGCACGTGGCACGCATTGTGCAACAATTCTTCATGGCCCACCAGGTGTCACAGCTGCTGTGGCCAGCCTGTTCTCCTGATATGTCTCCCATCGAACACGTCTGGTCGCTGATCGGCAACCGAGTGGCCGGGCAAGCATCACCAGCTGCTACGCCTGATGAACTGTGGCAACGTGTGGAAGCAGCCTGGACCGACATACCCCAAGCCCACATCCAAAGCCTCTTTCGTTCGATGGTGCGGCGTGTAGCAGCCGTAATTGTCAGCCATGGGGGCCACACGAACTATTGATGTCTGCGTGTTCCGCAAGTCGCACGGGCCTGTAAGCTCAATCGTTTCATCTTTGTATCTGTTATGTGTCCGGTAAATCTGGTTTTGCTATCTCGTGTCCTTCTTGGTGTGGCAATTTGAGTGGCCAGCAGTGTATTTAGTCATTTTCCTGGTGTTA
This sequence comes from Macrothele yani, assembly GCA_039090855.1. Taxonomy (NCBI): domain Eukaryota; kingdom Metazoa; phylum Arthropoda; class Arachnida; order Araneae; family Macrothelidae; genus Macrothele; species Macrothele yani. Next base: position 99,476,088 of record CM076996.1, on the reverse strand, counting down.
CTGGTGCAAAAGAAAATGATTGCTAAGCATTTTTTTGCTTTTATACACTGACAGGGGAGGGGGAATTCAAACACCACGAAAAAATAGTTGTAGAGGAATGAAATGGCGGCAATACATTTGTATAGGTAACATATTTAATCGATAAAGGTTTCAAGATCACAGCTTATTGTAAGCGCGAGAAGAGCCATTTTAAATGTGAAATGCTGGTACATTAATAACCGGTGTAACCGCCAGAATGTTGAATGCAAGCACGCAAACGTTCATGCATTGTGTCGTACAGGTGCTGGATGTCAGTTTGTGGGATGAAGTTCCATGCCTGTTGCACTTGGTCGGTCAATACAGGGACAGTTAATGCTAAATTGGGGGTGACGCTGGAGTTGTCGTCCAATGATGTCCCATACGTGCTCGATTGGTGAAAGATCTAGTGATCTAGCAGGCCATGGCAACATGTCGACACTCTGTAGAACATGTTTGGGTTAACACAGCGGTATGCGGACGAGCGTTATCCTGTTGGAAAACACCCCCTGGAATGCTGTTCATGAATGGCAGCACAACAGGTTGAATCACCAGACCGACTTACAACTGTGCCGTCAGGGTGCGTGGGATAACCACGAAATTGCTCCCCATACCATAACTCCAGGTGTAGATCCAGTGTGTCTCGGCCGCAGACAGGTTGGTTGCAGGCGCTCACCTGGCCTCCTTCTAACCAACACATGGCCATCACTGGCACCCAGGCAGAACCGGCTTTCATCAGAAAACACAACAGATCTCCGCTCTAGCTTGACACCACTGACGTCGCAAACGGCAGTGATTTGGAGTAAGTGGAATGCACGCTACAGTGCGTCTAGCTCGGAGCTGTCCTTCAAGTAACCGATTTGTAACAGTTCGTTGTGTCACTGTGGTGTCAACTGCAGCTCAAATTGCAGACATGGTACAATGCGCCACGGCCATACGCCGTACACGGCGGTCTTCCCTCTCAGTAGTGCCACGTGGCCGGCCGGAACCCGGTCTTCTTGAGGAAGTACCTTCCCTTGACCACCGCTGCCAACAATCGTGCACAGTGGCTACATTCCTGCCAAGTTGTTCTGCAATATTGCGGAAAGAAAATCCATCTTCTCGTAGCCCTATTACACAACCTCGTTCAAACTCCGTGAGCTGTTGATAATGGCTTCTTCGTCTTCTTAAAGGCATTCTTGACTAACATCAACACACTACGTCAAATCTCAATGATAACTAACGCTCAAGAACGTTACAGCGCGTATTTACAGCAAACCTGCTTTGCATGTTCCGAGGGGCGCTACAAGTGCCACACGTATGCGCAGAGCGCGAAATTTGCATAGACGTCATCTTGCAGATGTACTCGCACCGCCTACCAACTGTCGTTTATGTAACACAATACCTTCTTGGTGTTGGATTTTTGTTTTCCGTCAGTGTATGTACGAGTTTTTATTTTTATTCACTAATAGAAAAGATCATTTCGCAAGGATGTCTCAAAGTCTGTTTTAGGTTTGTCGATATGGCCTTGACTGCCCCGTTGGTAAAAATCACCCAGTGGAAAGAGGAACGCGTCAGCCAGTAGTTTAAGTTGCACCGTGCAGTGACCTACGACCGTGCTCAATTCTCGGCCGAGGGAGTATGATGAAGAGGGATAACAACAGATTATTGCAAAAGGAGACAGCTGCCCCTGCTTATCAGCGGCGGAGAAAAGGCATGACAATCTACAGAACAGCAGTAACTTGATGAATGCATTCTGAAAATGAGTCTTTAAATTTGGCCGATCGCTCAGAATAACATTGCCAATGATAGTAAAATAGTGAATGAGTTTAACAACCCACTTACGTTTGTTATTAAATTGAGTACCCTGGCTCTAAAAATCAAACAGTAACCTTTTCTGAAGACTAAGAGCGAGCAAAAGGGATTGCATCTTTACTGAATGGGGTGACGTTTGGTTTTGTCACAAACACGGAGAGGGGAATGAAACTCGGGAGTAGATAAACTATCTGTCAAGCACACACTCCAAATATGTTTCAGGAAGGTTTTTTTCTCTCTTTAAGTAAAATCAAAAGAAGCCATTCCATCAGGTAATTCCAAAGGTTGTGTTGTGTGGACGCGTCCTCCTGCTGTTTGATCTTAATTGGAATGTTTTTGTGCATGGGGGGGGGGGTCGAGAAAAATATCCGTTTCAGCTTTACAGCTTTCACGGCTCTTTTTTTTTTTTTTCTTGGTAATAAATAAAAATCATAGTTGCTGCATTCACCATTGATCCATGTTTGCATTTCTTGAATATAAACAGCAGACAATCAGAAACATAGTGTTGGGCGGGTCTTGATGATCTTCATTTTGCATATGCTGAATTCAGTTCTGTGGGAATAAGGAATGACTTATACTGTGAATATATACAAAACTACATATTTTTGAGCTGAAAAATAGGTCTACTTGTACACAGTAGCTAAAGTGTGAACTCAGATGAAGACAATCAGACATACGGACGTCTGATTCCATAAAAAAATCAACATAGTTTTTTTATTTACACTACAGGTAAAAAGCAAAAACATGTTTTCAAACGTTATAAAGGAAAACGGATTTTTGAAACGCATGACTTGATGATCTTAATTTCTGAAAGTTTCTTTTTTCCACATCCTTTTTTTCAATTACAATACACTGTAATAGGATACTGTGTGTTATATCACTTAGAGATATGGCAGATTTTCGGTTGCTGATATCCGCGATCGTAAGCGGTAGTTGCATTGCGATTGTTGATGATGACAAGATAAATACTGGAGTGATGTAAAATGTTGCATAAACTAAAAATAAAAAAAATAAAGCCCCCCCCCACCCCGAACTTTTATGCGGTCATCATAGCTGATCAACCATTTCATTCCATGAACATCAGCACATTTCAATCATTTGAACATTGGGGGTATCTGAAGGAATTCAGCCGTGCTTAAGCGCCCTAGCGCAACGAAAACATGCTAATTTTGGATAGTTCTATTCCCTTCCCCTCTACCATCCCTAATAATTGAGAGTGCATACATTGAGAGTGTTTCAAATATTCTATTTATGAGCTAGTTTTCGCGCTGTTTGTTATGCTTTTATTTTCGAAGAAAGAGAGGGAAAATAAGGAAAAGCAGCTAGAGAAAAAAAGAAAAGCTGAGTTTGATGACAAAATAAAAGAAAATGATGCAGAAATAAATAGGCTTAAAAAAGATAAAGAAGCCTCCCTAGCAGTAATTCAAGAGGGAACAGAAAGAATGAGAAAAGCTGTAGAAAAACAAAATACTGTTGAAATAGCAGTTGCCTCTAACTTGATCATACAAGTTTCAGCTGAAATAAAGAAAACTGAAAGTAAATTAGTTGTGGTGGAAGCAGAAAAAGATAGGCTAATCAGGAAAAGGTTAAAACAATAATATGAAAAAAGTAATTCAGTGAACAATTGTACATAGTTCTTGGTTTTCAATTACCTTTTTAGGATATTATAGTTTAATGTGAAACCTGAAAACTTTACTGTGAAAATCGTGAATTGCTTCTGGTTCAACAGCATATTAATGTTCAAAGTGAAACTTGAATGTGGTAAATATACTTGAATATGATAATAACACGTGAAAAGATAAGAACTGAACATTAGAAGTAAATCATACTTAAACTTTAGACATTAGACGTTATGCAAAAAATTTGGGTGTGAACTTTGACCATATATACTAATGGACTGCGCATTGGCAATAGCTGCATCAAAGCCGCCATGGCTCAAACATTGGGCACGTCATCATCAGACTCCAAATTTCGTGTACAAATGCTGTTATGATTACTAATTTACGCTGCAGAACTTCAGTGTTTTCGGTGTATTATGTGAATGCACCTCATATATAATAAAAACTCTTCAGGTAAGTTTACTTATGAGCTATATACATGCATGATCGTGTTGTTTACATTTTGTGATTTATAATGTGATGAACATTTGCGAAGAATTTGGAACATGCATTCCATTTTTTTTTCTTAAGTTACTATATTTTTATATCAATAGCTGCAAGTTTCTGGTTAAGTAATTGAACTTTATTGACTTAGGTATTTAATTCGTTTCTTACCCATGAAAAATCATAGAACTTTCTTTACTATATCGGTCAGAGCAACCATAAGCACAGCAGGTGTAACCCATCTTTTTGACTGTTGTCATGTGATTTTATGTTGGAGCCAGAAATTTTGATGTCATGCGCAGTCTATCAGTATATATGGTTGAAGGGTGTGAAGCAAATTCTTTACAATGCATACAAAGTTGTTTTACTAGATGTATACAAATATACATCTAGTTTTTATTGAAATACACTCCTAAAATTTTTCTAAAAATTCCTAAAATTCCTAAAATTCTTACCTAAAATTTTCCAGAAGTATGCTATGATCCCTGGAAGATTAAATTCAAGTCCTTGGTTTCCTCAGGGTAATAGTATGAGCGAAACATCTCATAGGTTCTTCAATAAATCACTTAGTTGCTTGGTAAACAGTCAGCAGGATAACTGGGATGAGGAATTGGTCCCACTAATGTCACGGTACAACAGCTCAATTCACAGTGCCACCAAGTATGCCCCAAGTTATTTGGTTTTCGGGCGATATATCGGTCCCATCGGATATTTTATTACCTCCAACCTGGCGGACATATTTTGATTACAGAGACTACGTGGAGGCATTTACCTGCAGGGTGCGACAGGCTTACTAGATTGTGCACGGTAATCTAAAAGAAGCAGCAGCACGCCAGGAAAAGTACACGGACCTGTTTGCACGAGAAAAGTATTTCGAAGTAGGAGTTAGTGTATTTTGCACACCCCTTATGGGACCAAGGGAAATGGCATTTGATTATTTTGAGTTTTCTTTCAGCCGCTAATGTGAGAATCAAATCACTGGAAAGAGATGGGAGAGAGCAGGTGGTACATAAGAATTGCATTTTCTTTGAGATTTCAAGGCGGCCTAATCTGATAATAGGAGGAGCAAGCCGCAGAGGACAGTGAGAATGCGGAGCGCAGTAGACAAGTGAAAAGAGACGCTGCAAGCGACTCTGACAGCGAGGAGGAATTTCCCTTATGTTTTGATGATGTTCCAGGAGCACAGGTGACAGAGGCGGAAATAGACGAGGTAGCCAAAGAAGCCGATGCAGAGGAAGAAATACAAAAGGGAATTATTGCTCAGGGAAACAGCACATAAAACAGTGGCAAGAGACCCCTATAAATTAAGGTCACAAACACCGGTAACTCAAATGATTGCGAGTGCTTCCACAGCCACTGGAGGAAATTTCAATCGACCACCAGTCGGAGTGAATTCAAGTTCAGGAGTGACCCCGAGAAGCCAGCGGGTAGAAGCAACGAATGATGCGGACCAAGCATCAGGAAGCAGGGAAACTCCTAGTTTTGTGAAAGGATTGCTACAGAGTCGAATCCAGAAGGAAATTCACGATTGGACCTAGCAGACAAATTTCTGTCGTACAAGTTGCAGTAAAGTTTAGCGAGTGGAGAAAACGGAAAAGCACAGATTAGTAATTTGGTGGCCAAAAGAAATATGCCAGGGATGACTCCAAGCAAGACGCTAGTCTAGAGCGATTAGTGGATTGCACAAAGGGAAATTACAGTGCTGGAAGGGAAGGAATTATTTACAAAATATATGGGCAAAGAGGAAACGACAGACACTTTAGCTTATCAGTGATTAGTAATGAAACTGAAATTAAAGGAACGAAACATCATTGCAGCAGCAAATTCTTTCCCTCGTGTTGAAAATTCAATGTGGTGGGGACTCGGCAGCCTAATGTGGAAATAATGGTGGAGAAAAGCGATGCGTGAATGGTACATACCCATTTATTTTTGCGATATTTTGTGTGTAATCCAAGGAGTTGCAAAGTTATCAATTTATTCCAAGATGAATTGTAGCAGCAGAAGAAGAGCAACATTCAAGGCCTAAAGGATTCAGCTGCTCTTAGTTGTTCCACAAGAAGTTAGCGGAGCAACTGGCAAATTTCCAGTGCAGAAACACCCATGGGCATAGAATACTGGTTTAGACGATGGTCAAGCAAGGAGAAAATATATATGCAGATACATTTATTTTATACAACTCTACTCATGTGATTAGTATGCCATTTTTAACATTTGCACTTATTTTATTTTGTAAACTATTTTAGGACAGCAATGAAATTCACTTCCGAGTAAAGATGACTACACAGATGGGGAAACTCAAGAAATCCTACAGTGAACGAGTGGTAAGTCCGAACTCTTATAAAACTAGTATTTTTTTACCATTGTCAGCTTGTAATAATCTCATTACAGTTTGCAGTATGCCCAGGAAGTGAGTGAGAGGTCACCCACATAAACTGTCACAATTATGCAAGTAGTAAATACGAAATCTTTTGTGTGTAGTAGAGATGAGTGTAATGGACTGTGTGTATGTGAGGGGGAAGGTGTAAGCCATATTGGATAAATGTATAAAAAAGAACAAAAAAGAAAACCTTTACTGGCAGAATAGACTGCTTAAGATCTTGAGTCACACAATCTTATTTCTGTGGAACATCGCAAAAAGAAAAACTTGATCCTGCTGGGAGTTTCCTGGTTCAATAAGTTTTCTATTGAGGAACAGGAATGGTAAAAATGGTGATGCATTACCACTTATGCATGCAAAAGACTGTCAACCCAGTTTTGCACAGATGAAGCTTGGGTGCATTAGTGTGGTGGGCGGTGGCGACTCGTGGGGTAAGATGTTGCCGAGGCGAAGACCCAGCCCATAATACAAGTTATGAAAGGTAACTAAAACCAAATTTTGTAGAGAAGCGATTTGATATGTATATATGCTTATGTATACTTTATATCTATATACACTGGCGGAAAGTGAAAAAAGAACACCAAGGAGGAGACTTCTGATACCAACGAAATTTATACAGCATAGTAACGGAGTACAGAGGATAACTTGATGGAAACATTATGGCAAAATACAACTGTACTTGCTGGTAAACTGAAAAATAACATTTCCCTGTAACATGGTTAGTACGAGGTTGAACCGCCATGAACTGTGTCACACTGTGCAAGTCTGGCTTGGAGTCTGTCGTACAGATGTTGGAGGTAAGTTTGGGGTATTGAGTTCCAAGCATCCTCAACCTGGACGCGTAAATCGGGGATGGTCGTGGCTGGCCGTGGAGACCGGATAAGTCGTACCATAAAATCCCACACGTGCTCAATGGGGGACAAATCCGGTGAACGTGCAGGCCATAGAAGTTGACTCACACCCTGAGGTGTATGTTGCATTGCACGTGCAGGCATTGCAGCTTCTTCAAGGTCTTCGCACGTGTCCGTACGCTGACGACTGATTACATTCACTTCGCCGTACTCCTTAAATACCACCGACGATAATTTGCATATTATGCCATGTTGTGGCGTAAGCGCTAACCGGTTGGTCCCGAAATTAGCATCACACCTACATAAACTCCAACCCCATTAACATATGTAAATTTCATAATCGTCCGCCAATTCCTTCTTGGTGTTCTTTTTCACTTTCCTGCAGTGTATTAAACTATCAATTTAATGCTGATGAACTCTGGATCCATTCTCTGGTTGAAGCCTTTTTTTAACAATTTACAAATCACAATCAGAATTTGAGTTTTATTTAGCCTGTAAGGCATATCTTACACATTGAGAATGGTTTGTATGTATCTAATACATTTTTCAACCACAAGTATATCCACACATATACTTACGAAAATCGTACTCTTGGTCAAAAGAGTGTGATAGGTTATGTTGTCTATGATCAGCGTCTGAAACACTTAGTTGATGACACTAATGTGATGAGAGGTGCGGATGTAGGCTCTGATCATTACTTGGTAGTGTCATGGGTGGAACTGAATGTTGATTGGAGGAAAAGGAAGAGGCCCAGGATAGAAAGAATAAATTAAAAGGCTGCCTGAAAATCATCAGCGTTATTCTGACGTACTCTGAGAACGACCAAAGGAGCTGAAGTTTTGGGAGCGGGATGTAGAAATGAAGTGGAAATGTTTTAAGAACTGTGTAGTCACTGCTGCTGAAGAGGTCTGGCACCACAATAGTGCATAACAATAGAGGTGATGCTTGGTGGAATAGTGAGATTGAAGACGCAGTAAAGAGAAAGAAAGAAGCCTATTTGGGGATGTTGCAAGGTAGTTTCTGTGGATGAATATCGCTGTAAGAAGCGTGAAGCCGCTAAGCTGGTTTGCCAGAGTAAGGCAAACGATAGGAAGGAAGAGGTGGAAAAGCATGAATTGGCTTTTTGGGAAGATAGAAAGTATTTCTGGAAGTACAAGAGACTCGGGGGGGGAAGATAGGGGAAACAAAGTGTTAAGTTGTGTGAATAATAGGGTTGGGGAAATGATGTGAGAGCCCAATGAGTTAAGTGACATGACAGATGGGGTGAATATTTCTGTGAGTTATTAGATCAGGAAAGCAAAGATGATTCTGAGACAAAAGCAGATGATGGCACAGTGAAGGATGAAAGCTCAAGAGAAGTGTGTAAAGCTCTAAAATCTCTTCAGAATGGTAAGGCTCCAGGAGTTGATGGCATAACTGCAGAGATGTTGAAATATGGTGGTGACTCTGCAATTGATTGGTTAACTGAAATTTGCCAGTTGTGCTGGGAGTTAGGAGTGGTCCCTCGGAGATTGGAGGGATGCTATTATTGCTCCCTTGTATAAGGGGAAAAGGTAATTAGACTGACTGCAAGAACTATCGTGGTATTAGCCTATTAAGTGTGCCAGGGAAGGTGTTTTGGTAAGGTCGTTATTGAAAAACTGCGGAGTCTTGCATCAGAGAAAGTGTGGGATGTTCAGAGTGGTTTGATGCCTGGTAAAAGCTGTACTAACCAAATTTTTGCATTGCACATGATGATTGAAAAGTATCTGGCTGTTGGTAAGAAAGTTTTTGCTGCCTTCATAGACTTACAGAAAGCTTACTACTGAGTAAATAGGTCACTTTTGTGGAAGGTTTTGAATGAATATGTTACTGAGAATCTACTTAATAATGTAAAAGCCATGTATGCTGACAGTACAGCCTCTGTACGAGTAGATGGTGTTTTATCAAAATGGTTTTCTATTGGTGCAGGAGTCAAGCAAGGTTGTGTAATGTCTCCATGGCTGTTTAATACGTTTATGCATGCATGATGCCAAAATAGATAATACTGGTTTATGTCTTGGTGATATCAGTATGCTGATGACACTGTCGTGTTGGCAGAGAGCAAAAGTGAGTTGCAGAGTATGTTGTCCCAGATGTACGAAGTTTGCATGAAATTCAAACTGGGTATAAATACGGGAAAAACCAAAGTTATGGTTTTTGAGAGAAGCGCTGGTAGCACTGATTGTAAGTGTAAATGGCACAGTGATTGACCAGGTGAGTGAGTTTGTGTATTTAGGAAGCATGTTTGGCAGATGGAACAAATTGGATGGTAAAATTGGTAGGCGGGTGAATTCTTCATTGAAAGTCATGGCTGCTCTGGGAGGTTTTCACAGGAATGACGGGTTCTCAAGAGAGTTGTGCTTGGCTGTGTATGAGAGTGTAATTGTTGTTACTCTGATGTATCAGAGATGAAAAATGGTCAGTAAAGGTCAGTATTTTTAAGATTGGTCAGTTTTAGTCTGTATTTTTCAATTTTGGTCTGTAAAGTCAGTTTTATACCATGGCTTTTTAAAAAAAGATTTACGTGATATGAAAAAAAGTTTGTGGGCGGTAAAGTAATGTTTTATGTGGTAGATGGATTGAAAAATTAGAAAATGCCGTTGAAGGCTCATTTCGGTTAACTTTCCTCGCCAGATGCATTATTTTGGTTTGGGGAAGAGTTGTGTGTGCGCATATACGCAAAACAATGCTCCTACCCATCTTATATTTTGAGCCTTTGTACTGTATTTCCTGTAATTTTTCTTATTACTTTCTCATACATTAGTATGAGGGAGTATTGTAATCGTGCAAAAATTCGAATTCGAGATTTCAACAGAAATACATGTTTTGGGGTCCCCGAATACGATTTCACTATTTTCGAAATGGTTTCTGGTAATTTGTGTCCACCATAATTATCTGGTTATAATTGTGAAGGTTTTTTTTAACTAACCAGTGCAGATTTTTTTCTGAAAATAATACGGAGGTGAAATTTGGACATTGTATTGTCCTGGTAGTTCACCACAACTTGAGTTTTCTATAATCATCATCTTTCTGTTTAATAGTAACAGATAAAGAGCATGGGTCGGGCCAGGAAGGTTATGGATGCAAGCTAAATTGTTAACTAAAGCTTGGTCATACAACTCTGCGGAGGTCATGACATATATATATATTTAAAAAAAAAAAAAAAAATTGGTGGTCTTATTACTTGCATCCATGACTTTGCAGAAACCCATTTCCAAATAGGTCTTTGTGGAAGTGAGAAAATGCAGAGTTTTTGCTGGTCCTTGATAAAGCCAAGGCTCAGTAGTCTCGACACTTTCTGCATTCAGTTCTTTTTTTCTTTTTACTCACTCTGGTCAATACATCAGGGTTCCCACTCAACCTGGAAAACAGGGAAAACCTGGAATTCTCAGGGAATTTGAAAATGGTTCCAAAAATCAGGGAAAACTCAGGGAAAATTACCCTTTTTTGTAAAAGTCAGGGAAAAGTCAGGGAAAATTACCCTTTATTTTTTTGTAAAAATCAATGAATACTTTATTTTGCCAAAAAAAACTTATTTTTTCAAGATTTCAAACTTTTGCTTGCAATTACTGCCTGCCTAGAATTTGGTAGATCTTACTTTCAGTTATATTAAGTATTTCCTTTATTCTCTAAAAAAAGATGCAAAATTGAATTTTTAAAATTGCCAGTTATTAAGCTTTTGTTCAATTTCTGCAGGCAGTTGTTATAACATGGAACAATTAGGCACAATGGCTCCTGCTTTAAGAACCACTTTACAAGAGAACCAACCAAATGATGGATCAAAGTCCTTTGTCTGTTGGTTCTCTCGAAACATGTTTCTTTGAACAGAGCCATTCCATCATTAAGCTTAGCTGCATTGTATTATAGAAAAACTGAAACCATTCAACTGACAGATTTTTTCTTACATATGACCTGTTTCTATGGGAATGTATGTACAAATTCCGTGTGGGTAGTATTCATGAAAGTTCACAGAACTTTGGTACAGAAAATAATGTGCACAGTTAGTTGTTATTAATGAAAAGCAGGTAATTTTATAAAGACAAATTACGTGAAGAATTTACAAGTGTCTGCTTTGGTGAGAAAAATGAATGGAATGCAATAAAATGTAACAATTCTTTGCAACATGCCACTCTGGAAAACTTTAAAAACCACCTGGAGAACCTGGAAAAGTCAGGGAATTTTTTTATTACTTTTGAGTGGGAACCCTGATACATAACCTTTTCTATGTTGTACTTGGTATGAGTTAAATATATATATATTCTATTTAGAAAAGACTGAAGCTAAAAAATTTTTTTTAACTCATACCAAGTACGCCATAGAAAAGGTTATGTATTGACCGGAGTGAGTAAAAAGAGAGAAAAAGAACTGAATGCAGAAAGTGTCTAATACTGAGCCTTGGCTTTTATCAAGGACCAGCAAAAACTCTGCATTTTCTCACTTCCACAAAGACCTTTTTGGAAATGGGTTACTGCAAAGTCGTGGATGCAAGTAATTAACCCACCTAAAAATATGTCATGACCTCCGCAGAGTTGTATGACCTAGCTTTAGTTAACAATTTAGATTACATCCATAACCCTCCTGGCCCGACCCATGCTCTTCATCTGTTACTATTAAACAGAAAGATGATGATTGTAGAAAACTCAAGTTGTAAGTCCTTGATAAAGCCAAGGCTCAGTATTCTCGACACTTTCTGCATTCAGTTCTTTTTTTCTCTTTTTACTCACACCGGTCAATACATAACCTTTTCTATGTTGTACTTGGTATGAGTTAAACAATTTTTTTAGCTTCAGTCTCTTCTTAATAGAATGTGTATTTTGAATTTTCATAACTGCTGTGTTGCGCGTTTTGATCTTCAGGTTGTTTTGCAACTTTCGTTTTAAATTGTAAAGTTTTTCTTATGTTTTCGGCTTTGCTCTTTAGTATATATAATATAGGGGAATAGTTGTGTGTGCATGTGTTTTTTCTTCACTTCATACTGTAATTAATAGTAATCCTAATTTTTTTTTTTTGTTGTTTCAGGTAAAGCAGTTGTCTTTATAAAATCATACGTTTTTTGATTAACTGGATTACTTAGACAAAAGTATGGGAAAATGTACTGTAAAATCAGAATGGTTTCTGAATGGGGACAGAAAAAAAGTGACAAAGTTTTTTGTATGTTGTGCGCACAAACATTTTCAGTTTCTTGGGGCTATAGAGCATCATGCTGCTACTCGGAAGCACAGAACAATGTAAAGTGAATAAGAGTTCTTCACAAGTACATTTGTCTTCAGCCCGTCCTGTATGTAGCAGTGATGGTGTAATTTAATCTCCCAGAGCTACACCACCAATTCAGCTTTATTCTGCTAGACAAGCTGCTTCAAGAGCAGAGTTAATCTGGTGTTTGAAAATGATTGGAGGTAACTTTGCTGTTCAGCCAGCTTGTGAAGATGTCAAAGAAACCTTTGAGGCAATGTTTCCTGGAAGTGTTCTTTCTGAGTTCACCCTTTTAAGGACAAAGGCAAGGTATTTAGTATGTGATGCTTTAGCTCCATATTTTAAAAAGCAGTTGGTGGATGATATTGGAGGAGCACATTTCTCTCTTTTGATGAAACTGAATGCAGCTTCAAAGAAAGAGCTTCAAACTGTAGTTAAATACTGGTCTGATTCCAAACAAATGATTATGACACGACATCTACAGACTTTCTTCATTGGTAAAGGCACTGCTAGTGATATTTACTCCAAGTTAAATGAAGCCTTAGATAATGCCCAGCTTTCTCGTTCAAAGCTATTAATGCTAGGTTGGGATGGACCCAATGTTAACAAAACTGTGAATCGTCTTATGAATGATTCTCTGATCCTGTTAGGAAGAAAACAGTTGATTGATGTTGGCATATGTAACATACACATCATCCATAATGCATTCCAAAAAGGATTACAAGACTTTGGTGAAAATGCTTCAGACATGATCTTGTTTCTCTATAAATTTTTTGATGGCCAAACATCTTGTTGGGAAGATTTTGAAAAAAATACAATCTGATATGAAACTTCCGGGTCATCGGTTCATGAAACATGTTTCCTCTAGATGGCTGACATTAGAACCAGCTGGAGAGAGACTTTTAGAACAATGGTCAGCTGTTGAAAAATACTTTCTTCAGTTCATACCCCAGCACAAAAGCAAGTTGAAGAGTTCTTTGAAATACAAGAATATTGTTAAACTATTAAAAGACAAAACTACCAAAGCAGGAATTATGTTTGCTTGTGCAAGTGCTCATACATGTTCAAGATTCACTGGTTTCCTTCAGAGAAGAGATCCTTTAATGCATCTAATCTATAATGAGCTCACAAACCTCGTCAGAACACTCGTGAATCGATTTTGTGTTAGTGCCGCTCCATTGAGTCTGGAAGCATTTAGTGAAAGTATTACTTGCCATTGAAAAACAATAGTGTTCGACACTAGAGAAAGTGAATATCTCAAACTAAGTGCACAAGAAAGATGCTATATTTCCATGAAAGCTAGAAATCACTGTCTGCTTGTACACATATTTTGGAAAATTCTTCTTTGGATAAACCTGTGTTGTGGTATCTTCGATGTTTGCATCCTGCAAAGAGGATGAAAGAAGGATCATACAAAAACATAGTGAAATTAGCTGCAGTTCTTCCAATTGAGTACAGTGAACATGCACTAGGTGATGAATGGAAACTATTGATGTTAGAAAAAGAAAAATCAGGTAGTGACATGAACCCTGTGGACGTTTACTGGAGTCAGTTTTTTGAGAAGACATACCTCTGGAGAAAAGAAATACCCTACTGTTACAAAAATTGTGAAAATTGCACTTTCGCATGGCAATGCGGATGAAGAAAGGGGATTCTCATTGTCGGGGAACATCGTGAATGAAGACACTGCAAATATGTGTGAAAGAACATTGAATGCTTATTTGACTGTAAGAGATGCTGTGGTGAATGTGTTTGAGGGGAAGGCTCATTTTGTAATTATCACTCAGGAACTTCAATTGGCACGCACACCTCATGTCAGATACAAGCAGTACTGTGAAGGTGAAGAGTGGCTGAGGAAACAAGAACAGGAAAAAGAAAAATTGTTGCAAGCAAGTATGAAGAGTAAGTTTGAAAAAGAAAAAGTAAATATTGAACATGGTGAACAGGCACTGAAGAAAATGAAAGAGGAAGAAAAGGAGAAAAGATTGACCGTTGACAGATTACTGGATGATGCAAACAAGTACTTAAAAGAAGCAATAAATAAAAAGGACTCGGTGGGAATTAGTGTGGCCCAAGCAATGTTGGAGAGTGCTACGAAAGTTAGGGAGCAAGAAGTGAAGAAAATTAAAGACATAGAAAAGGTACAGAAAGCAGTTGATAAGCGAAAAAGCAGTGTTATAACAACATTTTTTTTTTCAAAGAAGCAAAAGCAAAGTGAGACTTAATGACGACCTAATTTTGTAAAGAAAGCAAGATGATTTTCCACATTACATTTAAAAATTCAAAGTTGTAAACATTTTGTTTGTATTCTGAAAATGGTACTGTACCGCTGCACTTTAAAAAAGTTTTATCTAGTTTTAGGTATATTTGTGCTGAATAGGAGCATGTCAGTATTATAATAAAGTGCAATGATTTTCCTGATTATTTTTTATTATGTAATTTTGTAATAGTTTTATATGTTGATATTACAATTAAAACAATGAATAGGTGTGAGTTGGCTGGCTATGGGGATGGTGGAGGCCAGATTAAAAATGCATTTGACCCTTCTTTCCTAATAAGAAATTTGAGTCAGTGTTTAGTCTGTTGTTTTTTTTATGTCCAAATCAGTAAAGTCAGTTTTGGTAATCACAATGGTCAGTAATTTTAGTCTTTGGTTTGGTTTCCATTGCTGATGTATGGCAGTGAAACCTGGGTACTGCAGAAGAAACATATAGGAGTTGTTTGTGTGCTAGAGAAATGTGTTACTTACATGGGGTTTGTGGCAAGACATGGTCTGATTGTGTGAGGAATGAAGATGTGTTGCAGTTGTGTGATGTGAAGCAAAATGTTGTTAGCAAGGTGCAGACTAATGTTTTGGTGTTTTGTCCATGTTGAAAGAATGAGTGGTGAGATGCTTACTAGAAAATCTTTTTAGCCCAAGTGGCAGGAAGGCCAAGAAAGTCATGGGAGGATCAGATTCAGGAGTGTCTGCATGAGAAACAAATTATGAGTATGAATGAAGTATAGAAGATCTTGTGTATGGCGTGTAATGAATGTCAGTGAAGCCGGAGTTGTATGTCAAGATTGCTGTAAATGGAGAAGTTTGGTACGGGAACAGTAAGTAAAAACTATCTGGTAGTTTGTATTTCTTTTTGGAGCTAACCTCTGAATCTTGGAGAACAGCTTAGTTATATGTATGTACATACTTACATACAAGGTGATTCAGAAATGTTGTTCATAAAGGAAAATATAGGTAGTACTCAACTAAACAAACAGTCCTAGTCAACATAGGTCCAGAAATGAACTATTTCATAGATAATTGACATTTTATTGCAGGGTTTCCAAAGGTAATGTAAAGTTTTTTCCTTCTGTCGCCTATTTCCATAGTTTTTGCACTTTTGAGGAAGAAATCGGGGAGGCTGAGTTGTTTGAGGGACCGGTTAGACGGTCTGTATAATATAAAATCAGTCATGTACACTTCTGTCATAAAAATGCTTTTACCTCAGTCTTTGGCTTATCTTTCCCAGGAGGAAAAAATCTACTTTTTTTTTTTCTCTTCTGGAACCCAAAAATTCTTGAATTACCATATTTTTTTTGTTTATCCGCAGACCCTGGGATTCCCACATTTTTTTTGCCTTCGTATAATGTGCCCTGGCGTATAATCCGCAGTGCATGACATTCAGAAAAAAAAAGTCGCACTATAATCCGCACATCACGAATGTTGGTCCGGAAGCGGAATTTCCGACATAAAGACTCCCGAGTCCGAAGAAGTAAGAAAAAAAGATGTTATTAAATAAAGAAATAAATTTTTATAGGTAACTTTTTAAATATATTTTTATCTCTGGACATAAATAAAGCTTAGTAGTAATTAAATTTTGTGCTCTATGACATCCATACAGCACAAAAAAAAATTATTCACGCCAATGCAGTTCTAGAGTATTGCGTTACTGATACAGAACAATTAATAGAAATACTTATAATATACTCGCCTGTTAGTCACGTTTTTGGAAGAAATCCTGTTTTCAAAGTACGCGAGTCTGCTTACACAGAGGCAAAAAAAAAAAGAAGAGGGCTGGACTTCTGTTCCATGAATTCTCCCGCCGAGTTTGCCGACGGGTTTGTTTACGATTTAGACCGCAGCTTTTCGCATAACACTGTGCTCCAGTTTTCTGACCTTTTGAAAACTATCGCATAATGACACGATCATATCATCAGTTGTGCCGGCAGCGTAACTGAAATATTGCCTTTCCAAGACATAAATAGCAATGAAGGAAAATAGCAGCAAAGACGTTCAAAACTGGGAAGGATGAACCAATCACAAGCAGCACAGCGCATACAAGATCCAAAACATGGGATGATCCGCAGAACCTAAATTTTTAACTTTTTTTTTTTTAGCAGATAATAATTCGCGGATTATAAGACTAAAATTACTGTGCATGTTTTTCAGTGGTGTGTTCCGTGGTGGCCCAGGCAATTTTTTTGGTCGCCCTGGGCTAACAGGCGGCCACATTTTTCGGCCCCTGGGCATAGTACCACTGATTTTAATTCAATGACACTTCACACAAACTAAAACAACTCGCGAAACACGTGCTGTTACGGGTGGGATCATGCGAGTGACTCGAACGTGTGTGTATATATATGTATGTCAGTGTTAGAATTAGAAATATTTTATTGGCCCTAGCAGACCACAAGAATTTGCAAACTACTGGGCCACCAAAATGCCCACTGGTCTGTAAATATATTATATGTAGAGAATAATGTATCATTCCAATGAAATAATAACAAATCTCCAATATTTGTTTTTAAACCTCTCATTACTTTGCAGCCTTAAAAGAAAACCATATAGCATGGTAAAAGAAATAGAAATTCATTTTTTAACTTCTGACAAATTAGATAAAAACTTACTGGCCATCCAGGCCAGTAAGATCTTATAGTTCAGTGGTCCGATGGACAATTTATTGGCCAGTGGCCAATGGGACCACTGGGCAATTCGAACGCTGTATGTACACACTTTTTTTTAAATCGGCTGATACACGGTAAAGTCACATTGTGACCACCAGCTAATATTCAGAGTAACCATGGTGTGCAGCGTGGACAGCAGCTAGACAGGCTGGGAGTGTCTCAATAAGGCGCTGAAAAGTGTTCACAGGTATGTGGAGCCATGGGGACAGACTGCAGTGCATCTGACAGCTGCTGGAGGTTGCGTGGTGAAGGATCCACTCTCGGACATTTCTAGCTGTACAACACTTCGCATTGTCATGCTGGAAGATCAAATCTACCCTAGGGAAGACAATCGGCATGTATGGGTGTACGTGGTCAGCAAGGATGGATTCATAATGAATTCGGTCCATAGTGCTTTCCACGGGTATGAGTGGGCCCAGAGAATGCAGTGAAATATACATTCCCCAGACCATAACGCTGCTCCCACCAGCTTGTGTTCTTCCAGCAATGGAAGAAAGTGAAGTGTTTGTTCTCGGATGTTTCTCGCCTTATGTGCTAACTTTCATCCATTCGAGGAAGCAGAAAACGTCTCATCAGAGAAGGCAATCTTTTGGCAACCAATAATGTCAGGTCCCGATACTGCCGTGCAAATGTAAGCCTTTTCTGCTCTGCCAACGCATCTTCGTTAGCATAGGTACAGTGACCATCTGGCTGCATTGGAGCCCCATATGCAGCAGAGTTCACTGAACTGTCGTTTTAGATACACTTCCGGTAGCCCTCTGGTTCATACGGTCACTGAGCTGCTCCACTGCAGCGTGCCGATCGGTCCTCGCACACCTTCGATGACGCCGTTTACCTTTCACATCGTTGGCATGTGGTGCTTTGCAGTTTCTACATCGCGTATTCGGAATGGTGCCATTTCTCCAGTCATGATACACTTTAACCACAGCAGCACATGAACTGTGCAGTCCATCTGTTCAATTAAACAGAAAACATTGCTGTTTCAGAAATGCTGCCACCCTTCGCCCTAAAGCCGATAATCCCTTTTGCAAATCTCATAAATCGCTCCTTTATCCATGACAACAACAGGTGATATGTTTTCAGAATGCGTACAGCACACCTTATATACTCTCCAAGCCAGCTCATGACACATGCTTTCTTTCACTGGCTACATGACCACCTCCTACTTTTGAAGTCTTCATGCTGTTGATGTCAAAAGTAGGAGGTGGTCACAATAATGTTACTCGACTGTATATCCAAAAACATTATACTACTGTATCACCTCACCATAGATTCTGTGTAATAAATCGTATAGGTATAATAAATTTCGAGGTAACAAATAAAAAGCAAACTGTACTGCGTTTAAATGGAGTGCGTTTGTCAATCTCATTGTGCGCTAAGCGACCCACTGGCAATCGTTCTTGCGGTATGCCATCTCATGGTAGACAAGGAAAACATTTCCCAGAAATGCTTGTAATGCAGTACAAAAAAGTCGCTGAAAAACGTTGCCACAGCGAACGTATTAAATGCAAAAGCTTGTTGAATGGGCGATATGTTGCAACGCAGGAGAGTAGAACATTGTATGGGGGAGTTGAAGCGATTATGGGAGAAAAATCTTTGCTCCATCCAAGTTCTGGTTTTGGAAATTTCCCCACTATTTTCAAGCTGAAATACAACTATTTATGCAGTGAAATGATATTTAACAATAATACTGGGCAACAGCAACATCGAGAAAAAAGACATTACTATTACGGAAAAAATCTGAACTGCGTTGACTTTCAGTTTACGAAAAGAAAAAAAAAATTCTGTTCACTTGTGCATCGATTTAGTGAATGACCGAAAAAGGCAGAATTCGCCAAAGAATCTTCTGAAGATTGCAGGGAACTTTCTGCGTCGTCCAACATCTGTTTTCTCAAATTGTTGCTTACAGTTTCAAGAATTCACACACAGTGAAAAACAGCCCTTTCCACCTCAAATAAGTGGGTACGATCTATTTACAGATAAATTCTTCTAGAATGGAGGCGGCAATTTTCGTTTTCCCACTTAAGTTGAAGCACAAAGTTAACCCTATTCAGCAGCTTGTTTTTTTTTCTTCTTTTTAAGTTTAGTTTCTCTGAAAATGCACGATTTTCCATTGCTTAGGCACTTCTTGCTTATCAGCAAACAAAATAGGCAAGCATTTTCCCATTTTGTTTACAAAAGGAAATCAAAGTTTGAAAATCGGACTTCACTTTCAGCCTCCATCTCTCATTCCACTCAGTCTTGTTTCCTTTGCACATGTGACTTTCGCTTTAAAAAAAAAAAAAAAAAAACTTGCTCTGCCCCTTAATATAGTAAAATGTTGCTAAGGAATGGGAAATCCCAAGTTTTTCAGTGAAATTAAAAACTCTGTACTGTATTGTTCACTCTGCCGTGATAAATAATTTTACGGGTCACAGAAAAGGCAGATTCCATCGTGGGCGGAATAAGTACCGATTTTGAAATTTAGTTTAGCTTTAAAAAGTGGAAAAGGAAAAATACTTTCCGTATTGATTGTTTTGAACAGGCTGTTAGAAATAACAAAAACTGTGCTTCACTAGAAAAAACTTCTAAAATATGAAGTTGTTATTTTTCACTTACTGAAGATATTATCTATCATAAACAATCCCCAAAATGTTTCATGAATGTTAGAATTTTGAAAACATGAAAATAAACTTTGAACAACATTATTTCATAGAGATTTCTTATTTCCGTAATATATTGTGTTTCCTGTAGCAATCGGCGATTTCCGTAGTGATGGAGAATTCGTACCATTTGGAAGGTCTGGGGTGGGCAAACAGGGAAAAAATGGCAAATCATTAAAATTCTACCAAAACTAAACGTTTTCAGAAAAACCCACCGGACAGAATCTGATGGAATCAGGATACTCTGCATATGTTCTTATTTCGTCGTGACTATTTTTTCAACACCTGTGAGGGTTTATCAATGTTTTTAATGTAATATTTATTAGAACAACCTAGGAAATTTCTGAATATTTTCTGTTAGTGGTCAGGAATCACTGCGAGTCTATAAAATAAAGTGACCAGGTTAGTATCACATTTCTTCCAATCTCACCTGCATCACAAAATGATTCTACTATAAGATATGAAATTCATTTTTGAAAGCTATACAGCCTTCTTGCAAGCATTGAGGGCAATGTTCTTGATGACAAGACAATGCTCATGCAAAGAATGACTTTAGAAAATACAGCAAATTAAAGAAAGTAAGCCAAAAAAAAAAAAAAAAGTATTGCTTGAAAATTTTGACTCTTCCACTGCTATCAATTTATGGTGGAGAGATTGAGAGATTTTATTTGTGAACAAAAGTGAGAGGCCAAATAAAAATGGGGAAAAATATAAAATAAAAATGACTATTTTTCTGCACTTGTTAAGGTTTATCAATGTTTCGAATTAACATTTATTAGAACCCCCAGGAAATTACTGAACTTTTATTTTCTGTTGGTGGTCAGGAATCATTGAGTCTCTAAAATAAAGTTACTAGGTTGGTATCGCATTTCTCCCAATCTCAGCTATGGTAGATGTATGGCTATGATTCAGTACCACAAAATGATTCTGCTATTAGATATCAAATTCATTTTTGAAAGCTATACAGCCAGTTTTCATTGACATTTTTGACTGTCAATAACTCACCAAAAACTTCCAGAGAGAAACTAAAAACAAGCAATTTTTAGTACATGAAGGTCGTAGCACAAATTGTTGAAATACTGCCGACCGTTATGCCAAACAATGCAGAAGTTAGAAAATGCGAGCATTGTGAGCAATGTTCTTGATGACAATTCTTATGCGAAAAATGATTTCAGAAAATAGACGGCAAAGTATTGCTTGAAAATTTTGACCCATCCACTTCTATCAATTTATGGTTGGATATGAGAGATTTTATTTGTGAAAGCGAGAGACCAAATAAAAATGATTAAATTATCTTTCCAATAAAAACTGTCTAGAAAATTTGGTTGCTGTGGTTGAAGAATAATATAACTTTTAAGATTATTCATTTAATTGCACTGAACCCTTTTAACTACTAAGCTTAAATTTAACTATGTTGAGTTAAGATTCGGGGCGAGATGGCGGGTTTCCGCTAAAAAAATTTAAACTCCTGCCAAAATAAATTTGTTAGGCGGGACTCTCGTGCCTTACAAAATTTTAAGAACAAAAATATATAATTAGAAAATTTTGGGTCCGTTTTTGGACCATTTGCAAAATTCGTGTGTTAAAAACGTATCCTTCGTAAAAATGTGTGTGTTAGAAACGGACTGTTTGGATTTTTGAAAATTGAAATCTAATACATCGTTCATGTCAGGAAAATCAGTTTATGGGCAATGTGAATAGACTTCCATATATATGTAGCTGCATGAGCAGTTCGTTTTGCATAATGTGGCCTGTTGTGAATCGGGCACGATATTCTTCCTTGGATTCGCGTAATATCGCTTTTTCTGCCGTTTTTCGGTTGTACTTAAAATCGATGCGCAAAAAAAAAAAAACATGTTTTATTTCCAGAGTATTAATGTGTGTGTGTGGTGAGGAGGAGGGGATCGTTTTTCACCTGGGGAACGGCATTCAGTTTCTCAAAACTTGAATTTTTTTTCCCTCAATCGTAAATTTTATTTTATTTTCTCGCGAAGTTTCCTCTGTCCAGTATTGTTACTAAATATCAATTTATTGCATAAATGTTTGTATTTTTAGCTTGAAAGTGTAGACAACAATTTCCAATAACGGAGGTTCTGACAGAGCAAAAATTTTCCTTGTAAACTTTAGGCATGAGAGGTCATTCCATGTCAAATCAACAAGTGGTCCAAGCTGCCCCACCCCAGATTTGAATGATTATTTTTATGTGAGCAGATACTTGAGAAAAACTTTCCCCAAATTTCCAACTTTAAATATTTAAAATTGTTTGGAAAAAATATTTTAAAATTGTGCAGATTAGGGACCACGGGACACTTTTTTTCTGATGTATTTAAAGATTAAAGCATGAAATTTCAAAGTTTAATGTAGTTTTTGTTGCTGCACATAAAAATACAGTTCAATGTTACTCTACAACAAATAGTTCTTGAGATATGGCAACTGTATGTAGCGGGGGGGGGGCTTCTCAGAGGAAGTTGGTATTTTTAAAAAAAAGGTAAAAACTATCACTGTTAGAATTGCTATCTTATAGTTAAATAGGCCTTTTTTAGGTACATTTTTCTCAAAAGCTATCCAATATTTTTTAGCAAAAATTTTACCAGTTATTTATAGGAAACTTGTACACATTTTAAGAAGAGCTTTTATCATTTTAATTTTTTGAAAATTTACAAATTTTAAATTGCATTTCATAATTTTATTCTAAAAATGACACATTTTTATTTTTAATTAATTTTAAAAATGAGATACTTTTAATCTGCCTCGTCAGTTTGTACAAATACATCGTATGTTATTTGTGGTAAAAATATCAGATTGAAACCTTTGATGGATTCTAAGATAAATGTACCTAAGCTTCCCTGTGATTGTGACTCATCCTCTACAGCACTGGTATTGGATACTCAGTTTTCAGGCTTGTGTTGGGGAGGGATACTGTCAGCATGGTCCTTCAAAGAGTCATAAATAACTTCATTGGTCCCTCTTAAAGGTCATAAAAAAGGAGTGTCCAGTTCTAGCCCCCACCCCTGGAACAGCTCTTCACCATGTAACTGAAAAGGAGAAAATTGTCCTTTCCTCTCATTGGCTTTATTTGTTCATTGTAGTACAAGGATAGATAAAAAAAAAAAAAGGTTACAAGGGTCATAAAAAATGATTGATTAACAATAGACAGAAAATTCAAAAGGGAATTATGAGGCATACTTGCCAATCACCAAATCTGTTCAGGCATTTATCAGAACGCATGACCAACTTGTTTAACCCGGCTCGGTAGAAATCACGTCCCTGCCCATTGATCCAGTTCTCAGCAGCTGTTTTCACATCTGTCTGAAGAGAACCTTCTTCCAGATAAGTGTTCCTTCAATTTCGGAAAAAGTAGTCACTGGGTGCCAAATCTGGGCTGCATGGGGGTGGCTCCAGACTTCCCACTTGAACTTTTGCAGCAATTCTTGAGTTTTGTGCGCAGTATGGGGCCTGGCATTGTCATGCAGGAAGATGACACCATCACTCAACTTGCCAGGCCATTTGCGTCGGATGGCTTCACGTAACCTTGTCAAAGTGGCACAATAACGATCGGCATTAACGGTATGGTCACGCCCTAGATACTCGATAAGGATAACACCGCATGCATCCCAGAATATGGTTGCCATAACTTTACCGGCAGAGGGTGTAACCTTAAACTTCTTTTTCGTTGGTGATCCAGCGTGTTTCCACTTCATACTGGCTCTTTTGGTTGTGGGGACGAAGTGATTAAGCCAAGTTTCGTCCCCAGTAACGATGTGATTAATGAACTGCTGGCCGTCAGCATGGTAACGCTGCAGAAACGTGAGGCTGCACATCATTCGTGTGGCTTTCTGCTCCTCGGATAACGCACGTGGTACCCAGCGGGCTGGCACAACCCTTGGAATATCCCAAAGCATCGGAAACGATACGCTGAATGGTACCATAGCTGAGTCCCAGCTCTGACACCATTGCACGCTCAGTTACTCGTCGATCATTTTGAATCATTTCGTCAACTCGTGCCGTGTTGATTTCTGTCGTTGATGAACTTGGACGGCCGCTTGCTACCCCAGGGATCGCATTTCTCCTTAAATTCCTAAAATTCCTGATATTTTGTGACCCTCCTTAAATTCCTAAAATTATAACTAAAATTTGCTATTCTTCCTAAAATTTTCGTAAGCTTATTTATTAAAAATACAACCGTTATTAACGCCAATAAATTTACTATTACGGTAAGGTAAAAAGACCTGTTATTGTAGAAACACAGCCTATATGCTGTGCTGCTGAAGGGAGGGAAATTGACGCCATCGAGATGCACTTGCTTCTGGGCGGGCGCTCCACTTTTGTGCCTTCGGACAGTTTTCGAGAGTAACGAGATCTAAGGGAAAAGGGAAGGGGTCATTTTCACCCCTGGTTTGCGCTTTGCAGACGAACTCCGTGGCACGCAGAAGATCGTACTTTATTTTTGGACATGCCTCGTGGAACCTACTCTTTCTGCTGATGTTTTGTTGTTGTAAACCGCAGGTGGGTGGAAGCTAAGAAGAAACGTGGTCTCCTTCCGTAACCTCCGGTAATGATGATGGGATGGTAGCTGAGTGTTATCGTGGCAGGCAGTAGAGCACGTGATCATTGACCTTTGATCGTGCGTCGGCGACAGCGACCTTCGATGCGCAATATATCTCGGCTCCGACTCGCTTTGACTGAACTTGCGTGAGATGCGTATGATAGTTTCTGGTTTTGCGTCTTTTATGGTGTTCTCTGTGCTGTGTGCAGGTTCAGTTCTCTAGTGGTGACTAGCTTTTTTTCTATCTTCTGACATCCTCGCAGCCAAACTTCGGGAAGTTGTCTGGTTTTGCAATATTGGAACGTGTTTTTGTACTTCCCTTTCATTTTCTGGTTAGTAATACAAGTGTTTAAGATGCCTAAATCCAAAACGAAATTTCAAGATGCGTGGCTTGCCAAAGAATTGGACGGAGTGAAGTTGAAAGAATGGTGTTCTGCAACTGAAACAATATTTTCTGCTAAGTGTATATTGCGTTCAGAAATTTTCAATATTTCTAATAGTGGCTTTTCACAAGTAAAAGCGCATCATAAAGGGAAAAAACATTTGCGGAAATTTCAAAGTAAATTTCAAAATGAGTCCATCCTTGAAAGCCTTTGGAGGACGGGATCTTCAGCCCAAAACAAATATTAGTGAAGTACTGAGTCATGATTTACAGTTGGCTAAAGCCGAAGCATTATGGGCCATGAAAGTTGCTAAGGACAATGTCTTTTGTTTCATGCACTGAAACAGTTGAACTTTTCAAAGAAATGTTTCCTGATTCTGCTATTGTAGCCAAAATGCAACTTAAAGAAAAAAAGTTGCTTATGTGATATTACATGGATTGTCAAAATATTTTGAAGAGGATTTGAAAAAAGACATTGCATCTAGTAGCCCAGGAAAGGTTACTATAGCATTTGATGAAACTACAAATACACAAGGGAAACGGCAGTTGGATGTGTATCTCAGGTACTGGTCTTCAGAAATAAATTCAGTTTCTTGCTGATACCTAACAAGCGTTTTTCTGGGTCATGCAACAGCAGATATTTTGCTAAAAGAAATTCTTGATGTGTTATCATCCTTCAATATTTCGTTGAACAGAATTATTTGTGTATCCATGGACAGCCCAAATGTAAATAAGTGCTTTTTACGCAAATTCAATGAAGTTGTAAAACAAGAAACAGGCCAGAAATCTTTGGAACTAGGTTTTTGCAACCTGCATGTTGTTAGTAATGCATTTAAAATTTTTTTGACAAGCTTAAATATAGATTTTTACGAATTTGCTACTGATATACATTACTTTTTAAAGAGTAGTGCTGCAAGACGAGAGGATTATAAATCTGTCGAGGATATAACATTGGTCACAGCCAAATTTCTTTTGCGTCATGTCAGCAACAGATGGTTAACCGTTGGTTCTGTAGCCCAGAGGCTCTTGGATCAATGGCTAAATATTACAGAATATTTTTTAAACTTCTTGCCATCTCAAAAAATATTTGAAAAACAACTACGCAATTCGGCAAGGTATAAAAGAATTCACTGTTTCCTGAAAAATGAGCTAACTCCTTGCTATTTAGCATTAATTTCATTTTCACACCAAAATTTTGAAAAGTTTTCATTATGTTATCAGAGTGAAGAACCAAAAATACACCACTTATATTCTGATTTAAATACTTTAATGAGGAATGTTATGGCTCAGTTTATCCAAGATGATGTTATTGCAGGGAAATTTGGAGAAGACCTAAAGAATGTAGATTTTGAAAACAAAAATTCATGGAAAAAACTAGGGGAGTTAGAAGTTGGTATGAAGACAAAAAATCTCCTCAGGAATGTTCAGGAGACCAGGCAGAAATTATTTCTCTTAGATGTAAGATCATCACTAATTGCAACCACAAAATATTTAAAGCCAAATTTGCCATTCTGCAATCAAAAGCTAAGAGACATAGAAGTTTTAAAGGTAAAAGAACCAAAGAAAGAGTCAACTCAACTTTCAGTCACTGAAGGACTTTCGGAAATAACCAGAATTTCAAGTGTTTTGCATCTTTCTGAGGAACAAATTGATAGAGTAAGAGAAGAGTGGAAACTTTTAAATTGCAATAAGCCAACTCTAGATGAACTAGAGAAATTTTCAGAGGAAGGACATATTCCAGTGCGGATTGATCATTACTGGCGTAATATATTTAGTATTAAAGACTCTAGCGGAAAAGAAAAATACTCAAATCTTGCTAAACTCATCGAGTCAATTTTAGTTTTACCTCATGGTAATGCTGATGCAGAAAGCGGATTTTCGGTTAACACTGCTCTGTTAAGGAAGGACAAGGCTAACTTAAAAGACTCAACTATAACATCATTAAGAATAGTTAAAGGGGCTATTAAACACTATGGATGTGTAAGTAAAGTTCCCATAACAAGAAATGTGTTAAATAGTGTTCGTGATTCACATAAATTTTATAAAGAGTGTTGATAAGCTGAAGGAAGAAGAATCAAAAAAGGTAAAAGAAAGGAAGCAGAAAGAGAGAAAATAAGGAAAAGCAGCTAGAGAAAAAAGAAAAGCTGAGTTTGATGACAAAATAAAAGAAAATGATGCAGAAATAAGTAGGCTTAAAAAAGATAAAGAAGCCTCCCTAGCAGTAATTCAAGAGGGAACAGAAAGAATGAGAAAAGCTGTAGAAAAACAAAATACTGTTGAAATAGCAGTTGCCTCTAACTTGATCATACAAGGTTCAGCTGAAATAAAGAAAACAAAGTAAATTAGTTGTGGTGGAAGCAGAAAAAGATAGGCTTATCAGGAAAAGGTTAAAACAATAATATGAAAAAGTAATTCAGTGAACAATTGTACATAGTTCTTGGTTTTTAATTACCGTTTTAGGATATTATAATTTAATGTGAAACCTGAAAACTTTACTGTGAAAATCGTGAATTGCTTCTGGTTCAACAGCATATTAATGTTCAAAGTGAAACTTGAATGTGGTAAATATACTTGAATATGATAATAACACGTGAAAAGATAAGAACTGAACATTAGAAGTAAATCACACTTAAACTTTAGACATTAGACGTTATGCAAAAAATTTGGGTGTGAACTTCGACCATATATACTAATGGACTGCGCATTGGCAATAGCTGCATCAAAGACGCCATGGCTCCAACATTGGGCACGTCATCATCAGACTCCAAATTTCGTGTAAAAATGCTGTTATGATTACTAATTTATGCTGCAGAACTTCACTGTTTTCGGTGTATTATGTGAATGCGCCTCATATATAATGAAAACTCTTCAAGTAAGTTTACTTATGAGCTATGTACATGCATGATCGGGTTGTTTACATTTCGTGATTTATAATGTGATGAACATTTGCGAAGAATTTGGAACATGCATTCCATTTATTTTTTCTTAAGTTACTGTATTTTTATATCAATAGCTGCAAGTTTCTGGTTAAGTAATTGAACTTTATTGAATTAGGTATTTAATTCGTTTCTTACCCATGAAAAATCATAGAACTTCCTTTACTATATCGCTCAGAGCAACCATAAGCAACAGCAGGTGTAACCCATCTTTTTGACTGATGTCATGTGATTTTATGTTGGAGCCAGAAATTTTGATGTCATGTGCAGTCTATCAGTATATATGGTTGAAGGGTGTGAAGCAAACTCTTTACAATGTATACAAAGTTGTTTTACTAGATGTATACAAATATACATCTAGTTTTTATTGAAATACACTCCTAAAATTTTCCTAAACATTTTCTGAAAATTCCTAAAATTCCTACCTAAAATTTTCCAGAAGTATGCTGTGATTCCTGGTAGTGCTGCAAGACGACAGGATTATAAATCTGTCTAGGATATAACATTGGTCACAGCCAAATTTCTTTTGCGTTATGTCAGCAACAGATGGTTAACCGTTGGTTCTGTATCCCAGAGGCTCTTGGATCAATGGCTAAATATTACAGAATATTTTTTAAACTTCTTACCTTTTAAAAAAATATTTGAAAAACAACTACGCAATTCGGCAAGGTATAAAAGAATTTCACTGTTTCCTGAAAAATGAGCTAACTCCTTGCTATTTAGCATTAATTTCATTTTCACACCAAAATTTTGAAAAGTTTTCATTGTGTTATCAGAGTGAAGAACCAAAAATACACCAGTTATATTCTGATTTAAATACTTTAATGAGGAATGTTATGGCTCAGTTTATCCAAGATGATGTTATTGCAGGGAAATTTGGAGAAGACCTAAAGAATGTAGATTTTGAAAACAAAATTTCATGGAAAAAACTAGGAGTTAGAAGTTGGTATGAAGGCAAAAATCTCCTCAGGAATGTTCAGGAGACCAGGCAGAAATTATTTCTCTTAGATGTAAGATCATCACTAATTGCAACCACAAAATATTTAAAGTCAAATTTGCCATTCTGCAATCAAAAGCTAAGAGACATAGAATTTTTAAAGGTAAAAGAACCAAAGAAAGAGTCAACTCAACTTTCAGTCACTGAAGGACTTTCGGAAATAACCAGAATTTCAAGTATTTTGCATCTTTCTGAGGAACAAATTGATAGTAAAAGAAGAGTGGAAACTCTTAAATTGCAATAAGCCAACTCTAGATGAACTAGTGAAATTTTCAGAGGAAGGGCATATTCCAGTGCGGATTGATCATTACTGGCGTAATATATTTAGTATTAAAGACTAGCGGAAAAGAAAAATACTCAAATCTTGCTAAACTCATCAAGTCAATTTTAGTTTTACCTCATGGTAATGCTGATGCAGAAAGGGGATTTTCGGTTAACACTGCTCTGTTAAGGAAGGACAAGGCTAACTTAAAAGACTCAACTATAACATCATTAAGAATAGTTAAAGGGGCCATTAAACACTATGGATGTGTAAGTAAGTTCCCATAACAAGAAATTTGTTAAATAGTGTTCGTGATTCACAAAAATTTTATAAAGAGTATGTTGATAAGCTGAAGGAAGAAGAATCAAAAAAGGTAAAAGAAAAGAAGCGGAAAGAGAGGGAAAATAAGGAAAAGCAGCTAGAGAAAAAAAGAAAAGCTGAGTTTGATGACGAAATAAAAGAAAATGATGCAGAAATAAATAGACTTAAAAAAGATAAAGAAGCCTCCCTAGCAGTAATTCAAGAGGGAACAGAAAGAATGAGAAAAGCTGTAGAAAAACAAAATACTGTTGAAATAGCAGTTGCCTCTAACTTGATCATACAAGGTTCAGCTGAAATAAAGAAAACTGTAAGTAAATTATTTGTGGTGGGAGCAGAAAAAGATAGGCTTATCAGGAAAAGGTTAAAACAATAATATGAAAAAAGTAATTCAGTGAACAATTGTACATAGTTCTTGGTTTTTAATTACCTTTTTAGGATATTATAATTTAATGTGAAACCTGAAAACTTTACTGTGAAAATCGTGAATTGCTTCTGGTTCAACAGCATATTAATGTTCAAAGTGAAACTTGAATGTGGTAAATATACTTGAATATGATAATAACACGTGAAAAGATAAGAACTGAACATTTGAAGTAAATCATACTTAAACTTTAGACATTAGACGTTATGCAAAAAATTTGGGTGTGAACTTCGACCATATATACTAATAGACTGCGCATTGGCGATAGCTGCATCAAAGCCGCCATGGCTCAAACATTGGGCATGTCATCATCAGACTCCAAATTTTGTGTAAAAATGCTGTTATGATTACTAATTTACGCTGCAGAACTTCAGTGTTTTCGGTGTATTATGTGAATGTGCCTCATATATAATGAAAACTCTTCAGGTAAGTTTACTTATGAGCTATATACATGCATGATCGGGTTGTTTACATTTTGTGATTTATAATGTGATGAACATTTGCGAAGAATTTGGAACATGCATTCCATTTTTTTCTTAAGTTAATATATTTTTATATCAATTGCTGCAAGTTTCTGGTTAAGTAATTGAACTTTATTGACTGAGGTATTTAATTCGTTTCTTACCCATGGAAAAATCATAGAACTTTCTTTACCATATCGCTCAGAGCAACCATAAGCACAGCAGGTGTAACCCATCTTTTTGACTGATGTCATGTGATTTAATGTTGAAGCCAGAAATTTTTGATGTCATGCACAGTCTATCAGTATATATGGTTGAAGGGTGTGAAGCAAACTCTTTACAATGTATACAAATTGTTTTACTAGATGTATACAAATATAAATCTAGTTTTTATTGAAATACACTCCTAAAATTCCTACCTAAAATTTTCCAGAAGTATGCTATGATCCCTGCTACCCTGTTGCGGTTTTCCACATCCTCTCTGCCCGATTGAAAAGAGGGACACCATTTCGCTACATGTTGTCGGCTGATTGCTTCTTTACCATAAACTTCCACTATTTGACTGAATTGCAGATGCGGACACTCTTTGCCCATAAGAACCGAATTACGGCTCGCACCTCCAAGCGGGACCACTTTTCTAAACGTCTTGCCATTTCAATCGCTCTCACGCGTCTGCGAACTTGCACTAACTTCCCAGACAACTAGCGCCATCTGTCCCCACTCTGGGCAACAAATGTACCCTCCACACTAATTACTTTTCCAATGCTGCTGCTTGTAACCTTTTTGGATCTATCCTCGTATTTCAAAGAGGTCCAACTCTAAATTCTATATTTTATGTTTTTCTTATCAGTTGAGACAGTTTTTGTTCTCCCTAAATATGACTGACCATGATTTTATTTTCATACATTTTGCTAAAATAAATGAGTAGAAGCATTAAAAAATTTAACTGTATTCTCAAATGTCAGATAGTTTATTTGAATAAGAAGGAAGTTAAGTATCTCAGTTTTAATGAAATATGGAGAAGTTTGAAGTACTAAGCTCCATGACATCTGAAATATGTTCTATTGGTCAATTAACAAATACTAGTGCAGACTGTAATAAGACAGTATACACTCGTGGAAAAACTGCACTTCTTCAAATTAGTAAATTGTTAACCAGAAACAGAAGTCTTTTATCACAAAGGACAAATCTACAGCTGAATGATACTGATTCAACAATTTGCTTTCATTGTGAAAAGGTATATTTAACCAAATTTAGTGCCTACCAAAGGAAATGTTGTGATCCATACAACAGACAAAAGGCCTGAGAGTAATTTCTGCTGATAAAGCATGTGAACTTTCAACAAATTCAAAAAGCCATATTCAACCTGGTTAAAAAATCTGTGCCACCTATGAACCAGAGCCAGATTCTAACTCATCGGATAGTGACAATGATTTTGTCAACATGGAATTTGAAGCAGAAACTTTAAATGAATCAGTTAGCCTTTTGGGATGTTCTCCAGTGAAGGCTCCAAACTTCCAGTGGAACATAGATCTTACAGTAAGTGAAAACTTGACACTTTTTACAAAATGTTAAAACTGAGCTTGCCTTTTCTATCTGTGAGAACCTGAAGTTTTCCAGAATACATCTGCAACAAATGCATGTACAAAATGTTTAGATCTAGACATTACAATAAATCAGCTTAAAAAAAAACTAGCTGTGTCATCAAAAAGTGTTTAAATTCTTCCAAAAGTGTTCAAATTCTGACTTTAGCTTCTACAAGCTGGTAAATTTCAAAAGTAGCACAAAAATTTGGGGTTAGCCAGTATATGGTAAGAAGAGCTAAACAGTTAAAAAAAAAAAAAAAAAAAAAAAAAAAAAAGAGCAAGTGATATTTGCTGTTCCTAAAGCAGGGTGTCCACATTCTGGGAAGTCGGGAAAATCAGGGAAATGCCTGAAATGTTGGTCAAAATCAGGGAAAATCAGTGATATTAAAAAAAAAAAAAAAAAAAAAAAAAAAAAGTCAGGGAAATTTCAATCGCGGTTAGACAACTAGTTTTACCCGGTGTCTGAGAGTGACTCCCTCATTGCCCAACAGACTTGCACTTGGTGTTGCAGACAGTCACTGATTTTCCCTGACTTTTACCAACAGTTGTTACATTACTTGTTAACATTTCTCTTTTTGTTTTAGGTCATAGCAGTAGAAGAAAATTTGTGATATAAGTTATACCTTGTTAAAAGGCAATTAAGACTGCATGCAGCAATGTCAAAGCATTGTGTGTTTAATGAACAATGGTTGGACGAACAATTAAATCTTGAGTTTTCTGGTTGGATAGCTGCTGTGAACGGTGACAATGAATCAGCATTTTGTAAAGTGTTCTCTAAAACTTTCAAGCTTAGCAACATGGGGCGTCGGCAGTCTCCAGCCACTGAACTTGCCCTAATCATTTGAAAAACATCCATGCTAAAATGTCTGAGCCCAGTCTTGCTTCCTTCACTTCCTCTGTGAAAAAGAACTCTTTGTAATAACGAACTCTTGCCATCAACAAGCTCAGGAAATGTGAAGTCAGTAATTCTAGAAAATATTAAGTCTAATGACTCAAATACTTATGTTGTGAAAGATTACCTTAATGCTTGTTTAGTGAAAGATGTAACAAAGTCGGAAATAATATGGGCCATAGAAGTGTTGTCCAAGCGAATGTCTCTGAACTCTTGTACACAGATTAACAAAACATTTCAGTTAATGTTTCCTGACAGTGCGATAGCTTCAAAATTTACTTTACGCAAAGGCAAAGCATTTTATGTGATAAACCATGGGTTGGCACCACATTTCAAAGAGTGTTTGATGGACGATCTGAAGCAGTGCACCGACTTTGTAATTTGTTTTGATGAATCACTAAACAAAATGGCTCAGCGTGGGCAAATGGATCAGTTTGTTATTGGGACGTCAATCTGCAAAAAGTTTCCACTAGATACTTTAGTAGTGTGTTTTTAGGACGGGCAACAGCTAATGACCTTTTAGAGAATTTCATTAAAGGTGCACCTCTTCTTTTGGATAACATGCTACAAGTGTCAATGGATGGACCTAACGTTAATCTCGGCTTTCTTCAAAAGCTGAAAGATAAACTTAGAACTGAAAATCCAGATGGTAAATTATTAGTTGACATTGGAGTATATGGTCTTCACATGGTCAATGGAGCTATGAAAACTGGACTTGAAGCAGTGAAATGGGATATATATCACTTTCTGCGTAACTTGTACTACCTTTTAAAAGATGGTCCTGCTCACTGCAAATTATACTATGATTACTGGATGTAAAGATATCCCTTTGAAATTTTGCACTGTAAGGTGGTTGGAAAACGTTAATTGTTTGACAAGGGCATTTCTTGTCTATGATCATATCAAAAAATATGTTCAAGAATCATCGGTTTCCAGCAAACAGCACATGTTTCCTGCAGGATTCATGGAAAGTCCACTGTTGAAATGCAAATTTGGCTGCATTTAGGACTATAGCTTCAGAGTGTGAATCTTTTTTGAAAAGGTTCCAGAGCCCAAAGCCTTTAATTCCTTTCTTACACACTGATTTGCTGGATCTGATGAAAAATTTGATGGCACAAAGCTTGAAGCCTGGCAAATTAAGTGAAACTTGATAGTGTCTTAAAACTGTTAACTTTAAAAAGATGTATCAAAAAGTGAAAATCTTCTCTCACTTGAGGAAGTTGATATTGGATTTAGTGCTAAAAAGCTATTAAAAAAAGTGAAGTGCTCAGAAAATGAGAAATTAGAGTTTAAGCTTGAATTTAGGAAACTTGTGACCAGTATGATTAAAAAACTTAGTGAGAAAAGCCCACTAAAATTTAAGTTTGTCCGTGGGGTAACTTGTTTGGACCCAAATATTATAGTGCAGCAGCAGCAGAGTCTATGCAAGAAGAGAGTGGAAATTGTGCTCGGAGTTTTACTTAGTGCAAACAGGATTTCAGATGGCTGTGCTTAAAATGCTAATAACAGTACGCTTCATTATGTGTGCTCAATCTGCTTGAAATTCTCAGTTTGATGAATTTTTAGACAGTTGTGAGTTCATTGGATTAGACAAATTTTACAGTGTTCTACTTGACAACCAAAAACAAATTCGGTGAACTTACGGATGTAATAAAAATTTGTCTCTTGGAAATGCTTCAGTGTAAGGTGGATTTTCTGTCAATAAGTCTCTTGTGGGAAATCTGGAAGAATCCCTGATTTGTCAGAGAACAGTTTTTGATGCCATTAAAAATGTGGGAGGAGTAGAACACATTGCCATCAATAGGCTTCTTTTTTCTGCAAGAGCCTCCAGACGAAGATATCAGGATTATCTTGAGGGAAGAAAGAAAACTGAAGGAAAAAAGAAAATTTGATCATGAAATAAAGGAATTGAAGGGGAAAAGACAAAGAGTACGGAAGGAACTAGAATTGGAAGAAGCAGCATTGCAGGCGAAGATTTCAGATTGGGAAAAGATAAAAATTGGGGTGTAATATAAAAACAGCGACTGTGTTCCTACTGTAATATTTTTATAGTAACTTCTGAATATTGTGTATGGGTTTGTTTGAGTGTTTCTTCAATAAATGTAAAACCATGAAAAAAAGAGAACTTATAATTAAAAAGGTGCGAGTTGAACGGCTATGGGGAAGGTGAAGGCTGATTAAATTAAATGAATCTGTTATTTGGGAAACTTTATACGTCAAACAAACACTTTTAAATAATACAAGTTTCTCAATTATCCAATTCAATTTTATTTATTATCATGGCAGATATATTAAAAAACTCAAATAAACCTATTTGTGTAATATCAGGGATTTCTTATATACACTGCCGGACAATTGCTAAGGACGGATGACAATAGCAACGATAGCAACCATAAAATGAAAGGCAGGAAAATGTGGAAATCAGCATAAGTGCGGGATACAGTAAGACGTGTTGTGCGTCTTACTGTATCCGCACTATTTTACGCGTGGCCGTATTATTGGCTAGATTGAAAAAGGGCGAAAAATAACAGATGTTGCCAGGAAGTTCAACGTCAGCCACAGTGCTGTTTTTTTAAGGCTTTGGAAATCATTTCAAACAAATGGAGAGTGTAGCAAATGCACGGGGAGGTCGTGTTCGCAGTACGACACCTGCAGAAGATCGGTACATAGTGCTATCAACAAA
This sequence comes from Macrothele yani, assembly GCA_039090855.1. Classification (NCBI taxonomy): domain Eukaryota; kingdom Metazoa; phylum Arthropoda; class Arachnida; order Araneae; family Macrothelidae; genus Macrothele; species Macrothele yani. The sequence continues at coordinate 99,440,665 of CM076996.1, read as the reverse complement.
AAGATACCGGCGCAACACAGCTAGTGAGGTAGCAAATCAGTTTATGGCTGCTACTGGCAAGCGGATCTCCCGAAAAACTGTCGCCAGACGTTTGCATGAAGGAGGACTATACGCCCGCCGTCCTGTTGTGTGCATCCCATTGTCCAGACGTCACCGTACCGCCCGTTTGCAATGGTGCCATCAACATCGCAATTGGACTGATAACGACTGGTCTGCTGTCCTCTTCTCAGATGAGAGTTGATACAGTCTATCGTCTGATTGTTGACGACAACTGATCTGGTGTGATAGTGGTACTGCATATTGTCCAGCAAACATACAGAAAAGGGACCGATATCCGACATGTAGTGTCATGGTATGGGCTGGCATCATGATCAATGGCCGTACGTCCCTCTATGTGCTTCCAACTGGGACTATGACTGGCCAACAATACATTAATGATGTTCTGCTACCTCATGTTCACATGTTCCATGGTGCTGTCCAGGAGTGTCTTGAGAGCAAGGATATTCAACGCCTCGTATGGCCACGTTCTCCAGATCTGAATCCCATTGAAAATGTGTGGGATGCTTTGGGGAGGAGTCTTGCTGGTCGCCAATGCCCTCCAATAAACAAGGACACCCTCATCCCTGCACCGACAGAGGAATGGGATAAATTACCCCAACAGCTGCTTGATAATGTTGTGCAAAGCATGACACGACGTGTGGAATCTTGCATCGCTCTCCATGGTGGCCATATCCCGTATTGACATCTTACGCCGGAACGCCTGTGGACAGTAATTGCATTTTTTTCACGTTTACGTATTCTGCACAAAATGGCCTGTTTGTCCATTGAACACGTTCCAAAGCCTTCTGGACTCCAGAGCACAATAAATTGTCTTTCTTGTAATGTCCTGGCATTCTGACATTTTATTTCACTTGGCATCCAACCACACTTACTTTTTGTGCGCTATATAGCCGTTTATGATCCGTCCTTAGCAACTGTCCAGCAGTGTATTTGGTCAGGGAAATCAGGTTTGTTAATTCTGTGGACACCCTGTAAAGATAAAAAAAGAAAGTTCTATCCCAAGATGTTGTCACATCAGTTATAAAGTATTATCAGAGTGATGGTGTAAGTCGCATTTGTCCAGGAAAGGAGTACTGTGTGGCAATATTTTGGAATGGTGAAAAACAGTATGAGCAAAAGAGACTTCTCCTGAGCTACATAAATGAACTGTATGAAATATACAAGAAAACAAATTCTGGTCATAAAATTCGAATTTCAAAATTTGCTGAACTTTGTCCTAAATGGTGCGTTACAGTTTCAAGTAAAGGAACTTATTCTGTGTGTGTATGCACAATCCACCAAAATGTAAAACTGATGCTTTTTCTGCTGTTGGAATGACCAGTTGCATTGAGGCTTTATCTCTTTTAGTATGTTCATAGATGCCAAGTAGTACGGATTTTTGGTTGCTGTTACGGAAGTACGGAAACCCGCTGAAATTACGGAAAATCACCATTTGAATTAATTTTCTGAGATAGAAAGCAAATTTTTATCAACTTAAAAATTTTTGTTGGTTCTTCAAGTTTTTCTGGGGGGGATTAAATGCTACATTCTGTGTGTTATAGATTTCTGCATCTTAATTGGCAATTTATCTACCGTAGACTGAGCAGCAACCACACTATGCTGGCTCAGTGTTTCATTCCATGACACCGCTCCCATTGGTTCACCCCTGCCGGACGCAACTACACAGTTTAGCTCTGTGCAGGCGCTGCTTAGGCATTCGTTCCGAACTCCCATGATGCACTTCGTGTCTCCTGCGTGCAGCCAGGGCAGTTGCTTTCGTTCCTCGTAGGCAGTGTTTCATTCCATGACACCGCTCCCATTGGTTCACCCCTGCCGGACGCAACTACACAGTTTAGCTCTGTGCAGGCGCTGCTTAGGCATTCGTTCCAAATTCCCATGATGCACTTCGTGTCTCCTGCGTGCAACCAGGGCAGTTGCTTTTGTTCCTCGTAGGCAGCGCTTCTGCTTTATTGTCCTTGATACTTTTTGGTTCTCTCTGCTGCACGTGCTACCGTACTGTTACATCACGGAAGGGTGAGGCGATTGTGAAGTTTTTTTGCTGTTTTCTTTCATTTAGTTAGAATGAAGCGTTCTTTAGACAAACCTTCGTCGTTGAAGAAGAAACAGTGTTTTCTAGAAACTTACAATAGAGATTGGTCCTGTTTTGAGAAATCAAAAGTTTCTGTGAACCACGTGTTTTGTAAATGCGATTTTAGTATTGCACACGGTGAGCGGGATGATTGCCGAAGACACACAGAATCGAAAAAGCATAAATCTTTCAGTGAGTTGAAAGTTCAGCCAGTGAGCGATTTGTTTGCATCAAAGGAGAACAGTGTAATAAATGCAGAACTTATGTTCACTTCATTTATTGTGGAACACAATTTACCCATAGCAGCTGCTGACCATGATAAACCGTTATTTCAAGCCATGTTTTCCGATTCAGCGATCACAAAAAAATATTCGTGTGGAAGAACCAAGGCTACTGCGCTAATTCAGCACATGGCCAGTGTTTTTACAAGTAACATCGTATCTGAAGTAAAAAAATCCTTTTTCTCTATCTACGGACGGAAGTAACGATGCTCACGCAAATAAACTGTATCCCATTACAATAACATATTTTGACGAAAAAATAGAGAAAAATTTAACTGTTTTGTTATCATTGGTTGAATCGAGTAATAATACAGGTGAAGGAATATTCAACGTTTTGAACAATGAGTTTGTTAAAAAAATCTCTTGGAACAACTGTGTGTCATTTTCCTGTGACAATGCTAACACTATGATCGGTCAAGTAAAAGGTGTCGTTTCTCACATAAAGAAGGTTCAGCCTGCAATCGTAGTGCAGCGATGTTCATGCCATTTAGTAAATTTAGCTGCACAGAAATCTGCTCAACTGAAAGGATTTAATGTTGAGCAGTTTCTGATACAGTTCTTTTTTTTTTTTTTTGAGAAAAGTTCAAAGAGGAAACACAATCTAAAACTGAGTCAAGCTGTTTGTGGTACTAAACCACACAAAATTCTAAAGCATGTCAATACTCGCTGGTTATCACTTTTGGAATCCATTGACAGAATTTTAGAACAGTGGGAGGCTCTAGAACATTTATTTCAGTGACAATGAAGAAGCTAATTCACAGTATAAGAACCTTGCAAGTATGATTGGAAATCCTTCGTCTAAACTTTATTGTCTTTTTTTATCTGCAACTCTTCCATTATTTACATCTGTTAACGTGTTCTTGCAGCAGGAAACTCCGCTTGTGCATGTATTAAAAAGAAAACTTCATAGTCTGTTATCTGAATTGCTTGTACGTATTTTCAAGCCATCGGCATTTGATGTGACAGCAACATCTCTTGCAGATGGAAATTTTTAAAGAAAGAGAAATCATAAAGAAAACTGTGCTCTCGTAATTGGGTCAAAAGCGAGATCTTATATAGGCACAACTGCAGATTTGAGTGAAGACACAGTGGCTACTTTTTATTCTGAGGTAAGGGAATTTTACAAGGCAGGCTGCAATTACATTTTAAGAAAATTTCCACTTAATGATGAATTTCTGAGTCATGCTGAAATTGCCGATGTAACATTAAGGCAAAGTGTTTCTTTTGCGTCAGTCCAATATATGTGTTCCCTGTTTCCAGTTTTGAAACCAGAAGTATCTGATAAGGTGGAATCTGAATTTGCTCACTACCAGTTTGAAATTTTTTAACTGTGCTGTTACTTCTGGGAGAATGAAGTGTGGCACAGAATTTCTTTAATGAAAAATGAAAGTGGCCAGTTGAAGTATGAATCATTAAGCAAAATTATGAAAATGGTTTTAATAGTCCCTCATAGCAATGCAAGTACAGAAAGAATTTTCAGTATTGTGAAAAAAAAAACATGAATGAATTCAGACCTAATGTAAGTACTCATGTGCTGTCTTCTTTATTAGTAGAAAAAATAAATAGCATTGCACACAGTGAACTATGCTATCAGAAGTTTTCACAAATTGAATTAAGGCCAAAATGGCAACTACAGCCAGTTTATCATAATAATTTGGCCAACATTCCAAGGAATAATTTTTCTTCATGTCTGGAGGTAATTTATAATATTTTTCTGGTAGACAGTATTTTAAATTTTACCACTAGCAAATTATTTTTATTGTATTATTATTTTGTTAATAGTTCTGACAGATTAAAATTTGTTGCAGTGTTAAATACCCAAATTTGCTGCTGTAGACCGGATTACTGAAAATTACTGAAAATTACTGAAAAATGAACATGTTGGTTACTGAAAACTACTTTTAGAGGTTGGCATCTATGTATGTTCAACTTCATCCAAGGACTGCGTGCTTCATAGTTGGTAGGTTGCCCAGGGAAAGATGCTTTAATTACATATATTGAGGACCCAATTTTGGAAGACATTGGACCCGACACAGTCACATAAGCGCACAACACTACATTGGACCCGATAGTCACATAACCGCACAACACTACACTTCAAGCTCCAACAGAAGAGTTTCTAAGTGATTTATCAGAAAAGGTGGGAAAATTAGCCACTCACCGTTACATTGTAAAGAATCAATCATTGTATTTGGCAGAATTAAAAGGAAATTTAAAAGTATCAGAAAAAGCAATTGTTCTGTTAGATTTCTCAGAAAATTATTCTTTCATTGTGCAAGATGCAGCCGAAGGCTTTCACTGGGACAAATCACAACTGCCTAAAGCATGATGCAATAGTAGTGAATTTGTTCTAGAAAGTGATCAAATCATATACAGCACATAGTTCCAACACTAAAAAAATATTATTTCAGTGATGGTGCTGCATCACAATATAAAAATTGCATGAATTTTAAGAATATTTATTACGAGGAAGATTTTGGCCTACAATGTTAATGGAATTTTTTTGCTGCAAGTCATGGCAAAAGTGCTTGTGATGGAACTGTGAAAAATAAGCAGCTTGTAGAAGCTAAAGTCAGGGGCATTTTCTGGCTGAGGACGGAATTTCATCTTTCAAAGTTTTCGAAAACGGTAGTTAGACAAACTGCAGATTTAATCTGTAATCATTTATTTTTTTTGCGATATTGCCTCTGCTCAGTATTGTAAAATATAATTTTGTGCAATAACTGATTGTGTTTCAGCTTCGAAATGGAGGGAAAATTTCCGAAAACGGAAGTCTGACAAAGCCCTCCATAAGTAGTTGCAAAGTAAAAAACTATATATTCCTCATACCAGAAGAATAGCTGAATCAACCAAGTCATAGTTATGTAAACTGTAAACATCTCATACATAGTATTCAAGAAGATACTTTTTTTCAGAGCTGAAGGGAAATCTGATCAAAAATAATAAATTAGTTGATCCTTGTAATACTAAACTTGCACATCAGAATGTCAAGTGAAGGTTTATTTTATCTTTTGCGATTGAGATAGACTTCAGATTCTTCCACAATGGAACTTTTTTTGGGCCACCTCGGTGGCGCACTGGTTTAAGCGATGGCTTCTGATCACTCGTCTGAAAGGGGTCCAGGTTCGGATCTTGGCAAGACATAAAAGTTGTGTTTGTCTTATGGCACTGGCTCTCTCCCTTCCCTGGAACTAGTGGCCCTAAATTAGGGACAATCGATTGCTTATAGCCCATTGAGTTGCCCATGGTGGTCGTTAAACCTCAAAAAAAAAAAAAAAAAAAAAAACCCTTGAAGTTTGAGTGTGTAGAATCTGAATCTGTGAAGCAACACGAGTTTTGGTAGTCTTTCAAAAGCCTGGCAAAACAGGTTTTTTTTTTCCAAAATTAATGAGGATGCAGTTATGGAACACAGTGGAACCTCGGTTTTCGTGATTATTCCGTTTGAAAAAGTCGGACGAAAACCGAATGTATGAAAACTAAAGCAATATTTCCCATAAGAAATAATGTAAATCCAATTGATCCGTTCCAGACACCCAGAAATATTAACAAAGAAAAAAACATTTTATAGAGAATAACTATAATTTTACATACAGAAAATGAGAAATATAAATCACTAATGAAATAGATAAATGAACATTTCACATCACTTTTACCGTTATTGAAGACTCTTGTTGGCGTATGGAAGACGGCGAGGAGGGGAGAGGTTGTTTGGAAGGGGAATCGACCTCAATAAGGACTTCTGGTATCGAAGCCCTATCTTCCCTTCTTTGTCTTTTACTGGCACTAGGACCAGCTTGAGAGTCGCTGGACCTTGTAGCACAAAATCTGTCGACAGAGGTCTGTTTCGGGCGTCTCTTTAAGATTTCCCTTAAAATGGAACAAGGCATTGTCATTGAACATGTTGCAGACACTGCTTGCAACAGTTTTGTTAGGGTGATATTTCTCTACAAAACTTTGCAACTTACTCCACTTTGCACACATGTCCTTAATGACTAAAGAATGCACATTCTCCCTCTCTCTTCTTCTTCCTCCTCCTCCTCCTCCTCTGAAGCACATTCCTCAGCTGCAATCTGTTGCTGTTCCAGTTGAAGGTCTTGCAGCTCTTCAGTGGTTAGCTCGTCCCTGTAGTTGTCCACTAAATCTTCCACATCCTGGCCACTCACATCTAACCCCATGGACTTCCCCAAAGACACAATAGATTCCCAAACGTGTGTATGGTCGTCAGGGTCGGCTTCAAACCCTTCAAAATCCTTCTGGAGGACACGTTCTGGCCACAATTTTCTCCAAGCAGAGTTGATCGTCCTGGAAGTCACTCCCTGCCAAGCCTTATCTATAAGGTGTATGCAATTGAGGATACTGAAGTGATTCCTCCAGAACTCTCTTATTGTCAATTCAGTGTCCGAGGTCACTTCAAAGCACATTTGAAACAGCGTTTTGGTGTAAAGTTTTTTGAAGTTTGAAATGACCTGCTGGTCCATGGGCTGGATGAGAGGAGTGGTATTAGGGAGCAAGAACTTCTCTGTGATGAAACTAAACTCCTCCAACAATGGTCTTCCAAGCCTGGAGGATGATCAGGAGCATTGTCCATTACCAGGAGGCACTTGAGTGGCGATTGATTTTCCAGGAGGTATTTCTTCACACTCAAGCCAAACACTTCATTGGCCCACTCAATGAAAATTCGCCTCGTGACCCATGCCTTAGTGTTAGACTTCCACATCACACAATTTACTCTTGATGACATTGTTTTTCTTGAACACTCGGGGATTTTCAGAGTGATACACCAGTAAAGGCTTCACTTTGAAATCCCCACTAGCGTTACCACAGAACAAAAGTTAGCCTATCCTTCATAGGCTTGTGTCCTGGCAGTGCCTTTTCCTCCTGCATGATGTAGGTCCTCTTTGTCATTTTCTTCTAAAAGAGGCCTGTTTCATCACAATTGAAGACTTGTTGGGGTGGAGGAGGAATCCTTCAGCCTCTACGTACTCCTTGAATTCATCAACAAATTCTTCTGCCCCACGTTTGTCTGAACTTTGCAGCCTCGCCGTGCCTTACCACACTGTATGCCAGTTCGCTTCTTAAACTTGTCGAACCTGCGTCTTCTGGCCTTAAATTCACTAACAGCAGCACTCGTTCCAGGCATTTTCTTTTTGAGATCCGCATGCAACAGCCTTGCCTTTTTGCAAATTATCGCCTCCGAAACACTATCTCCCGCTAACTGTTTTTCGTTGATCCACACCAACAACAACTTCTGAACATCTTATATTGTTTGTGATCTCTGTTTCGTTAGCACATTTACCCCTTTCGCAGCATCAGTTTCCTTGACTTCTTTTTTCTTCACCAGTACGGTGTTTCTTGCCTTCTTTATCAAAGGGCTGGTACTCTGAACTTCCTTTGGCCCCATGGTTGACTTATTTAGCAGTTGCACTCAATAAACAAGCACAAAAAACAATGGAATATGTTTACGAAATGTTTGGGATGAACGCACGGGGTGATGCTCACTCAAGTAGAAACAGAGGCAGACTGAGTCACGAACGCATGAGATGCTTTGTGTGGGCGCTCGCTGCTTCCGGCGCGGGAAAGGAGTGGTTGAGTCACGCGGGCATGCGGACGAGTTCATTTTCCACTGTACGAAAACAGAGTGGATGTACAAAAACTGGGACAAAACTTCGACGAGAAAAGTCGTTTAAAACTGAATCGTACGAAAACAGGTTTGACTGTATTCACTATTCAAACATAGCTGTAAAAAATGAGTATGTGCCAATGTCCACAGTTTTCTAAGAGTTTTATAAGCTACCATCTGCACACATTTCCATTAGTGGCAAAAGGTTCTGTGTGTAAGTCTTGTGTTGCCTCTAACAAATGTGCCATGTGAATGTGGCTTTAGCACACAAAACAGAATTCAGTCAAAATTTAAAGATTCACTGGGCAACAAAAATCTTTATGCATATTTCTGAAATTGGGCCTGATAAACCCTCTGAAATAAAAACAGCTGTGATCAAAGCTTGCTAACTGTGTGTGGCAAAGAATGAAAGACCTGCATATACTTAAAGTGCAATTTTATGATATCAATGTATTGCAAAGTGAATCATGGTAATTTGTATTAGATTGGATACAGTAATTTTTTTTATTTAATTCACATGTTCGTTTTAAAAACCAAGTGTAGCTTATATTGTTTGAAAAATTATTACTGCTTTCCTAGTCTTTTAATATTAAGTCAAATATTCAAAACTTCCCACCTGAAATTTTCAATCCCTTCCATTTACAAACACAAGTGGGGAGACTCCCTTCCATTTCAAATCTGAATTTTTAGCCCTGTATGTCTAAATAAATGAAAGGTATTCAGTGCAGTGATAATAAGTAGCCATACGGGAAGTGACCACTAGATTTTGTCCACCCACTGGCCAATGACCACTTGAAAAATCGCCAATTTTAATCTTTATTCGGTGGAAAGGGGTTACGATTACAACCATTCTTTTTACTCAGTTTAACTATCGTTTTAGAAAGTTTTGAAATGTGCAATACCGTCCCCAAACGGACCCCCCCCCTCCACACACGCACACAATTTTTTTTTCGTAGAATTCATATTTCAGACAGTGAGTTCCGTAGTAGTTGGCTGGTATGGAATTGAACGTGTTTTCCCCATGAAGATGAAGTGGCAAGGAGCCAAGGACCAGAATGTCCCATTACAATGAAAACTAAATACATGCATATGCTGAATGTTCCTGTAGTTACGAGGCAATGCTAAATTTGAGTGATATAACTTATTTCAGTTTTACTCTAAAGCATGCTGAAAAGCAAGCAGTTTTAATTAAAATACTGAGAATCACATTAAAACAAAATTAAAGCTGCAACATAAACACGCACAAAAAAAAAAAAAAAAGAAACTGAAAACTTGCAGGATTTAAATGCATGCACCATTTAAATCCTGTAAGTCTTTAGACATGTTTATTAGTGCTTTAGAAAATAGATATCTTATCAGTATTGGCGATCCAGCAAGTTGGGACGTGCGTGGCAGGATCATTCAAGGTGCAGACGTTGCAGGAGTATACTTGTACGGAGACGGCAGGGGTGTATTTAATTTATGGGGAAGTGAAAGGAAATGGCTCTGCAGCACAACATTTGTTTTGTCAACGCTACCCAAAGCGGTGGGTGCCCCCATAGTCAAACGTTTGGGTGTTCACACCAACGATTGTGTATAAGAGGGTCATTCGAAGTAAGCAGACATTGTGGTAGAGACCAAACGGCGCATTCACCTGCTACAGAAAAAAATGATCATACGCGAACCATTTCTCGTAACCTTGCCGTTTCGCAACCCAGTGTGATGTGCGAACTGCACAATGAGTTTTTACACCCTTATCACGTTCACCGTGTCCCGACACTCGGAGCTGGAGATTAGCGCCGGTGACTCGCATTTGCAGTTTGGTTTTTGCACGAAGCTGCAGCGCAGGCAGATTTTCCAGCCTGGGTTTGTTTCATGGACGAAGCTACATTTTCAAGGGATGGTGTTGTGAATGTGCATAACTGGCACGTGTGGGCATATGAAAACCCACCAGCTACAAGGCCACATGGTGCACAACGATTCACCATATATGTTTGAGCAGGCATTGTGGCAGATTGTTTGCTAGGCTCGTACCTTCTGCCACCACAGATTGATGGGAGAATGTATCTGGATATTTTTGGAGGCTGTGTAACCAGAGTTACTCCATGATGTCCTGACAGGCATTCGCCATAACGTGGTTTTAGCACGATGGGGCGCCCACACATTTCAGTCAGATTGTGCGGCACTATCTCAATGCAACTTGTCCAGCGAGCTGGAGTGGCCCTGTCATGTGGCCTCCACGATACCCTAACTTGTCTCCCTTGATTTCTTCTTGTAAGGCTACACGAAGAACCTTGTTTACCAAACCCCTGTGACAATTGACGAAGACCTCGTCGCGAGAGTCATTGAAGCAGCTGCACAGACCCGCGAGAGGCCTGGCACCTTTAAAAGTGTATGACTGTCCATTCATCGACTTTGCGAAGCATGTATCTATTTGGACGGCAAGTCCTTTGAACACTTACTTTTAAGTATTAAGGTACTGTAAAAGCTTTGTTGTTGATACATGTAACTGTAATACTACGTACTACTTGTCATTGTACTGTTATTCATACTTGCACAGGTCTGGTGTTGTGCTATCGGACCTGTGCGTGAGAAGCTTCCTGATGCCTCGTCACAGAATACGGCAGTTATTCCAGCACGTTTCGGAGTTTGACAGAGGACAAATAGTGTCTTATCGCGACAGCGGTTTATCGTACCGAGACATCCAGCCACAGTGAGGTGAGTATGGATTCGGTGGGTGCAGGAGGGAGGAACGGACGGACGGGCAGACAGACATAAGCAATTGCCGCGGCACACCACCGAACAAGAGGACTGGCATGTTGTGCGGCGGGCATTGACGACTTGCACCGCCTCATCACGAACGTAAGCGCAGGAATTAGGGTGTGTTGCGCAACAACCTGTGTCAGCATGTACTGTTCGCAGTCTGCAAGAGCGGGGATTTGTCGCACGGCGGCCATTGCTTCGATTACCATTGACGTTACACCTCCTGCGAGTGCGGCAGCAGTGGGCCGTTAAACGCCGCACCTGGACTACGAAATAGCACGACATTGTCTTCTCCGACAAATCCCGCTTCTGCCTGCAGCACCACGATGGTCGGATCCTTGTGTGACAGCACCGCGGCTAAAGACTATGACGCCTGCATTATGCATCGCCATACCAGTCCATCGTTTGCCGTTATGGTTTGGGGCGAATTGGATATGACACCCGCACTTCTCTGGTACACTCAACAGCCACTGCTACGTCTCCGACGTTATGGAGCCTGTAGTCCTCCCTTACCTGCAGGACCTGCCAGCGGCCACGTTTCAACAGGACAATGTGCGCCTGCACTTGCCACGCATCGCGCAACAATTCTCCACGGCCCAACAGGTGTCACTGCTGCCGTGGCCCGCCTGTTTTCCCGATAGGTCGCCCATCCAACACGTCTGGTCGCTGATCGGCAACAGAGTGGCCCGGCAAGCACCACCTGCGGCTACGCCTCTTGAACTGTGGCAACGTGTGGAAGCAGCCTGGACCGACATACCCTAAGCCCACATCCAAAGCCTCTTTCGTAATATGCCACGGCGTGTAGTGGTTGTTATTGCCAGCCATGGGAGCCACGTGTTCTGCAAGTCACACAGGCCTGCAAGCTCAATCGTTTCATCTTTGTATGTGTTGTGTCCAATAAATCTGACTTTGCTATCTCGTGTCCTTCTTGGTGTTGCATTTTGGGTAGCTAGCAGTGTAGCATACAAGAGGAAATTCCATTTTCAAAAATTCCTAAAATTTATTGAATTAGAGAAACACCATGGTGTTGATGCGTTCACCCGTAATTTGTGCTCACTTCACGGAGTGCATTGCTAATGTTTTCGAAACCGATTTGCGCAATGACTTAAGAAACACTATTTTACCTTATTTCTTTAGCAGTACAGAAAAATAAAATTACTTGTATCATGTATGTATGTCAAATGAAGTAGGAGATACCAAATTCTCATTCATGGCATTAAAAGAACTGAAAAATGCTGATGCTAATGGTATCAAAAATCCAATTGTAGAATCCATTACAGAAATTGGGATAGTAAATTTTGAAAATAAATTAATTGGATTTTTAGATAAGAGCAAATGTTAACATCAGACAGAAAAAAAGTTGTTGCAGCTCTTTTGAAGAAAAATTGTCTATTTAAGTCATTGCTTTGAGCTAGCTCTAAGATTTTATGCTGTCAACATATTTTCAAGAGGTACATAAGTTGATGGAAGACATTCGTAATTTTTATGAAAAAAAGTGCAAACGAATTGGAGACTTTCGTGAACTCTAAACAGTGCTAGATGAAGATGTATCTGGTACGCCAGCTTTGCGAAAAGGTGCTAGTGACAGTTTTATTTTATATTGAATTATTAGTCACTTAAACAGACCTGTTGGTAATCCGGGTGTAGCTTGGAATTTCGGGGTTTTGTCACATTCCAAACCTGTAAATCCGGATTTTTAAGTTTTAGAAAAATTTGAGATGCTTCTGACATTGCATTTCTAAAAATGCTGCGAAATGATAACTAAAAGTTCAAGTTCCATTTTCTTTGGGAATTACAGTGTTTGATTAAAAACACTGCATGTCCGTACGGACGGTGAATGTAGATGATTTGTGACACCTTGAGTGTTTCTTTTGTTATCAAACAAGCTGTAGGCTTCAAGTAAAATTGGTCCACATAGACTGCTCAATTTTGTGTTCATTCTCAATAATATGAAGTGCGAAATTTGGTTTCAAAAATGCAATCAATACCTGAAAGATTTTGCACAGTAAAAGAAAATTGGGTACAAGAAAATATCCGAAGTTTAACTGCACACAAGCACTAGGGCCTATTTGTTGTGTAGCTAATTTATATGTGCGTAATATATACACTGACGGGGGGGGGGGGGTAGTTGTAGTTGGAAATGAAATAGAGGCAATATATATTTGTATAGGTAACATATTTAATCGATTAAGGTTTCAAGATCACAGCTTATTGTAAGCGCGAGAAGAGCCATTTTAAATGTGAAATGCTGGTACATTAATAACCGGTGTAACCGCCAGAATGTTGAATGCAAGCATGCAAACGTTCATGCATTGTGTCGTACAGATGCTGGATGTCAGTTTGTGGGATGGAGTTCCATGCCTGTTGCACTTGGTCGGTCAATACAGGGACGGTTAATGCTGGTTGGGGGTGACGCTGGAGTTGTCGTCCAATGATGTCCCATACGTGCTCGATTGGAGAAAGATCTGGTGATCTAGCAGGCCACGGCAACATGTCGACACTCTGTAGGCATGTTGGGTTACAACAGCGGTATGCGGGTGAGCGTTATCCTGTTGGAAAACACTTGGAATGCTGTTCATGAATGGCAGCACAACAGGTTGAATCACCAGACCGACTTACCACTGTGCCGTCAGGGTGCATGGGATAACCACGAGAGTGCTCCTGCTGTCATAGGAAATTGCTCCCCAGACCATAACTCCAGGTGTAGGTCCAGTGTTTCTCGCCCGCAGACAGGTTGGTTGCAAGCGCTCACCTGGCCTCCTTCTAACCAACACACGGCCATCACTGGCACCCAGGCAGAACCGGCTTTCATTATAAAACACAACAGATCTCCACTCCATCCTCCAATGAGCTCCAAATTGACACCACTGATATACAGGGACGGTTAATGCTGGTTGGGGGTGACGCTGGAGTTGTCGTCCAATGATGTCCCATGCGTGCTCGATTGGTGAAAGATCTGGTGATCTAGCAGGTCACTGCAACATGTCTACACTCTGTAGAGCATGTTGGGTTACAACAGCGGTGTGCGAGCAGGCGTTATCCTGTTGGAAAACACCCCTGGAATGCTGTTCATGAATGGCAGCACAACAGGTTGAATCACCAGACCGACATATAACTGTGCCGTCAGGGTGCGTGGGATAACCACAAGTGTGCTCCTGCTGTCATAGGAAATTGCTCCCCAGACCATAACTCCAGGCGTGGGTCCAGTGTCTCGGCCGCAGACAAGTTGGTTGCAGGCGCTCACCTGGCCTCTGTCTAACCAACACACGGCCATCACTGGCACCCAGGCAGAACCGGCTTTCATCAGAAAACACAACAGATCTCCACTCCGTCCTCCAATGAGCTCTAGCTTGACACCACTGACGTCGCAAACGGCAGTGGTTTGGAGTAAGTGGAATGCACGCTACAGGGCGTCTGGCTCGGAGCTGTCCTTCAAGTAACCGATTTGTAACAGTTCGTTGTGTCACTGTGGTGGCAACTGCAGCTCGAATTGCTGCCGCAGACACGGTACGATGCGCCACGGCCATACGCCGTACACGGCGGTCTTTCCTCTCAGTAGTGCCACGTGGCCGGCCGGAACCCGGTCTTCTTGAGGCAGTACCTTCCCTTGACCACCGCTGCCAACAATCGTGCACAGTAGCTACATTCCTGCCAAGTCGTTCTGCAATATTGCGGAAAGAAAATCCACCTTCTCGTAGCCCTATTACACAACCTCGTTCAAACTCCGTGAGCTGTTGATAATGGCTTCTTCGTCTTCTTAAAGGCATTCTTGACTAACATCAACACACTACGTCGAATCTCAATTATAACTAACGCTCACGAACGTTACAGCGCGTATTTACAGCAAACCTGCTTTGTATGTTCCGAGGGGTGGTACTAGCGCTACACGTATGCGCCGAGCGCGAAATTTGCATAGACGTCATCTTACAGATGTACTCTCACCGCCTACCAACTGTCGTTTATCTAACACAACCCCTTCTTGGTGTTGGGATTTTTTTCCCCCGTCAGTGTATAAATATTCGTAATATGCATTATATAAATGTATATTGGCATTGAACTGAGAGTTTCAGGGTTTCTTGTGTCGCCTCACAATCGCCCCTGCTTAAATCAAAAGAAAAACAAGTCTTAAAAGTGCTCTACGCAATGCTAAATTTGAGGATCAAAGTTGCTCCCTAAAAAATTTGGGTTATTTTTCACTTTGGATTAAACTTACATATTTTTACTGTTTTACAAAAGTTTATTGTATTAAAAAGATAAATGTAAAATTAACCTACAACTCAGGAGTTTCTTGAACATCAGTATTTGTGTTGAATATTCTGCATGTTTAGTATTTAAAAATGTGATTACGCCGTATTTTTCGGCATATAATCCAGACTAAA
Organism: Macrothele yani; assembly: GCA_039090855.1. Lineage (NCBI taxonomy): Eukaryota > Metazoa > Arthropoda > Arachnida > Araneae > Macrothelidae > Macrothele > Macrothele yani. The sequence goes on along the minus strand of CM076996.1, from coordinate 99,425,515 downwards.
ATGCAGCATCAGAGAAAACAAGTCATCGTATAATCCGCAGACAAAATTCATAGTATAAATTTAAAAAAGAGTTGCGTAACCCACAACTTTGGCTAAATGTTAGTAGCCATAATATATGCAGGGTGCATAGGAAAGTCCCTTTAGCCTGGAATAACTTGCAAACGGAGAGAGGTACAGTTATGCAAGTGAGAACTGAATAGTAAAGCTACTACGCCTAATCAAATGCAACTGATAGCAGCGCCCCTATTGGCGAAATGCGGAAGTTAGCCATTGCAAAGAGGTAGAGCAAAATTTCCTAATACAAAGTTGTCGTTTTGTACTAATTAATTGATGCTCTACATTTGTTTCACACTGATAAAATAAATTGTCTCCTGAATACATTACAATGTCCGAAATCGATGCACGACGATTCGAATCTGCATATTCACATTTAGCAAATGTAGCCATATGCAAATGCAGAATGTGATGTTGTACCGTACCTGCGATATAAAAACCAGTAGCAGGATGTACCCTGATCAGAAGTTTAGGTCTACATACGCTGTGTGAGAATGGCGAGCTTGAATTTCTGAGTTTACGTGAAGAATCAGGTGTATGCAACAGCGCCTACAAGTCTTCTGGATCTATGTCGTAGTTTTACGGATGCTTGAAATAGTGTGCCACCTTCCATGCTGAAGAATGTGCATGCAGAGTTACTTTCACAAGTACAAATGTGTATCGTAGGCAATGGCGAACTCTTCGAACATACTTGACATTAACTTTTTATCACTGTGCGTCAGTTTGCCGTTTTTGTTTTGTCTGACGTCATCAAACTGTATTGACATAAGTACGCATTTATGCAATAAATTGTGTGTATTTGCTCATACCTATGCCTGTTTCCTTCAAAATTTTGTGCAACGAGTTCGGACATTTTAGGGTATTCAGGCGACAATTTATCTTATCCGTGTGAAACAAATGTCGTTTTGTACTAATTAATTGATGCTCTAGAACTTTGTAATTGGAAATTTTGCTCTCTTTTAGTTTTCAATTTGCAATGGCTAAGTTCCACATTTTGCCACTAGAGGCGCTGCTATCGGTTGCATTCGATAGGGCATAATCGCTTTACTATACTGTTATCTTACTTGCATAACTGTACCTCTCTCAGTTTGCAAGTTATTCCAGGCTAAAGGGACTTTCCTATGCATCCTGTATATACACACAAGGTTTGTCCAGAAAGTAATGAGACCACTTTTCCTGGGCCAATCAGAAGGGCTGTAGGGCAGAGTCTCCAGGCACGGCGGGGTATGTTAGGTAAACGATCGATGTCTCGTCCGTTGGCTCTGAGCTTTTACAGAGTGAGAATAGCTTGCGAAGTAGACAGCTATGTGAGCTTCGCGTAACTGTCCAAATGCAGAAGAGTGTGAAACGGCGATGTGCAGTAAAGTTTTGTGTTAAACTTGAAAAATCTGTGACCGAGACGCTTGCTATGATACAGGAAGGATACTTTATCAAAAGCACAAGTGTTTTGGTGGCACAAAACATTCACAGAGTGAAGAGATACCGTTGAGGATGAGCCAGCACATGGGACTCGCGAAATCCATTGTGCATGAAATCGTCACGCAAGTATTGCAGATGTGGAAAGTTTGCACCAAATTGGTTCCTGGTTTTGACTGGTGAAAGAGGAACAACTGTGTGTCGATTTCTCGTTAGCTTGTGGACCATGTGAGGAGTGAACCTAGTTTTTTTTTTTTTTTTTTGGAGGAAGTTATAACAGGTGTTGAAACATTGGTCTTTGCGTACGATCCGGAGACATTCTCCTCGACCAAAGAAGGCTCAAATGTGCAAATCGAAGATGAAATGGATGCTCATTGTCTTCTTTGACTGTAAAGGTGTTGTCCGTAAGGAGTTCGTACCACTAAAAACAGTCAACGCTGCATTTTACGTGGAAGTATAATATGCGCCGAGCCATGTGTCGCTTTGAGAGAGTTTATGGCGAAATACAATGTGGCAACGCTTCCTCAACCTCCCTACAGCGGACTTGGCCCCGGCTGACTTTTTGTTTCCCCTGCTCAAATCCAGCCTGAAAGGACACCATTTTGGGACTGTTACAAACTTGCAAACTGCCGCGACGAGTGCTTTGAAAGCGATCCCTGTTCCCGACATCCAGGCAAGCTACGCAGTGTGGCAGGACCACTGGCAGCAGTGTGTTGATGTTCAAGGATGTTATTTTGAGGAATTTTAATGTTATGTAAGTATTACTTTAATTAAATGTCTGTTATTGAATGAGTCATTACTTTCCGGACAGATTTCTTTCCATTTAATGAGTTTGAAAAAAATATGAAATCGCTGAATTTTTTGGAAATTTAAAAATTCAGCTAAAGTAATGCTTAATTACTTCAGCTGAAACACTGGATTTCAGGCTGTAAATAAATCGTGATGAACGAATGATGACATCCTATAAATAGGTTTAGAATTCACACCGTCAGGGCGCTGTGCCTTTTGGAGGGAGGATAAAAAAAGAAATGTAATTTATTCCCCTTCAGTCTTGGAGCTGTAGCAGAAGTTCCGGAGGCATTCTTTTTGAAGTAAAGTATAAAATGAACAAGTTAGAGTGGGGTTGGTACCTCGTGGAGAGGGGAGCGACATTATGGAGGACACTAGGGTCAGAGCAGCATGAAACAATCCAATGTTCTATGGAATGGAAACAGCACTATTTAGCTAAGTCTTCACAACATCATAACTCAAGAAGATAATGTACATTGCTTCTTGTTGTGCTATAGCAAATAGAATAAATCATTCCTTCTCTTCTGTTTGCTTTTCTAGTAAAAATATTCCAGTATGCCTATAAACTTTTTCATTTTAATTTTCATTCTACATAAAAAAATTTTACTCATTTGTCTACTTGCTACAAAATCTGAAAAGAAAAAATTATTGTAAAATTTTACAAAACCAAACCAATAATTTTGATTTCAGAACTGCCCTGTACCGTAATCTTTGGGCTAAGAGCTGCGGCTCTTATGATTTTTCAGGTGTTTCGTCCATATTGAAAATGGCCTTGTCTTCATAACCGGCCAAAAGTAATGGGAGTCACTTTACCCAGTCCTCACAGAATTGCTGATCTACATCTGCCGCTTCACCACTCAATGCACGGTAAACGACGTTATGTCGGGTCTGAAATTTGTTCAACCATCCATTGCTAGCAGAAAAGCCTTCAATCCTGAGAGAGAGCATCTGATATCTCGATAGCCTTTTGCTCAATCAAAGGTCCACTGATCGGAACATTCTTTGCCCTTGCGATTTTGAACCACTCAACACAGCTTCTTTGATATCCAAAAACTTTGCGAGGCGAATCTGCTTGACTCCACGAGTCCTTCCATTCTTTTAAAATTGTAACTTTGTCCTTTATAATCTTGTTTTTCTTTTTTAGTCTTACCGTAGTTAAATGTTTCTGATAACTTCCTTTTCAATTTCATGCCATTTTATTACCTCAACACACTGTTGAAAACCCCGTTATTTAGACATTGTAAAAAGCTAAAATTATCCATTTGAATTTGCGAATGAACACTAGATTCACCACTGGCCCGAGAAGACAAGAATTTCTTTTTTCGTCCGACAGTGCAATGCTTGAATGAGCAATCGGCGATCACACATGTACACGTCAAAGTCAGACAGCTGTCTCCTCTCCACATGTTCCCTTGCGTCCAAGCGGGTCGAATTCTTCTTTTAGGTAGGAAAGGAGGGAAAACTGGTTGCTCGTGGAAGTTGGCTTGGTCGTTCATAGGGGATTTTTTAACATTACGTCTACGGTCTAAGATTCCATGCCTAAGAAAATCTGTCGTTTGGGGGGGGGTCGCTCGAAGAGGTTTCACTGTACCATGATGGCAAATCAGTTAACAAAAGCAGGGGCAGTGGTGACACCAGACGGTCACAACTGGGTAGGCTATTGGGAGGTGGCATAAATTTTGGCAAAAATTCCCTTCTTGTGCATTTTTACCTGACTCTGATAATGTTGTTAAGTAAATATTGTACCTTTTATATGGTACTGGGTGCACCATATAAAAGTGGCCTTGTGGCTAGACATTGTTGGGCGGATTTTTAGTTAAAACCACTTTGTTCCACTTGTAACCGGTTTCTGTGTGTACAGCTGCAAAGAAATTCTCTGGAGGTCACAGCCAGAGCAGTGTAGGTACTCTGTCATAAGTGTTAAGTAAAGAGAGAACAAAGGCAACTAAAGGTTTTAAGTATGGAACAGCAGATTTTTATTGTGGAACAGTATTTCAGAAATAACTCGTACAAGGTTTTAAATGAGTTCTTTCGGAAAAATTTCCATTGTGCAGCACTGGCAAAATCAGTGGTACAGAAGTTAGTGTGGAAATTTCATGAAACCGGCATGGTGTGCAACAGGAAAAGAAACAAACCCAAGACAGTGTCAAGGATGTGTTCACAATGATGTTACAAAACCCTCTGAAGTCTATCCCGATTATAGTCTGTAACGGGAATATCTGCCACATCGTGCAGACGCATACTTAAGGTGGATTTGCATTTTCGGCCGTACAAAGTTATGGCGCTCTACGAACTTACAACTCCTGATTACGCAAACCGGATGCAATATTGTAAGTGGTTTCAGGAGACCATTGTCAGCAGTGAAGTGGACCAAACACTTTATTACATGACAGATGAAGCATTGTTTCATCTGTCTGGGTATGTCAAACGATAGGTGTTTGGTGTGCTGTGTCTGCAAAGAGGATAGTCTGCCCTTTCTTTTGCACTGACACCATCAACTCGGAGCACTATGTTCAGTAACTGTTCAACCTATTTGTTGCCACACTTACAGAAAAGCAAACATATGCTTTCTTTCACCAGGATGGTGAAACGGTGCATACTGCACAGAACAGTCTACATGCTGTGCATGAAGTGTTTGGGGAGGACAGAACTGTATCGAAGGGACTATGGCCACCCAGATCACCTTATCTCTCCACCTGTAATTTTTATCTGGGGAGCATTGAAAGGGAAAGTGTATGCAACTAATCCGCACACACCCTTGATGAATTAAAAGTGAACATTACGGATGCCATAACCCAAATTACTGCTGATGAGTTGTGGCGCGTTACGAACATGTTCCGTTGTGTGCAGCTGTGTCTTGATGTCGGACAGCACTTTCAGCAACTGTTGTAAATGCAGGTAAATTACTCATGTTTTATGTCATTTCAACTATTCTTTACCATGTATACACTGCCGAACAATTGCTAAGGACGGATGACAATAGCTACGATAGCAACCATAAAATGGAAGGCAGGAAAATGTGGAAATTAGCATAAGTGCGGGATACAGTAAGACGTGTTGTGCGTATGCAAATTTTGGATTGCCGAACTTGTTCGTGACGTCATAGCACTGATGAGAGATATAAAGGATTTGACGCGTATTGACCGTTGTTGTTCAAACGCAAAGTTGAAAGAGAAAGAATCAATTGACGAACTTGCAATTTTCAGTATGTCTTCGCGACATCACCTAGATGATTTTACGCGTGGCCGTATTATTGGCAAGATTGAAGAAGGGCGAAAAATAACAGATGTTGCCAGGGAGTTCGGCGTCAGCCACAGTGTTGTTTCAAGGCTTTGGAAATCATTTCAAACAAATGGAGAGTGTAGCAAACATCACGGGGAAGTCGTGTTCGCAGTACGACACCTGCAGAAGATCGGTACATAGTGCTATCAACAAAAAGACACCGGCGCAGCACTGCTAGTGAGGTAGCGAATCAGTTTATGGCTGCTACTGGCAAGCGGATCTCCCGAAAAACTGTCTCCAGACGTTTGCATGAAGGAGGACTATACGCCCGCCGTCCTGTTGTGTGCATCCCATTGTCCAGATGTCACCGTACCGCCCGTTTGCAATGGTGCCATCAACATCGCAATTGGACTGATAACGACTGGTCTGCTTCTTCTCAGATGAGAGTAGATACAGTGTATCGTCTGATTGTCTACAACTGATCTGGCGTGATAGTGGTACTGCATATTGTCCAGCAAACATACAGGAAAGGGATCGATATCAGACATGTAGTGTCATGGTATGGGCTGGCATCATGATCAATGGCTGTACGTCCCTCTATGTGCTTCCAACTGGGACTATGACTGGCCAACGATACATTAATGATGTTCTGCTACCTCAAGTTCGCATGTTCCGTGGTGCTGTCGGTGATAGATTCATTTTCATGGACGACAACGCAACATGTCATCGAACAGTCGCTGTCCAGGAGTGTCTTGAGAGCGAGGATATTTAACGCCTCGTATGGCCAGCTCGTTCTCCAGTTCTGAATCCCATTGAAAATGTGTGGGATGCTTTGGGGAGGAGTCTTGCTGGTCGCCAATGCCCTCCAATAAACAAGGACACCCTCATCCGTGCATTGACAGAGGAATGGGATAAATTACCCCAACGACTGCATGATAATGTTGTGCAAAGCATGACACGACGTGTGGAATCTTGCATCACCCTCCATGGTGGCGGGTTCCAAAGCCTTCTGGACTCCAGAGCACAATAAATTGTCTTTCTTGTAATGTCCTGGCATTCTGAAATTTTATTTCACTTGGCATCCACCCACACTTATTTTTTTATGCGCTATATAGCCGTTTATGATCCGTCCTTAGCAATTGTCCAGCAGTGTAGTAACATTGCCTGACTGTCGTTCATTATACTCGGGCCTCTTATATGGCACAGCCTGTAGTATGCGAATTCAGATGCCCCTCCCCCACTAGGCTGTAATTCCTAGGCTTACAAAAGCCAGCCAAATTTGTTTTCCATGCTACAGATCTTTCTACTTTCACAGAAAATAATCTGAGGAAATTTTGCATGCACGTATAAAATCCTAACACTTTTTTTTGTCAACATTTTTCATCCTGCTTCGAATGACGAGTTTATACATTACGATATCTTTACAAGGGGGCAATAAATTTGCGGGATGTTGATTAGACAAAGCGCGAAAAAGATCTGCAGCGGCAAATCATTTGCAGTAACCCTCCACAAACTTTATTTTAAAAGGAGAGGCTTCTTTTCATCACTGTCATGACAAATCTAAAAACAGAGCACAACTGAACCTTTTATCCGTGTATTCATACATATACATACTCGCCAGAAAAAAAAAGAGGTGATCCCTAAAATTAGCCAAAATTTTTTTCTACAATCATAGTGTTGAAAGGGCAGGAGAAATGTCTTAAAATTGTTGGTCTCTCATCTAGAGCAAAGGCATTGGCAGTAATCTCCCCCTCCCCAAATAACTTTGGTTTTTACCATCTATTTCAAGAAATTATCTAGATAACACAAAACGTGGGTTATCTAGATCATTTGTTGAAATTGATGGTGTATCTAGATCATTTCTTGAAAAGTCTCGCGAACACTGTAAAACCTTTTGCATATTAGATTTTATGATAATTGCTAGCTTCATTATTGGAGGGGGAGTGTGTTCCGTGGAAGCTCAACTTCCTGTTTGATTTGGTCAAATATAATCAAAATCAGACATGGAAGTTTATCACAGGGTTGTGAGACATTAAAATATAAACATAGTTTGTGAACTAATGCTTTTTGAAAATAAACGTAAGTTCAACAATACATACGTACTTGTACAGGAGGGATTCCGTTCTTCCGGTACCGCGTCTCCGCACAGCGTGCTTCGCCGACTGCACTTTTACTGTGGCTGTGCACCCTGGTTAAAAACTCTTTTCTCAGCACTCAGGCAAAAGGCCAAGGGTTTTTTAAGACATATTTGTGTTTCTACACAAAATGTGCCCACCTTGCACCAAAATAAAAAAAAAATTATCTTTCTAATCTATCGAAAATTGAAACTTTCAGGGTTTTTATAAGTTGGGAGTAACTACCCATTGAAAAAAAATGTAAGAATCTGAAATGTTTGTGGAAAATTAATGCAAAGTATGTGCCATGCACCATTTTTTGTTTTTAAATTCTTGGCGTGCACTCAAAAGCCCAAGATTTTTCTTCATTTGTTAGATTTGCCAAAGTGTTGTTTGCTTTTTTTTACTTTTTAAAAAAAGGCTCTCTTGTTGCATATAACTCAAACTAAAGACAAGTTAGTTCATTTCACCAATGGCTTCCTTGGGAAAATTTACAAAGGAGTGGTGATTTTGGTAGTTATTTTAATCAAAACAACACAGATAATTATGTTTTAATGCAAAATAAGGCCTGTCTGGCACCAAATTTCAAAAACTTAATATCTTCTAATCTATTGGAAATTTAAAAAAAAGTGAAACATTCAGTATTTTCATCCACGGGGTAATCTATTCATTAAAAACAAAAAAAACAACATAAGAATTGATGGCTTGGTGAATAGCATGTGGCGATTTAGTGTGGAATAACCCATAGAAAATTAATTTAAGGGAACTTTTGACTGATCCAAAAGTTGAACTTACAGTGAAGCTTTGGAATTTCCTTCATGGGCATCATTTTTGTATTTCAATAAATGACTGTGCTTCCAGTGTAGTAATTGATATCAGGATAATGTTAAACTCCATGAAGATTGGAAGTGGGGGTCACTTTGTCTATTGTCCAAAATTAATTGGATGATAGAAGGGTTGGAACTGATGGCCACATGATATCCAAACTTGAAAATTTGCTTGAGCTGATTGGTAAGAGAGGTCCACAGAAGTGCAGTTTTGCTAGAGGCTATTAATTTTTTACTCTAATTGGGTTTTGGGCTCTGGGTGGAGGGCAGAGTTGCATAAAAATAAAATGTATCTGTGTACACAACCACTGAAACAGAAAACTTGCTGCAAATCACACGATAACTATAAATCAAAATTAATAAAATAAATAATTATTAGAACATCAGATTCCAGTGAGGACATAAGTACATTACAACTGAACATGCAGCAATGTGTATGAAATGGACCTTTATGGCAAAATATTGGACTACAAGCCTCATAAAAGCAAGAGACTAAAGAAAGTTTTTATATCTAAAAAAACAGTCCATTAATGAGCCTTCAGAATTTATAAATAGCATTTTCAACAACTTAATTCAAAAATAGTAACTTACATAAGGAAAAGATTTAAATTTAATTACTGGAAACTGCAAGAGGAATGTGGCAAAGTTTAAATTATTTATGTGCAAATTAAACTTTTGATACAGTTCCTATACATTGAGAACCATAAAATCTAGAGGCCAGACGTCTGTAAAAAGAACAAAGATGTGAAAACAAATTAAAAGTTCTTCAAATTAAAATAAAATTTAATTTATTAATCTGAGTAAAGATTAGTATTTGAGAAAGTGTTTTAATTGCTATAAATAACTTTTTTTTTAATTTACAAGCAAAAACTCTGCTAATAATTTAAAAACTAATTCGCGTACATGTGCAAGTGTACATATTCTGCTACTCTGGAGGAGGGTATCCATGCAAACTGGCAGTTTCCTAAATTTTCTCACATTGCTTTTCAAGAGATGGATTATTGCAGTTGAAAAGTTTCTTACGTGTGCTTTAAAGTTCCATACTCATTAATAGAAGTACAAGTAGTACTTCATATTCATGTCAGTCTTTCTTTGACAGTAGAGGGTCTTTCTTTGAGAACCTAACCTCTGAATCTCAGAAAACAGGTACATGATTATGTCTGTATATAATGTTCAAATTTTGTCATTCCTGTATAATAAGATTTTGAGATGATTGATACATTATATTTTAATATGTATAGGGTGTTCCTGTTACATCTCTGAGATTTCTGTTTGATGGAAGAAGGATAAATGATGATGAAACACCAAAGCAGGTGAGCTGATTTCGAGAATTAACGGTGAAGTTCCTATATTGCAATACTTTTTGGTGCTTACGTTGTGAGACTAACAAATTGCTTCTGCGTATTAATGGATTCTTTGTATGCATTTCATTGCAGAATGCAGAGATGCCAACCTGTTTCAGATATTTTCAGTACTACTCGTACAAATTTTCAGTAGTTTTGGCCATTTTTCAGTAGTCATACCAAAAAGAATAATTTTTAACCGAGGAAAAAACTCATTTAATTTAATTAGCATTTTTTTACTTATTCATTTATATACATAAAATCTGTATCACAATATTCCAAATTTTTCACATGGAAAATAATATACACCATGACTGATACATTTTTTTTACAGAACAAAAAAATTATTAAACAGCTTTCTTTCATGATTTTGCTGTACAGTGTTTTGCAGATTTGAGTTCCTCAGCAGAAAATCTTTTTTCATAATACACTTGCCCAGAGGAGAACATTCATTTTTGCAATAAGAAGTGCTTCTACAGTTTCTAAACCTAAATTAGGTTGGAAACGGGCTTGATTTTTTCGCACTAAACTAAAATCTCTCTTACTCACAGCATTCGAGTGTGGAACTACAAGTATTGCAAACATTACTTTCGAGAGAATAGTATACTTAACTGCTCCATTACAGCCTCTTAATTTTGAGATTTCTGACAAAGTCACATCTATTTTATGTTACTGCTATGGTCTCTTAATTTGTCAGCTTGATAACAAGGAATTCTGCTTCCAGTATATAAAGTTCATTTTCAGTTATAAATGGAAAGCGCTTGACTATGTATAATACAGAAGTAAAAGATGTCCTGTCACTAACAATGTAAGTGAATTATCTGCTACTTTCTGCATGTTTAAAGAATTCATCATAGATCAGTATCTTTTCTTCAATATAAGAACATTCTTCAATGTATAATTTTCCGACAGATGTATAAATGTATAGAACTTAAAGTTCATTTTCGTTTAAAATAATTTCGCTTAAATACATTCTTGTTTTTACACCAATTACCAGTTGTGTCCTTCACGATTTTTCTTTTTGAAAAACTGTTATTTCAAAAATTAGGCTCAACATCATTATCAGCTACGACAGTAGGCTTCACAGATCCCTTGGATGACAATTTTATCCATCATGTTGAAAACTTAGTTTGAGGACCATGAATGCATGATAGCTTTCACTATTTTAGATAAAAGGTAGTGTAACTTGGATAATATGAATGCTTTTGAATATCGTGCATCAAGTCTTACAAATTTTTCAGCTTAGTCACTTTCGTTTTCTGACACCCCTCCCCCCTTATCAAGCTGAAATGCAAACCTTTTTTGGGGGAATATGTAAGAACACAGGATACACGTTCGGAACATCATTGGGGGGGGGAATTACAGTTAACAGGAGAAACCTTTGCTACGTCAGATTTCTGTTTTCTGACATTTCCCTTCCATATATTTAAGGTGAAATACAAATATTTACAAAATAAAATTAAATTTAACAACAATACTAGGCAGATGAAACATCGCATGAAAAATAAAATTACAATTACAGGATAAATCTTCACTCTTCCGAAATTTTTGAAAGACAAAATTTCCGTTTTTGAAAGTTTCAGGCGGAAAGCATCCTTCACCACTACCAATTGCCCCAAAATTTCTGTTCAGTTATCTATCGATCTCAAGGATAACCCAAATTACGACGAAAAAGCAGAAATTCCTCGAAGCTGAAGATTACACAAGAATTTTTTCGCCGTAGAATTTCAGTTTTCAAAAATTTCCCCTCCATTTTCAAAGTGAAATGCAAAGATTTATGAAATAAAATTATGTATAACAACAATACTGGACAGAGGCAACATCGCAGAAAAATGAAATTACGATTACGGACGAAATCTTTATTTCGTTCACTTCCGTTTTTGAAAGGCGAAATGCTGTCCAGGTGCGTATTTTTACGCGTTGGTAAAATTCTTCGATGCGTAGTTGTACGCATTTCTCGATGTGTGTTTTTGCACGTTGATGCGTGTTTCACGCGTTTCTCGATGCATATTTTTATGTACACGCATACTTTTCTGCAACGCAAGGAAAAAAACTTCAAAATATTAATTACTGACATGAATGGTCGAAGCACAATTTAAAAAAAAAAATTCTAATGCCAGGCAATGACATTCGCGTTCTGCACCAAACGATTTTCAACAGCTTGCTGCTGCACTGCGAAAGAACTTCAGGCCGAACTCCGCCCACGTCCACCAAAGCAAGCTACACTCGACGACCCCAGAATGTTGCATGCTGGGGAGGGAGGGTTTTCACTTAGAATGACTCAGCGCAAGGCCACACTCATAGTGCCGGCTACTCGCGCTAAGATCCCAGCAGCTTAGAGAGGCAGACTGTGGAAGTGCAGGCAGCATCGCAAGAAAGAAGAATGGCGGGTCGTCAAATGGCAGCCGTTGCGTGTTGGGAAGGGGAACAAGCAAGAAAAAAAAATGAATAACTTCCATTAATTTTCCGTAGGAACTATGTTGGCATCTCTGCAGAATGTTCTGGATCAGTCTGCAACAGATCATGGAGCCACATAACCTGTGGGGTGGTCACTGGGTTAGACAGCCCCTGCTAAATTAAAAAAAAATAATGACACCAAATTTTTTGGAAGTAATAAGCTTGTCTTTTGAATCTGTTCTGATGTGAATTAAATTTATCAAAGCTATTCAAAATCAATGGAACAGGTTTGGAAAACAATCGACTGGTTCCAACAATCTATAAAACATCTAACTTAGTTCCACCAGCAGCTAAAAAGCATGTTACAAAAATTAACAAATGGTGAACAAAGTTTTTCATACTACAAGGAAGGTACCAGAGCATACATGAGATTCTCCCGCGAATTCGCAGAATTCCGCTTTTTTCGGCATCATTTTGGTCATCCTCGAGGTCGTTGCAAAAAAGAAGAGAAATTTTTAAGGATTTAGGGGGGGGGGGTCGTTCTATAGAAAAGTTTTTGAAAAAGCGGAATTCTGCGATTCCGCTTTTTGTGGGAAAAACTAAATAACCGCTTTCTAGCTGAAATCATTGTTTTTGGGAGCAGGCACTGAAGAGCAAAAGGAATTGTTGGAGGGTGGAATCAGCTCAATTCATTTACTGCTGTCAACAATGGATGGCGACATCACTTGATCATAACAGCGCGAAGGGTGGAAGTTCTGCCTCCTATCTCCTTTAGCGAAACTGCCGCAGCCAACGAAAGCCTTTCCATTGCTTCCGGGAAATCGGCAGTGACTTATCAACCTCCCCATAGCCTCCTCCGATGTAATAAATTTGTTCTTTTTGTTGTGTGTTTGGTGGTTCTCGACCCCTCCCAAATCATGCAATCAGCTCGCGCGTCAGCTGCTACCCACCCCGCTCGCGAACCTAAGCTGATGGATGTGTCGTCCTTGCGAATTTTATTCCTGTGTCCATCCTTCCCCATTTTAGTGACAGCATTACATCTGTTTGGAACACAAGTTGCCGTAGGAGTCTAGAAAATGTTTGCGTTTATTGCCGCTTTTCTTTGTGACTTCTGCGTGTTTTCGCATGCTGTTCTTTCCTTCGCTGATGGAGGTATAGATAAGTTTGTTTTTGGTGCTTCCTGGCACATCGGTGTGACATGGTGATTTAGCCATTCCTTTTTTCTTTTTGCTGCTGCAGTTCTTACCAGCATAACCATCTGTAAGCAATAATAAATGTGCGTGCTTCTCGTGGCACTTGTAAACAATTTCCCGGTTTCTACTGATTGACTTTGTAACAAAGTCAAATGCTCGAAAGCATGTGTTGAGACACCGGATACCCTAGGACAAAATGTAAGTACCATGTTATTTTTTTCCCTTTCTTATTACCTTTAGGTTGTTCCTTAATATATTTCTGACTCAGTCTTTATTTTTCCCTAGACTATTGTTTGGTTAAATTTCTTTCTCTCTAGTCTTGTGTAAAATTAGAAATGGCTGCTATTCTTAGAGCAAGCGAAGAAAATAAGGCACATTTAATTGATGCAAGTGAAAAAAATAAATTTTGGTTTGATTGGTTGTCAAAATTGTGATTGGGGGAAAAAAATACAGATGCTGAAATGCCCTTGCTGAATTTTGTGAAGTTATATGGCTAAAATTCACTGAAATTAAGAACATGGTCCAACAGAGGTGGTTGTCGTGATATGTGGCATTAAACAGTTTGTATCCATGGTGCCCTTTTGCTCCTTTATTATGGATTTTTGCAGTCTAATGAAAGACCAATATACATGGATGTTATAAACAAAATATGTAAAGAAAAAAATATTAGTAAAGAAGGAAAGTTATAAAATTCCAGGATCTTTGGGAGAAATTACGGGGGGGGGGGAGGGTCTAACGGAAGATGAAAGAAAGCGGAAATCTAGAATTGTTGCAAAATTATTTGAAAGCTCAAAGAAAACCTTGCTTATATTAAATATTTATGTTGCAGCTACCTCTTTTGAAAAAATGTGTATGCTTATTTCAAACAAAGGAGCCATTAATTCATAAGGATTTTGATGAGCAGAAGCAACTGTTCTTGGATTTCTTAGGTTTCTTAAAACAAGAGATACTGAAAGGTAAACCTGTGAAAGATTTGAACATTGATGTTGGCTTACCGTCAAACAGCCTGGAAAGCAAGAGCATGTTTCTTGGATCAGGAACAGACTCCATTATTCTAGAAAGCAAATCAAATGACATTGTGGTGTAAAAAAAAAAAAAAAAAAAAAGTAAGCCAGGCTTCTAAAGCTTATATTCAGTGAGCAATATACATGCAAAAAGACATTACCATTATGTAGTGATCTTTTAATAAGCATATCAGCTATTGATCCTACTGCAAGGGGACATAATCTAACTTTAAAAAGACTGAAAAAACTTCCACAGTTCCTTACAAATATATTGAATTCAGAGGAAATGGGAAGTTATGCTCTGGAAATTCACCAGTATCAGGTTGATGAACAACTTCCATCTCCTGTGGATGAAGTTGGAAACTTGGTAAAAATTGATGCATGATGGGCAAAGGTATTTAACTTCTCCAAGTACACTGTTATCTAAAATAGTGAAAGCCTTGATATCATGTTTTCATGGTCCACAGGTTGAAAGTTCTTTCAGCATTAGGATGAAATTATAGATGTAAAATCAGGTAGAATGAACATTGAAACCTATTCAGCCATGCAAACTGAAGTACAAGCTTAAAGCACAGGGTAAGTCTGCAATTAATTTCTTTCAGTAAAGAAGATTTTTTGCATGAAGCAGTTGATGCCAACCTCTGCCAAAATCTTAGGACATAAGAATAAAAAAAAGTTTCACCAAAGAAATTGAGAAGAAAAGGAATTATCAGTAAAAAGAAAAAGTTAGCAATGGTTGCTGTTCAGCTGCAGAGTCAATGTAAAACAAATATGGCAGTGCAGCTTGCTGAGAAGAAAGCCAGACTTGCTCACAAGAGGAAACTTGGAACTGATGTGCAAGCAAGTTCAACAAAAAAGGGCAAAATATCTGTAAAAAAACCTGTTTAAATACCATAGAACTTCGTCATTTTTTTTTTACATTTGTACATATTCAAATTTATATTGCAATACATATTCAAATTATCATTTAATAGAATCTGTGAATTTAACTTATTTCCTCACACATTATGACTCGGGACACATTTCATTTGATTTCGGAAAAATTTGATACATTAGAGTGCTAAGCCAAAAAGACTGACTTATACTATGATGTTTGGCCAAACCTAATCTGTGGATATGTTTCTAATTCTTGCAAGCTTCTAATTGCTTGACTAAAATGCACAAACTTTTCTAGACAAATACTGTTCACCTCAGGATTTAGCTAGTGAAGATTTACATGTAAGTTTTAGATCTCATTTTTAAACATTTCATTTTATTTTGTTCTGAATTCCCTACTTTTTTATTGTGAATATAATAATGTGCTTCACTTTGATATTTACTTATAGTTTATAAAAAATAAAACCATATGGCTTGTGCAATGTTAAATATTGTATATGTTGTGCTTGAATTTGCTGACACCGTGCATTTGAGTGTCCCAATTTTCCACCCAGTTAAAAAAAGTTCAGCTTTTTTTTTTTTTTTTTTTTTTTTTCATCGGCCGGTCTTGTGTATGACCAGAGACAAGATTTTCAAATCGAACAGTTAGAAGAAATATAAAAAAGGAAATGGGATACAAGTTTACATCTGCCAGCGAAAGAATTTTCGTAGCGGAAAAGTTGAAAATAGGCAAATTATTTTTGATAGAAAAAGCGGCGTTTACGCAGTTAGTGAGAAATATTTGCATTACTTAAAGAGGATAATGCTCCATATCTCTGTTGTAGCAAATGGCATACCGACAAAACTGTGTATTACAAAATTCCTTGTATACTAACCTTAAGTGTTCTACAAGAGAAATGTCATCCGGTGTTGAAAGAAGTTATTAAATCGCACATGTAAAAGCAGTGATATGCTTATTCTGAGAAAAACAGAATAAGCATATGTGCCCCTGGCTGCAAAATTGTGCACTATTTTGGAGAGAAAAATACTCTGTTTGCATAGCTAATAGTATCTGACAGAGGAAAAGTTTTTCAATCGAATTTTGGTCTCGCATCTATTGCTGTAAACGGAAACATGAACTTACGCCCTCTGATGGCAGACTTGTGCGCTTCGAAAATTTTTAAATTATATGAGAAACATTTCCTTAGGGAAACGCTCTCCAACAAAGAATTTTTCAAATCGGACTCTTAGAAGCAGAGATATCGACAAAAATAAGATGTCTTTACAGACCCTGGCAGATAAGGCATGCATTATTTTAAAAAGAAAATATTCTCAAATGGTCTTTCGATGTGAGCGCTGTATTGTTAACAAAAGAATTTTTTCAGTTGAGTTTTCAGGAGCTCAGATTTCTGCATCTGATAAAATACATCAGATGCAGATATGAACACTTACACTCCTGGTGGCTAAACCATTCTTTGTTAAATATTAGAAATTATAAGCAAAGTATTTCTCATCAGCAGCTGTATCTGGTGCAGAAAGAAGTTTTCTAATTGGAATTTTAGAAGCAGAGATATTGGAGAAAACACAATTTACTTAAACATCCCCTAGTGGAAATTCAATTTATTACTTGAAATTTTTGAAATTATGTGAGCGTTTTACACCGGAAACACGTTTACCAAAGAATGAATTTTTCAAATCTGACTCTTAAAAGCAGAGATATCGACAAAAATAAGATATGCCTTATTCACCCTGGCATGAAAACCCTGCATTATTTAAAGAAGAAAGTATTCTTAAAAGGTCTTTCGATGTGATCAGTATCGGTCAATGAAAGAAAGTTTTCAGGAGTTCAGATTTTGCTACAAATACATCAGACGCAGGAATTAACACTTAGCCCCTGGCGGCTAAACCATTCTTTGTCAAATATTAGTAATTATAGGCAAATCATTTCCTATCAGCAGCTGTATCTGTTGCAGAAAGAAGTTTTCTAATCGAAATTTTAGAAGTAGAGATATCGGAGAAAACCTAATTTACTTTAACACCCCCTAGTGTGAAAAATCTACGTATTACTTGAAAATTTTGAAATTATGTGGGAATTTTTCAAATCTGACTCTTAGAAGCAGAGATATTGACAGAAATAGGATATACATCTGCACCCCCTGGTGGAAAAACCATACATGATTTTAAGAAGAAAATATTCTCAAATGTTTATCTGCATGAGCGGTATCAGTCCACGAAACAATTTTCTCAGTCTAAATTTTAGAAGCTCTGATTTTAATGGAAATACGTATGAAGCAGAAATTAACCCTTTTGCCCCTGGTGGCCAAACCATATATTATATAAAAAAAATTGGAAATTGCAATAAAAAAAATTACCACCTGGAGCTGTACCCGGTGCAGGAAGAATTTTTCAAATCAGAGTTTTAGAAGCGGAGATATCGGGGAAAGCGCAATTTACTTTCACTCCCCCTAGCCGAAAGACAATAAATTTTTTGAAATTATATGTGAAAAACATCTTGCACCAGAAACTATCCAACAAAGAAAATTTTCAAATTGGACCATTAGAAGCAGAGATATGGACAAAAATAAGATACATATCTACGTCCCCTGGTGGAGAAACCTTGCATTATTATAAAAAGGAAATATTCCGAAATGGTTTGTCGACATGAGTAGTTATCGGTCCACAAAAGAATTTTTCAGTCTAGATTTTTTAGCTCAGATTTTGTTGCAAATACATCAGAACCCTTATGCTCCCTGGTGGCCAAACCATTTTATACCAAAAATTAGAAATTATATGCGAAAGATTTCCCATTCGGAGCTGTATCCATTGCAGAAATATTTTTTTAAGAGTTTTAGAAGCAGAGATATTGTGGGAAACACAATTTACTTTTATGCCCCTAGCAGAGAATCTATGCGTAACTTGAAAAACTGACTATGCCTAAAATCTTCGCCACGAGTAAAATCAAAAGGCAAAAGAATTTTTTTAATTGGATGTTTAGAACCAAATGTATGGAATAAAATGTATTTTGAATGTGATATCATCTGCATTTACGCTCTCTAGCGGCGAAATTGTGCATCATAAAAAAAAAAAAAAAAAAAAAAATGAAAAACCTAGCCTTGGTACTGCAGAAATTGAAATAATTCTAAAATTTTTCGGGGTGGGCTATGCCTCCAATTCTACAAACTGTTTTTTACTGTATATGCCAGATTTCGAGCATTATAATCGGCGTCGAAAATTATAGTCTCCCAGGGTGACAAAAAAGGGGGGCGACCACGGAAAACCACTAAAGAACATGTAATCACACACACAAAAAATTTTGAGTTGGGGGGGGTAAGTCTGTTTTTCCCCCAGGAAGAGATGAGCTAGTGACGGAGTAAAACGTGTATTCGATAGAAGTGTATTCGACTTTAATATTATACATACAACCCCCCCCCCCACACACTGGTCCAGTGTTTTTATTCTGAGTTTCAGAATATTTTTGTACTCCTAATTCATGGTTCCCATAGTCCTTGAAAGTTTAATTTTCCCTCTTTTAAGTGCCCTTGAAAGTACTTGATTTTATATTTTTACCCCCCCTCCCCAGATTTCAAAATAAACTCAGAAGAAAATCCATCATCAAAATGTTGCTGGTGGCTGCACCAAATAGTTGAACGTTCTCTTGTGGGTTTCACATTTGTTTTTCCCCTTGGTTGCGATTCTGAACTACAATAAGTGGATGTGAGGGGGTGTAAGGTACTAGCATCTGAACCGAGGCATGTGATCTGCTGAATGCTTGTAGCCCAGCTCGGCTCAGAGGAATGGCGCTTTAACTGTTTTCTCCTGGATGTTTCCACCACATGGATTGGGCCCTTCACTTAGAAAGTGAAGCCGAATATCCATGTTTCGTTTCTGGTGATGTGCCGTAAGAAATTGTCAGTGTTTATTGAAGTGAAGCAGGTGGACGAGAGAAGTACCCATGCAATTATTCTTGTGTTCTTGTCAGTTGTCTGGGAACCCACATACTGCACACTTTTCGATAGCCCAAACAGTCCCATACAGTGCCTGCAATTTTTCGTCCAGGTGATGCAGTGTTGCAAGGCGATCTTCACGTAAGCACTCCTCAATTGCGTCTACAGGATCTGCTGATGTAGAAAGATGTCCGATCCTTGGTTATAATCCCCCCCCCTTCACCAAATTTCAGAATAGCTGCAGTTCGTTGAAGAGAAGCTATCACCAAACTGTCACAGGTGGCTGCGCTGTGTTGTGTTGTGGAACACTCTTGGAATTGGGAGTGCATAGTTGTAACATTTCCAGTTTTTGCTTGGTTGTGATTCTGAACTATGATAAGCAAATGCAGGGGGAGGGGTATAAATATAAGGTACTAGCATCTCAAACCCGGGTTTGCAATCTAAAGAGATACATTATACATCTGTAGTTCTGTGTAAGAGCCAGAAGAATTCCAAATGTAAGTAAAACAAAATATGTGTTTTGCAAGTCAAAATAGATACAAGGTGAAATTTTGGTGCATAAACTGCACTTGCAACTTGCCGGTGCTTTTTAGCTTTTAAGTTAATACTAATGAAAATTAAGTTTCTGCTGTCAAACATTACTTTTTTTTTCTAGTGTTTTTCCTTGTGTTTGTCTGCAACTGATGACCATATTCCATAGTGTGAAGGGATGTTGCTTTCAATTTCTTATATTTTATTCTTCAGTTAGTTTGACTTTAATGAAAAATATTTTGCTTTTAACTGTTTTGTTAAATGTTTAACACATTGTGTCAGTGATAAGGAAACCCGAAATCTTGTGGACCAATAATACCTCACCAAGATATGCCCCTATGTTTAGACATTGATTTCACTGGAGATAAATTGTTAAAATACTTAGTTCCTGGGGAAAAGTGTCAGTGATAAGGAAACCTGAAGTCTTGTGGAACAATACCTCACCAAAGTATGCCAATGTTTAGATATAACTATAATTTTAATTGAACTTTTTGACTGTTTGTTGCAACTTCAATGTTTCATGATTGTTCTTATTGGCCTTGAATTTTTTTTTGCGAACCCCCTTCCCCCCCCTCCATGTGATACTTGTTAGTTAGTTCACAGCACCCAATGTTAATGTCAAAACAGTTTTTTCACTCTAGTGGGGGGGTCCATAGCGATTCTAACGTGCAAATTGATAATCAGTTGGAGAGATGCTTTACTTACGTGGAGTTAGTGGCAAGACACTGACCGTGTGAGAAATGACAATGTGCTGCAGTTGTGTAATGTGAGGCAGAATATTGTTAGTAAGGTGGAGACTAATATTCTTAGGTGGTTTGGCCATATTGAAAGAATGAGTGATAAGATGCTTACTAAGAATTTTTTTTTTTTTTTTAGCCCAAGTGGCAGGAGAGAAAGACCAAGAAAGTCGAGGGAATATCAGATTCAGGAGTGTCTGCATGAGAAAAGGATTGAGTATGAAGCATATAGAAGGGCTTGTGGACGTCGCATGTGGGTCATTCCACATCAATTCATCCAATTTTTTGGGGGAAATGTAACCCATCTCAGATTTTGATGAAATTTAGCATGCAGGTATACTTCACCAAGATATAGAAAATGACCAGATTTTAACTTCCTACATACACCTCAGTTTCCGAGATACAGTGCTCCAAAGTTTCACTGAACACCAATCGCACACGTAGGGTGACGGAGTACCACTTTTTGCAAAATGTTGCAGAACTGTAGTGCTATTTAGTTCAGAAGAAAGAAATTTTTTACCCTTATGCCAAAGAGCTTCAAGAATAAGAAATCATTTTAAATTTCATAGAAAACACTGAATAAATAAATGAAATATAGTGGTAAAGTGAAAATTTAAGAAAAAACTTGCTATTCTATATTAGGCTCTACAGCAAATAGCAGAGGTACGAGGGAGCTCTTTTTTAATGTATATTGGTCTTTGACATATTCTGTCACATAACAAGAAAAAAATTGTGGCTTTCAGCTAGCTTTTGGAGATGTGTGCAAATATCTGAAAATGCGTGTGGGGTTCCACTTTGTCAATTCAAAAATTTTTTTTTTATTAATTATAATTCATCTCTGATATTAAAGAAATTTCCCAAGGAGATAAAACTAACAAGGACACAAAAATATAAGAAATTATGTTTTCTTACACCATATAATTTCAAAGATACATAATTAACAAGTTTGACGATATGGCTAGTTCAGCTGCACCCCACAACAAGTGTGGTGAGATTTTAGTTTTTTTAGTCATTTCAAAATGTTATTCTTTTATCACAGATTGCAAAAATTCCTGAAAAAAAAATTGCTCTGGCAAATTTCCCTAAAACAGAATTTTTGAAATTAACCCCCCCCTCCAAAAAAATTCACCATTTCCACGAAAGATATAAACAGTTTTTATATGTGCATGACTGGATAATACACTAAGGTAAGCTTGCAATGAATGGGCACTAGGAAATAATAGCAACTTGTCAGAGAGCACTTTTTAAAAGAAAACGTGGCATAGGGCAAAGGATACTGCACAATTCCTAAGGTCATGAGAATTTGTTTTGACTTCATCCCAGATCCTGTGCTCAACTGACCACCAGTTCAAATGGAGTCAGTTTTATGACGTCATAAAACTCCCCAAGTGCTGAGATGAGGGTGGGGATCAAATGAAAAAGATTTCTCTTTTCTCACCTCACCCTCCTAGGGATGCCTTCCAGCTAAAGAGAAATAAGCAGGGATCGCATTCCTCCTAAAATTCCTAATATTTTGTGACCCTCCTTAAATTCCTAAAATTATACCTAAAATTTGCTATTCATCCTAAAATTTTCGTAAGCTTATTTATTAAAAACACAACCGTTATTAACGCCAATAAATTTACCATTACGCAGGGTGCGCACGCGTGCTTGAAAACCTGGAAAGTCCTGGAAAATCATGATTACGTTTTCAAGGCCTGGAATATCCTGGAAAAACGGGTTTTTTTTTAATGCCGTCTTGAAAAGCCTTGAAATTTGAAATTAGTGCTTAAAAAATGCCCTTTTAGGAAATCATGTTACTGTTACCCCTTCATTTTTTAAAGTTCCTCTCCTCTTTTCTCAAAGAAACCACCGGCAGCGGTTTCCGATGTGCACCAAATCTTAATTTGGCTGGGGGAAAAAAAGAAAAAAAAGGCACTACTTCCAGTGCAATAAAATTGGATGATTACTAGTAGGTCGAAGGGGAGCTTTTGATGTCCGTCCGACAATTGAGAACAGAAGGGGAAAGAAGAGGCATTTAGCATTTGCAGGGGTCGCGTATGTACCAAGTCAGCTGGCATCCACCAGTGAGGAGTATGCCTGAACAACACATTCATCTTCTTCTTGTTTATGTGCATGCCACCCTCCCTCCCCTCAAGAGACTTCCACTACTTATGATAAAAAATAAGAAAACTATCTTTGCGAATTTTTCACGAAAGTGGCTGAAATTTTTACATTCACTGTAATTGGATTACAGAAGCTCACTTTCAAAATTCCAGTTGAATCGGTTTAAAACTTTAAAAGTTAGCATTGGTAATTTTTATTATGGACAAGTATGTGTGCCTCTTTGGACAGCGTGAGCCTCCAGCAGAAAGGGTGTTACCATAGCAACGGTTGATTGACAGCTGGGAGCGCTGATCTGAAGCCCTTGGTTGGGAAGAAAGCAAACACCTGTTTATCACTTCCACAGCACAAAAGGACTAGGAGAATATTTTCAGAAATCCATTTTTCTGAATTTTGAAAATAACACAGTAAAATTTTTACAGTAGTTAAGATACATCACAATAAAGTTCTAGTGCAAATTTCGCCAAATTCCGTTAGGAACTTTAGCAGATGCAAAAAAAAAAAAAACGTTGCATAATCGGATTGAAAAAAAGAAACAGTAATTATAAATTACGGGAAAAGCAAGTGAATTATTTTTTTTAGATGCCATTGTTTATTTAAACAGTGATCCTTAAATTTTTTCTGTGATGATATGGACTCTATTTGAATTACAAACACGTTTTTATTCAGACGTCTGAGTTACTGTTTTAATAAAAAAATCATCTATAATTAAAAAAGTTTTCAATGGATTTAAGCAATATTCAGCAGATAAACAAACGTATTTTAGTAAATTGCAACATCATGACGTAAATTTGGTAATTTAATTTTGTCGAAAATTGGGGAGCATTTTTTTTTACAGTTTCTATTATAGTTAAAGTGAAGGAGGAAGGGGTGCAACTTGACAGTTCAGTGAGCTGCAGGTGGTGATTTATGGCAATGTGCCAAATGAAAAGAAGCCATTCCATCAGGTAATTCCAAAGGTTGTGTTGTGTGGATGCGTCCTCCTGCTGTTTGATCTTAATTGGAATGTTTTTGTGCAGGGGGGGGGGGGTTCGAGAGAAATATCCGTTTCAGCTTTACAGCTTTCACGGCTCTTTTTTTTTTTTTTTTTTTCTTGGTAATAAATAAAAATCATAGTTGCTGCATTCACCATTGATCCATGTTTGCATTTCTTGAATATAAACAGCAGACAATCAGAAACATAGTGTTGGGCGGGTCTTGATGATCTTCATTTTGCATATGCTGAATTCAGTTCTGTGGGAATAAGGAATGACTTATACTGTGAATATATACAAAACTACATATTTTTGAGCTGAAAAATAGGTCTACTTGTACACAGTAGCTAAAGTGTGAACTCAGATGAAGACAATCAGACATACGGACGTCTGATTCCATAAAAAAAAATCAACATAGTTTTTTTATTTACACTACAGGTAAAAAAGCAAAAACATGTTTTTAAACGTTATAAAGGAAAACAGATTTTTGAAACGCATGACTTGATGATCTTAATTTCTGAAAGTTTCTTTTTTCCACATCCTTTTTTTTTTCAATTACAATACACTGTAACAGGATACTGTGTGTTATATCACTTAGAGATATGGCAGATTTTCGGTTGCTGATATCCGCGATCGTAAGCGGTAGTTGCATTGCGATTGTTGATGATGACAAGATAAATACTGGAGTGATGTAAAATGTTGCATAAACTAAAAAATAAAGCCCCCCCCCCCCCCCACCCCGAACTTTTATGCGGTCATCATAGCTGATCAACCATTTCATTCCATGAACATCAGCACATTTCAATCATTTGAACATTGGGGGTATCTGAAGGAATTCAGCCGTGCTTAAGCGCTAATTTTGGACAGTTCTATTCCCTTCCCCTCTACCATCCCTAATAATTGAGAGTGCATACATTGAGAGTGTTTCAAATATTCTATTTATGAGCTAGTTTTCGCGCTGTTTGTTATGCTTTTATTTTCGAAGAAAGAGAGGGAAAATAAGGAAAAGCAGCTAGAGAAAAAAGAAAAGCTGAGTTTGATGACAAAATAAAAGAAAATGATGCAGAAATAAATAGGCTTAAAAAAGATAAAGAAGCCTCCCTAGCAGTAATTCAAGAGGGAACAGAAAGAATGAGAAAAGCTGTAGAAAAACAAAATACTGTTGAAATAGCAGTTGCCTCTAACTTGATCATACAAGGTTCAGCTGAAATAAGAAAACTGAAAGTAAATTAGTTGTGGTGGAAGCAGAAAAAGATAGGCTAATCAGGAAAAGGTTAAAACAATAATATGAAAAAAGTAATTCAGTGAACAATTGTACATAGTTCTTGGTTTTCAATTACCTTTTTAGGATATTATAGTTTAATGTGAAACCTGAAAACTTTACTGTGAAAATCGTGAATTGCTTCTGGTTCAACAGCATATTAATGTTCAAAGTGAAACTTGAATGTGGTAAATATACTTGAATATGATAATAACACGTGAAAAGATAAGAACTGAACATTAGAAGTAAATCATACTTAAACTTTAGACATTAGACGTTATGCAAAAAAATTGGGTGTTAACTTCGACCATATATACTAATGGACTGCGCATTGGCAATAGCTGCATCAAAGCCGCCATGGCTCAAACATTGGGCACGTCATCATCAGACTCCAAATTTCGTGTACAAATGCTGTTATGATTACTAATTTACGCTGCAGAACTTCAGTGTTTTCGGTGTATTATGTGAATGCACCTCATATATAATGAAAACTCTTCAGGTAAGTTTACTTATGAGCTATATACATGCATGATCGTGTTGTTTACATTTTGTGATTTATAATGTGATGAACATTTGCGAAGAATTTGGAACATGCATTCCATTTTTTTTCTTAAGTTACTATATTTTTATATCAATAGCTGCAAGTTTCTGGTTAAGTAATTGAACTTTATTGACTTAGGTATTTAATTCGTTTCTTACCCATGAAAAATCATAGAACTTTCTTTACTATATTGGTCAGAGCAACCATAAGCACAGCAGGTGTAACCCATCTTTTTGACTGTTGTCATGTGATTTTATGTTGGAGCCAGAAATTTTGATGTCATGCACAGTCTATCAGTATAGATGGTTGAAGGGTGTGAAGCAAACTCTTTACAATGTATACAAAGTTGTTTTACTAGATGTATACAAATATACATATAGTTTTTATTGAAATACACTCCTAAAATTTTTCTAAAAATTCCTAAAATTCTTACCTAAAATTTTCCAGAAGTATGCTATGATCCCTGGAAATAAGGTTTCAGTCCCTCATTTCCAGTTAAGAAAACAATGTTTCAGATGCTCATGCTGATTTCACTGTGGACAGGCTATCCAGAAATCTTAAATTTTGCTGTGAAATATATTGCTTCCAATATTTTCTTTTTTGTGTATTGGCTGCTCTGTGTTAATCTGACTTTGGGACAAGTTTGTCAACCTCAATCATGGAAAAAGATAATTGACCAGTGTAGTGTTGGATAACTTAAGTACAGAATGCAATAAATCAAGTTGCGTGAAGACAAAGGGGTTTCTCAGTAGTGAAAAATTTCTGTTGCGAACAGGGAAATTATTTCTTTAAGACCTAATATTCCACATAAAGATATAAACTCAGTATGTTTGCATCACAAATGTTATCTGAAGAAATATGAAAGCTACCAAGTAACTTATTGCAACCCTTTTGGTGACCATGATGTGAAAAAACCTGTTAAAGAGGTCCCTACATCAAATCAGTATACAAATAGCCCAACAGCTGCAATCTAAAAACATCAGGTCAAAAATTATGTCCTCAGTGTCGTGGGAAAGCATCTAAATTAGGACAACTTGTGGAAGATGAAGTTTTAAGTGAGACTAATGATAGTGAAATGGTCCCTGATGATTTCATTATCAAAGAATGTGCTGCTAAAGAAGTAAATGAAAGTTTATCTGATTTAGGATTGTCACTTAAAATAACATTCCTTGCCACCCCATAGTAAACCAGCATATGGGAAAAGGCAAAGTTAGCTATGCAGAGTTAAATATCTTGTGTTCTGGTTCTGGAGTATGGCTTTACAGCTCAGTCTTCTAGGGACAGTGATAATGAACACTCCATAGATGATTAAAACTAAAAGCTCATGATTTGGATAAACTTGTTGCTTATTTATAATGAAAGAAAAGATACCTGTTAGTCGTAAAAAAAAAAAAAAAAAATCTGATATTAACAATGGCTCCCCCATCATGGTCCAGAAAAAAAGTAGCACAACAGCTTGAAGTTTCAGAATACACAGTACATTAGGCAAGAAAATTAGCAAAAGATAAAGGCATATCAGTTCCCAAACCCAGCCATGGTAAGAAACTTTCACAAGATGCCATAAAACAGATTATAGAATTTTATGAAGATAACTATTCTAGGCAAATGCCAGGAATAAAGGACAAAGTAAGTGGCGCTAAAAACGTCCATTTTCAGAAAATACTTATTCTGTGCATTTTGAAAGAATTATATCAACAATTTAAGCAAACACATACTATTGAAAAAGTAGGATTTTCTAAATTTTGTGCTGTTCATCCAAAATGGTGCATTCTTGCGGGCTCCTCTGGAACCCATTCTGTATGTGTGTGCACTATGCATCAAAATATCTAACTTTTTATTAGTGCAGCACACTTTGAAGAATCACATCAGGCCTTTATCAATAGTCTTGTCTGCAACAGTAAGGATTCAAAGTGCATGTGTTGGTGTTGTTCAGTGTCCAAAAAGTACAAATCTGAATCAGTTATTGTTGCAGAAATTTAAAAATTGGTGATCTCACTGATGAAATCGAATATCACCAGTGGGTGTCCACAGACAGAATGGAGCTTCAAAATTTTTCTTCTTCAGTTGAGGAATTCATTGAATTATTTGTGTCAAAAATTGAGAAGCTCATTCTGCATTCATACAGTACCAAAGCACAGTCTTCATTTTTCAGTAAGTTGAAAGGAATAATTGGTCCAGAGTCTACCATTATACTGATGGACTTTAGTGAAAATTATGCATTTGCAGTTCAGGAAGAAGCACAATGGTATCATTGGACTCACCATGCATGCACAGTTCACCCTGTTATTTACTGTAAAAAAAATTCTGACTTTTTGACCTTTGCATTAAGTCACTGTTTCATTTCTGATGATCATGTTTCAATGGTGTACAAGATTCAGAGTGAAATAACTTTTTTTTTAAAAAGAACTACCAACAAGTAAAAGAAGTACATTATTTTACTGATGGTTGTGCTGCTCAATACAAAAACTATAAATCTATTTCATCACATTAATGATTTTGCAGTGACAGCTTCATGGTCTTTCTTTGACACCAGCAACGGGAAGTCTCCTTGTGATGGCATAGGTGGAACTGTCAAACAAATCACTGCAAAAGAAAGTCTCCAACGTCTACTGAAAGAGCAAATAACCACTCCACAGATGTTTGACTTAACTGTCGTAAGAATATCGTGAAAATAAAGTTCCATTTCATTTTGAAAAGTGATATTTATATTTAGAAACACCTTAATTAATGAGTGGAAAATATTTAAAGTCATTTGTATTTGAAAAACAAGCATAAAGTATGTACTGTAAGGTGTTTATGAGAATAGCACGAATAAATGCCACTATGTTCAAACAATATCTGATACACGGAGTTCCCACAGCTTTATTCCATTATCAACATCTAAAATAGCAACCAAGAGAATAAGCTTGGATGAAAATTACTTTTTGATTTTGGCTGTGAAAATCTAAGAATACACAGGCAGTTATATACACATAATTATGTAGCATGTGTATATGATTCTAACTGGTTTCTAGGAATAATAGAGAAAATCAATTATGAAGAAGGTGACGCATCTGTAAAATTTATGCATCCAAATGGCCCTGCAGTTTCTTTTTACTGGCCTTCATTTAAAGATGAGTGCAATATTCCATTTGGACACATTTTATGTTTAATTGATGCTCCCATGACAAGAAGTTCTGGTAGAACATATGTTTTCCAAGTTGGACATAAAACCCTGTAAAAGTAAGTGGCTGAATTATAAGGACTCCATCCTCAAGACTTGATCATGGCATATTAAGAACATCAATGTAAATATTTGGAACTGTGCAAAACTACTTGCTTGTGTTTCTTTTTTTCAAGTCGAAACTAATTATGAAAAAATAGATCAATGTACCATAGGTGTGTATGAGTAAGCAGTTTGTTGCATATGCTCACCTAACTTATTGTCGGGTACAGCTGAACTAGCCATTTCGTCAAACTTGTTAATATGGTATTTCTGAAACTATATGGTGAAAGAAAACATGTTTTTATATTTTTGTGTCCTTGTTAGTTATATCTTGTGAAATTTCTTGAATGTCAGAGATGAGGTATAATTAATAAAAAAAAATTTGTTGAATTGACAAAGTGGAACCCCACACGCATTTTCAGATATTTGCACATCTCCAAAAGCTAGCTGAAAGCCACAATTTTTTTTTTTCTTGTTATGTGACAGTATATGTCAAAGACCAATATACATTCGTACCTCTGCTATTTGCTGTAGAGCCTAATATAGAATAGCAAGTTTTTTTCTTAAATTTTCACTTTACCACTATTTCATTTATTTATTCAGTGTTTTCTATGAAATTTAAAATGATTTCTTATTCTAGAAGCTCTTTTGCATAAGGGTGTAAAATTTCTTTCTTCTGAACTAAAATAGCACTACAGTTATGCAGCATTTTTTGAAAAGTGGTACTCAGTCGCTCTGTGCGAGATTGATGTTCAGTGAAACTTTAGAGCATTGTATCTCAAACTATGAGGTGTAGGAAGTTAAAATTTGGTCATTTTTCATATCTTGGTGAAGTATGCCTCCATGCCAAATTTCATCAGAATCTGAGATATGGGGAGTTACATGGCCTGGATGAAGTGACGTGGAATGACCCATGTGATAGATGTCAATGAAGACAGTTGTCACGATCGCTGTAAATGTAGAAGTTTGATACAGCAACAGTAAGTAAAATCAGTTAACAATTTGTCTGGTAGTTGTATTTCTTTGTGGAGACAACTTCTCTGAATCTCAAAAGAATAGCTTAGTGATATGTATTTTTTTTTCACTATCTTGTCTTCCAAAACACATTGCATAAAAAATTCCTTAGCCTAGCTTTTGCTTGGAAAAATTCTTTCTGCATATTTTGTAGGTTTCAATTTTTCAAAATTCTGCTTACATTTCAATGCAAAAGTTTTTTTACTCTAAAAGTCTGTATTTAGTAGCAGGATCCCCACTGTCCTTATAAATTCTCAAGTCCTTAGAAAGTGCTTAATTATTTTTTTAGGGTTGTTAGTTCTTATTTTTTGACATTGCTTAAAAAGTTTTTTTTGTAATATTACTGATAGCACAAAATTCAGAATTTTACAATGTAGTGCCAAAACTGCTGCTGCTAGAAAATTCTAAGTGCATAAAAGCACATAATGATTAATACGTGGCTAAAGAAAATGAATCTATAACTACTACTTACAGTAGCAAAATACTGTTCTTCACTTGTTGATACTAGGAATTTTAAGCAGAAGTCAACAGGTTCCTGGTAATATTAACAAAAAGCAGACTACAAGCAGCACAATCAAAAGGACTTACCCCAACTTTTAAAAGTAGGCCTACATCGATTGTCGTCCGGCTTCTTCTGCTAGTGAACGAATCAGCGGTCGACAAGACATCACAATGAACGGTAAAAACGACCGATTGAGTAAAACTTGAATTAAACAGTATACACTGCTGGACAATTGCTAAGGACGGATCATAAACGGCTATATAGCGCATAAAAAAGTGTGGTTTGATGCCAAGTGAAATAAAATGTCAGAATACCAGGACATTACAAGAAAGACAATTTATTGTGCTCTGAAGTCCAGAAGGCTTTGGAATGTGCTCAAGGGACAAACAGGCCATTTTGTGCAGAATATGTAAACGTGAAAAAAAATGCAATTACTGTCCACAGACGTTCCGGCGTAAGATGTCAATACGGGATATGGCCACCATGGAGCTCGATGCAAGATTCCACACGTCGTGTCATGCTTTGCACAACATTATCAAGCAGCTGTTGGGGTAATTTATCCCATTCCTCTTTCGGTGCACGGATGAGGGTGTCCTTGTTACGGAGGGCATTGGCGACCAGCAAGACTCCTCCCCAAAGCATCCCACACATTTTCAATGGGATTCAGATCTGGAGAACGTGCTGGCCATACGAGGCGTTGAATATCCTCGCTCTCAAGACACTCCTGGACAGCGACTGTTTAATGACATGTGTTGTCGTCCATGAAAATGAATCTATCACCGACAGCACCATGGAACATGTGAACATGAGGTAGCAGAACATCATTAATGTATTGTTGGCCAGTCATAGTCCCAGTTGGAAGCACATAGAGGGACGTACAGCCATTGATCATGATGCCAGCCCATACCATGACACTACATGTCTGATATCGGTCCCTTTCCTGTGTGTTTGCTGGACAATATGCAGTACCACTATCACGCCAGATCAGTTGTCGTCGACAATCAGACGATACACTGTATCAACTCTCATCTGAGAAGAGGACAGCAGACTAGTCGTTATCAGTCCAATTGCGATGTTGATGGCACCATTGCAAACGGACGGTACGGTGACGTCTGGACAATGGGATGCACACAACAGGACGGCGGGCGTATAGTCCTCCTTCATGCAAACGTCTGGCGACAGTTTTTCGGGAGATCCGCTTGCCAGTAGCAGCCATAAACTGATTTGCTACCTCACTAGCTGTGCTGCGCCGGTGTCTTTTTGTTGATAGCACTATGTACCGATCTTCTGCAGGTGTCGTACTGCGAACACGACCTCCCCCGTGACGTTTGCTACACTCTCCATTTGTTTGAAATGATTTCCAAAGCCTTGAAACAACACTGTGGCTGACTTCGAACTCCCTGGCAACATCTGTTATTTTTTGCCCTTCTTCAATCTTGCCAATAATACGACCACGCGTAAAATCATCTAGGTGATGTCGGGAAGACATACTGAAAATTGCAAGTTCGTCAATTTCCCTTTCAACTTTGCGTTTGAACAACGGTCAATACGCGTCAAATCCTTTATATCTCTTATCAGCGCTATGACGTCACGAACAAGTTCTGCAATCCAAAGTTTGCATACACACAAAGAAGTCTTACTGTATCCCGCACTTACGCTAATTTCCACATTTTCCTGCCTTCCATTTTATGGTTGCTATTGTCATCCGTCCTTAGCAATTGTCCGGCAGTGTATTATATGGTGAAATTCGAATGAAATTAGAACATTAAAAATCACAATAGAGAAATACTACTTGGCATTTATGAACTGATCCTGTTTTCTTTCAAGAATTATTTCTTCCAGTTTGGAAAGAAATATTACAGGCAAACTTCAGGACTTGCAATGGGTTCTCCACTAGCACCTCTGCTTGCAAATTATGTAAATAAACTAGAGGCAAAAATCCTTATACAACCTTCAATATTTGCTCTCTATGTAAGATACATGGATGATGTCCTATTTATAGTACCAATCTTTACGCTCTCAGATTCTGGCAGAATTTAACTCGCTAGAAAATACCTTGCAGTACACCCTGGAACTGGAAAAATACCATGGCATAAATTTTCTTGATTTAACCTTGACCTCAAGAGGGGAGAATATTCACTCAGCTTTTTAGAAAACCCACTAACACAGGGAAGATGTTAGACTTCTGCTGATTCCACCCTGATTATATTAAATCGAATATGGCGAGACAATTTTTGGAAATGAAGTCCTGGTCTCTTCAGATACTCAAAGATCTTCACAGAGAAGAATTAAAAGAAATATTGGCAGAATACAATTACCCCTCCCCTTATGTTGAGAAATTTAGTCAAGTGCCAAAAAAGAGGCAGGAAATAAACAACTTCAAATTCACCAGCAAAATTACGTACCACGAGGGACTTTTCGAAAAATTGAAGAGGATCTGAGCAAAATATAATAGCAGGCTTGCTCCAGATCTAAATAACAAATTAAAGAAATTACTGCCAGCTTTAAAGCAGAAAGAAGTGTACGTCCAATTGCAAGGAGTAATATATTGCATCGACTGTAACTGCGGACTCTGCTATATAGGAGAAACGGGGAGAAGTATTAGTCCAAATCAAAGAACACCAAGCAGCTATTAGGAACTTTAGTAACAAAACAGGGCTGGACAGACAAATACAAGCAAGTGGACACTCCATAAATTGGGACTCTGTAAGAATAATCGCCCACCAGTCAAACTTAGTAAAGAGGAGACTACTCTGTAAGAATAATCGCCCACCAGTCAAACTTAGTAAAGAGAGAAGACTAGAAGAAGGGATCGAAAAAGAAGTACCACAATTAATGATAATTGCAGTTGGACTCTTCCAACTGAGTGGCAGTAACTACTCCAGTCCTGATGACGAACTAAGCTTTAGTTCGAAAATTTGACCACCAACTTTTTTTAATAATAACCTTTAATAATAATTCCACAGTACACTATGAATAGAGGTGCCATAAATTCATTTACAACTAGGATTAAGATCTATTTGAGTAAAACCAACAAAGTTGAAAATGACAAAACCACGGAACCTATCTACATTCTACCCATGCTACTAGCATCTATACGTTTTTCAGCAAATATTATGCCTTCGTCAGTGAAAGAGTTCACAAGTGCCTAGTCCTCCGCAATTAACACAGATGTAATATGACATGCCTGAATGAAAGACAGTATGTTAACTTCACCGCATAAGCTATGAACACCTATACCCTATCGCACAGTTCTTGTATAGCGCCATCTGTGGGGATTCTGTCGACGTATTCGTCCTACTGATCGGCCAAGCAAGCAGAGTTTATCTGACTTCTGTTTAATCATACGTAGATTTTCGGAATGTAACAGGTATCTTCCATGCGTGTGGAATATCGATAGGTGAATTACTGTTAACAACATTTCCCTTTATATTTTTCAATAATTAGAGCCTCTGAAGTGAGAATTTGTTTACGAGATCGAAGTGATGTTAGAATTTTGACATTTTCCCCAATCGGGTTACAGCATTGTGTTCAATGCAATATTGAATAGGTGCCGTTTTGGGCCTTTTATTTCCCAATTGTATGTATACATGTTCTTTTGAGTAACAAGGCGTCTCTTAGTACTACCTATGTACACATAATCTTTTTGATTGGGGTTAGTTATTATCGGGATACAATATACGCCCGATTTATCGAAGATTGACTTGTTTTCATTGTAGGTTAATAAAGCACCATTATCGGCGATAGTTTCAGCCAAAATATTTGATGCTCTGCACATTCTCTCTTTAACAAATTGGTAATAGGTCGTAAAAAAGGAATTGATAAGTAAGCTTTATATTCACTTTTTTTATGCAAAATTTAAATGTTTTTGATATTGTCTTAAATGGAAGTAATCAATTCAGCACTATAACCAAATGCTTCTGCAGTATTCCTGATCCACTGCAATTCAGCCTGTTCTGATTGTAAGAAAAATCTTTTGTCATTTTCAACTTTTAACTTTGTTGGTTTTACTTCTCAATCGATTTTATTTAAATGTTTTTGATATTGTCTTAAATGGAAGTAATCAATTTAGCACTATAACCAAATGCTTCTGCAGTATTCCTGATCCACTGTAATTCAGCCTGGTCTGATTGTAAGGAAGAAATCTTCCTTACAATCGGAACAGGCTGAATTACAGTGGATCAGGAATACCGCAAAGCGTTTGGTTAGAAATCTTCCTTACAATCAGAACAGATTAATTTGCAGTGGATCAGTAATACTGCAGAAGCATTTGGTTATAGTGCTAGATTGATTACTTCCAGTTACGACAATATCAAAAATAACGTTAAAATTTTGCATAAAAAAGGTGAATATAAAGCTTATCAATTCCTTTTTTACCACCTATTACCAATTTGTTAAAGAGAGAATGCGCAGAGCATAAAATATTTTTGGCTGAAACTATCTCCGATAATGGTGCTTTATTAACCTACAATGAAAACGAGTCAATCTTTGATAAATCGGGCGTATATTGTATCCCGATAATAACTAACCCCAATCAAAAAGATTATATATGTACATAGGTAGTAAGTACTAAGAGATGCCTTGTTACTCAATTAAAAGAACATGTATACATACGATTGGGAAATAAAAGGCCCAAAACAGCACTTATTCAATATTGCATCGAACACAATGCTGTAACCCGATTAGGGAAAATGTCAAAATTCTAACATCACTTCGATCTCATAAACAAATTCTCACTTCAGAGGCTCTAATTATTGAAAAATATAAAGGGAAGTGTTAACAGTAATTCACCTATCGATATTCCACACGCATGGAAGATACCTGTTACATTCTGAAAATCTATGTACGATTAAACAGAAGTCAGATAAACTCTGCTTGCTTGGCTTGGTCAATCAGCAGGACGAATACGTCGGCAAAATCCCTACAGATGGTACTATACAAGAACTGCGTGATATGGTATAGGTGTTCATAGCTTATGCGATGAAGTTAACATGTAATATGACATGCCTGAATGAAAGACAGTATATCTGTGTTAATTGCGGAGGACTAGGCACTTGTGAACTCTTCCACTGATGAAGGCATAATATTTGCTGAAAAACATATGGATGCTAGTAGCATGGGTAGAATGTAGATAGGTTCCATGGTTTTGTCATTTTCAACTTTTAACTTTGTTGGTTTTACTTCTCAATCGATTTTAATGTTCTCATTTCATTCAAATTTCACCATTTTATACTTAGTTTTATACTGTTTAATTCACGTTTTACTCAATTGGTCATTTTTACCGTCAATATGTCTTATTGACCGTTCACTAGCAGTAGAAGCCTCACTTCAGTAGAAGCCGGACGACAATGGATGTAGGCCTAGTTTTCAAAGTTGGGGTAAGTCCTTTTGATTATGTTAATATTACCAGGAACCTGTTGATTTCTGCTTAAAATTGCTAGTATAAGCACGTGAACAGTATTTTGCTGCTGCTATTGGCTATGATGTGAAGAATCGTGAGCTAAAATTAAAACATATCTGCCTATATATCCAGCTGATTCCACCTAACAAAGCCTCATCAGTCTCTTTTTACTGATATTTGATTATTCCCTCAAATAGAAAAACTGATTTGACCAGATTTCTCTTTTAAAATTGCATAAATTCTAATTTATTACATCCACAAACTTAAATTATATGGAAAATTATTGCAAATTTTGTTAGCATATTTCAATTTGCATAGTTAAGTCATGTGTAAAAGTTTATTTGTGCACGTGTCACTTGCATATGCTATTGGTAAGGTCCTTACAAAAATTTAGAGGTGTAATTAAGTCTTTAAAAAGTTCTAATTTTTTTTTTTATGGGATTAAGTGGAACCCTGTGTAGGATACTATTCATTATGAAGAATATTTTGCACCTGTTTTCTTTTAAGCAACACAACTTTTCTGCTTAGGGGCCAAAAGCTGTCTATTACTAACACACATTTTCATGTCTCTTCTAATTGTTTAATTTGGGAATTTGTTTTTTGCCTCTATCTGTCAACATAACTTTTTTGTGCATAGCACTCTTTCGAGCAGCTAGTGGGAGGAAGTAGCCATTTCTATTTGTGGATGTGTCTTATTGAATATATGTCCAGTTGATTTTTATTCAGCAGTTTTACCCTACATATGTAAGTGAATTCTTTGTTTTTCTAAAAATTGCTTTGAAATTTTTTTCCCCATGTCATAAAGGATTCAAAATTTGGTGTCATCTACATTGTAATAGCACCAAAAATGACTGCTGTAGCAGCGATGAAAATGTCATTTTCGGTTTCTGCATATTAAATTTTCCAACCCAAGTTGTTTTGTTGCTTTTTTTGTTGTCTCTGCCTGATTATATTCTTGATTTTTGTGATCATTTTTCTCGCTTTTAATATCTTAGGTAATAGTTTTTAAAAAAGGAAAGACTTTGTCTCTCCCCTTCCCCCAATGAAATGCACGTTTTCCTCTTTCTAATACTTCAAAACTAATCAGTTGGGAACAATTGTTTTCAAATAGCGCAGATTCCACTATGGGCAGATTAAATACAGACCTAGAAATTTTATGAAATTAAATTTCTGGGTCTGTATTTAATCTGCCCGTAGTGGAATCCGCACTGTTTCCTTGCCTTGTAAAATAATTTCACGGCAGAGTGAGTAACACAGTATCAATTTTTCACATTTAATTTTCCATAAAATTCATGTTTTTCAATTTCTTTTGAACTTAGGCTCTTCTTACTCATACAAGATACTTGGGCTGAAAAAATTCTCGTAGTGTCTCATATCTCATCACTTAATCTTTCAACATGGCTAAACCAGACTTGCCAGCTTTTAGAGTTTTTCTGTAAAATTTACGGAAATATTACTTTTTTTGGAGGCAGCCTATTCCACAGATCGCCGTTATATTGTTTTCTGTTAGATGTTGCTATTGCAAGTTACTGCATATCGGAACTTATCAACTATTCACGTGCCTGTTCATTCCTGACTATTAAGTAGAGGTGTGCCTGAGCTCGGCTCGAGCCGATGACATCAAAGTCTAAGAAATTTCTGGCTTTGTTCGAACTCCTGTGCGTCCCAAAATCTAGTGGCATTTATTCGTGCTATTCTCATAAACACCTTACAGTACATACTTTATGCTTGTTTTTCAAATACAAATGACTTTAAATATTTTCCACTCATTAATTAAGGTGTTTCTAAATATAAATTTGTCCTAAAATCGTTTTAAAATATTACTGTGCTTCTTTCGACTAAAAACTTCGAAATTAGGCAAAATCGTAAAGTATATGGCAAAGTAACAAAACTTAGCAAAGTATATTTGAAGTAAAGGGGGGAAATCCAACAATATGTATAATAATCCATTTGAAAAATCAAGGAATTCTGGGTAACACATAAAATGAAGAAAAGCTTTTTCACAAATGTTAAGTAGAAGAAAATAAAGCCTCCAGAAGGATACAGATTTGTGGTGAAATGTTTTTGGAAATATTAATTTCATTGAAATTTAATATAAAAACTTCACCCTGCAAGACCAGCTCCATCATTTTACTATCGCAAATCGCAACTTGATATGCTTGATGTTTCAGTCGATACTTTCTTGAGAAAAGCAGGTTTTAAATTTCTTATTTTTTGGTCCTCAATTTTCTGCCACTACTTCATTTTGAACAACTTTGCCCAGATGATATACCCTATTGGGTAATAAACTTGTTATTTTAAATTACCACAGTTACTGTATGTATCTGCCCATTATTAGAATAACTGCCATATAGTGATGAGAAACTATCTATAGCCGATATTTCCAATAATTGAGCTTTCCATAAAATTCGTGTTTTTCAATTTCTTGATATGCTTGATGTTTCAGTCGATACTTTCTTGAGATGTATGTATATATCACTAAGCTGTTCTGAGATTCAGATGTTAGCTCCACAAAGAACTACAAACTACCAGATAAATTTTTAACCGATTACTTACTGTTGCCGCATCAAACTTCTCCATTGACAGCGATCTTGACATACAACTCGGGCTTCACTGACACCCATCACACAACATACGTGAAACCTTCTATAATTCATACCCATAATCTTTTTCTCGTGCAGACACTCTTGAATCTGACCCATCCATGAGACCTCCTTGGTCTTCCTCTGCCACTTGGGCTAAAAAAAAAAAAAAAAAAAAATTATTCGTAAGTGTCTCGTCATTCATTCTTTCAACGTGTCCAAACCACCTAAGAATATTAGTCTCCACCTTTCTAACAACATTTTGCTTCACATTACACAATTGCAATATGTCTTCATTCCTCACATGATCAAAATGTGTGTTCCCTACCCCGTAAGTAACTCATTTCTCCAGCACACAAATGACTTTTTTTCTGTAGTACCCAGGTGTTTCACTGCCATACATCAGAGTAGGTACAATTACACTTTCATACACAACCATGTGGGACTTACTTTATAATTTTCATAGTGGTGTGCTATTAGAAATATAACACACGCAGTCCAAAAATTTATTTGTTGATTGGTATCAAATTAGTTTTTGTATTCCGCTGGTAACATTCTGAATTAATACTCTTGTCTTTCAGCTGGAAATGGAAAATGATGACGTCATTGAAGTTTATCAGGAACAAACTGGTGGACAATAGACTTTCCTCGGCATTTCAGTCCCAGACCATCTCAGTTGTGCTGCAGAAATTAATCTTTCACGTGTTGATCACCTTGGACCGATGCAATAAGTCAATGTGGAGAAGCTCAGTGTGCGGCTTCATAAAGCTTGTTTTTCCTGTATTAAAATGCTCATTCCAAAATTTTGCAGTGAATTTACTGCAAAATTTTGGAAGTTACTCTGGAGAAGTTGTGTGCATTTACTTTAAAGCCTGTTGTTTCTTCATTCCCCATGCCAAAATTTTGCAGTTAAATATGTCAACAAAATTTTACTCTAAATTATTTAAGAAGGGAAATCAACTGTATCGTAGAGTCAAGGAGAGATGTTTTCATGCTGCAGTTTTCAAAGATTTGGTCTTAAGGGGCACTCATGTTCTTCACTTTTTTTTTTTTGTTTTGTTTTGTTTTCCATGTGTTCATCATTTTTGTGACTCATTCAGCTGTCTTTAATTTCTGCTGTGTCATATTGACAATAAAATGTTCATTTCATAAGTAGTTTGCATCGTGTGATCATCTCCCAGTTGTGTAAAAAATTAAAATAAAAACAGTCTGTAAAATAAAAGTAAGCAGTTTTAAATATTTCTTAGTAGTGTTTGAATTTCAATAAATGCTTTTTAAACTATTTTTGTTGGTAGTTCTCAAAGTTTTTACTGCTATCATACATTGTTTTTGTGAGAGCAAGTCAAATGAGCTACAGCTTATTTCCAATACTAGGTTATGCTTGCACCATGTGGTTACTTTTCTTTGTTTCTATTAGTTATTCAGTATTACACTGCTTACATAGAAAACACCATATCGTGAAGGAATGCCTGAAATTAGACTAAACGCTCATGTAGAGACAAATGACAAATTTAATTTGACTAATTACATGAAAACGACATAATGTAATGTGCTCCTTCAACCACTGGTAACAGTGGTGTTGAATGAGCACATTACGGCCCTATGGTAAAGGTCTGTTTGTTGGCAGGAAATCAATGATATTGCCATGCATTCTCTTTACACAGGCTTTTGCCACAGAAAACACTCAAATGTAGTGGTCTATGTGCCTAGATGGACAGCCTGTGAACGTTTACATAACCCATGACACCCAATTTGTGTTGCGCGGTGTAGTTTTGTGTGCTTGTGTTCGCTGCGTGTCATATCTGTGATTTCTTACATATGTTGAATTTCAAGCTGAGACCAAGATGTCCTGATCTCCATGTATTTTAGCACCCTAGATGCAGTTTTCACATAAATTTGATTAGTGGGTACACTTTTGTTACTGTGGCATAGCTGTTT
Source organism: Macrothele yani (assembly GCA_039090855.1). Taxonomy (NCBI): domain Eukaryota; kingdom Metazoa; phylum Arthropoda; class Arachnida; order Araneae; family Macrothelidae; genus Macrothele; species Macrothele yani. The sequence continues at coordinate 99,385,568 of CM076996.1, read as the reverse complement.
CTACTGTTGTCAAGAAATGCCTTGATGTCATCTATTATTCCACTTGATCAATAAATATCTTTTCATGCTGTAAATTACTCCAAGTACATCTTTCAAGCACTGGTTTGGCCATTTCTGAATATTAACACAATGACAAAATAAAATAGTAAATTATATCTCACTATTAAAATAAGAATACTTTAATCATAGGACAAAAAGGGTTCTTGGCGTGATCACCATTTTGGTGTGCCATTTTTGCAGTTCTTTAAACTTGATTTATGTCTTGGGTGTCGGGCATCCTGGCTTTCGCACACTTTGACGCAACACATTACATCTTTGCGCTACTTTTAGAAATAATTCACATACACAAATGTTTCTTTTAGAACACTTCTGCCGACGTCCTAAAATACATCCAGGGGTCTTCCCAGAATTCTTTGCAGCCAGCAGCTCAGTTTCCATATGGCAAAAAGTTGCAAACATACTTGTGCAGGTGTGAGACTGCCTCCTACAAAGATGCGAACCGGCAATGTTGGTATTTTTGGTTAGAAAGCTGCGCAAAGATTGTCCACAAAAGATTTTAAATCCAGTACTGTGGAAGAAGGTTATTGATAAGTCCTAAGTCAGCAGATGCATTTGTATTTTAATGTGTGCACAATGGTGAGCTGGGATAGTTGGAGGCGGTGCAATTTTTTCAAGCAAACTGGTTGTCCCATTACTTTTTTTATTCCGCATAATAAGTCAGTTTGCAGTAAGAGGTGTGATATGAAGCACAGTGTGAAATATTCTGGATTGGAGGGGGAAAGCTAATGAATTAAAAAAAGCTAAATTGTCAGCAGTCATTCTCCAAGGTAAATAAACAGTTCATGATACCACAAAATATTGCAAAACGAAAAAAGCCCTCGTTATTCCCAGAGTTCATGAATTGAATGCCTTCAATGTACAGATTGCCTGTCACAGGCTCTGGTTGCAAACGGCTTGTCTGGTGTAATAGTGGCGAAGCATGTGCAGGATCTGGCAGCAAATGTATTCAGCAGTTTCAAATCCAAGTATAAAAAGTTTGTTTTATTCTGTAGCGATACTGCACAAGTAGAAATTTTCATTCGTGGCTTTGATAGAAACCTCAAAATGAGGGGGAAATCAAGTGGAAGCTAAATAGACTTGCATACCTTTAGGACAATACAAAGACAAAAATGCACGCAGCGCAAAACAAAAGAAAGTTCATGAATATGCAAAGGCCAGTTATAAAGTGACCAGTCTTCAGTTCTTTGTCATCGGTTCTGTTAAAACTGTGAGTATGTCAAATGTCCCCTTGAAATTGAAATAGTGGCAATTAAAATTCCAATTTTAGGATGCTCAGGGAAGTCTGAACATTATTTTTTGCTGGTGTCACAACCTGCATGCTAACTGTAATTGTAATAAAAGTATTAACTAGGGGTAATGTAATGCTAACTTCTAAGGTTTTCACTGTTTTGCATTTAGGCCTTGTGTTTAGTTACTAATATAATTTTTGATTAAAATGAGAAGTTTGTAAGTACACATGCAGAATATATTACCATACACATTGATATCTGTGTATTACATATGAGAAGCATGGGCACCCATAGCTTAATTTTTGGGAGGGGCAAACAGAAACTTGAGCTATGGAATAAATATATATATATATATGTATGTATGTATGTATATATATATATATATACACACACACACACACACATACATATACAAACGCAGTATGCAAGTTTCCTGTGTGGCTAGGGAAACTTGTTATCTAGCAATTTTTACCACTCTATACAGATAATTTTAATTGGAAACTGGAAGACTCCAAAACCACATTAATAGAGATGGATAAATGAAATTGGACATAATGTTAAC